>JBAIZL010000002.1:196340541-196940541 GCA_036971475.1 Prosapia bicincta
GAAACTGAATTAAATGTAGTTGCCTTCTCGATCAGCTGTGCCGACGTTTGATTGTTGTCGCCGTGTCTAGGAAATGGCGAAGGAAAAGATGTTCCGTGATGACCACCATCGTCCAACTACAGGAGAAAATAACCACGTTTATAACGAGCATGAAACAACCCCTCTTCACCATGGTATTTACCGTATGCACCAAAGTAAACAGTACTGAAACTGAATTAAATGTAGTTGCCTTCTCGATCAGCTGTGCCGACGTTTAATTGTTGCCGCCTTGTCTAGGAAATGGCGAAGGAAAAGATGTTCCGTGATGACCACCATCGTCCAACTACAGGAGAAAATAACCACGTTTATAACGAGCATGAAACAACCCCTCTTCACCATGGTATTTACCGTATGCACCAAAGTAAACAGTACTGAAACTGAATTAAATGTAGTTGCCTTCTCGATCAGCTGTGCCGACGTTTGATTGTTGCCGCCTTGTCTAGGAAATGGCGAAGGAAAAGATGTTCCGTGATGACCACCATCGTCCAACTACAGGAGAAAATAACCACGTTTATAACGAGCATGAAACAACCCCTCTTCACCATGGTATTTACCGTATGCACCAAAGTAAACAGTACTGAAACTGAATTAAATGTAGTTGCCTTCTCGATCAGCTGTGCCGACGTTTGATTGTTGTCGCCTTGTCTAGGAAATGGCGAAGGAAAAGATGTTCCGTGATGACCACCATCGTCCAACTACAGGAGAAAATAACCACGTTTATAACGAGCATGAAACAACCCCTCTTCACCATGGTATTTACCGTATGCACCAAAGTAAACAGTACTGAAACTGAATTAAATGTAGTTGCCTTCTCGATCAGCTGTGCCGACGTTTGATTGTTGCCGCCTTGTCTAGGAAATGGCGAAGGAAAAGATGTTCCGTGATGACCACCATCGTCCAACTACAGGAGAAAATAACCACGTTTATAACGAGCATGAAACAACCCCTCTTCACCATGGTATTTACCGTATGCACCAAAGTAAACAGTACTGAAACTGAATTAAATGTAGTTGCCTTCTCGATCAGCTGTGCCGACGTTTGATTGTTGTCGCCTTGTCTAGGAAATGGCGAAGGAAAAGATGTTCCGTGATGACCACCATCGTCCAACTACAGGAGAAAATAACCACGTTTATAACGAGCATGAAACAACCCCTCTTCACCATGGTATTTACCGTATGCACCAAAGTAAACAGTACTGAAACTGAATTAAATGTAGTTGCCTTCTCGATCAGCTGTGCCGACGTTTGATTGTTGTCGCCTTGTCTAGGAAATGGCGAAGGAAAAGATGTTCCGTGATGACCACCATCGTCCAACTACAGGAGAAAATAACCACGTTTATAACGAGCATGAAACAACCCCTCTTCACCATGGTATTTACCGTATGCACCAAAGTAAACAGTAAACTGAATTAAATGTAGTTGCCTTCTCGATCAGCTGTGCCGACGTTTGATTGTTGTCGCCTTGTCTAGGAAATGGCGAAGGAAAAGATGTTCCGTGATGACCACCATCGTCCAACTACAGGAGAAAATAACCACGTTTATAACGAGCATGAAACAACCCCTCTTCACCATGGTATTTACCGTTTGCGCCAAAATAAACAGTACTGAAACTGAATTAAATGTAGTTGCCTTCTCGATCAGCTGTGCCGACGTTTGATTGTTGCCGCCTTGTCTAGGAAATGGCGAAGGAAAGGATGTTCCGTGATGACCACCATCGTCCAACTACAGGAGAAAATAACCACGTTTATAACGAGCATGAAACAACCCCTCTTCACCATGGTATTTACCGTATGCACCAAAGTAAACAGTACTGAAACTGAATTAAATGTAGTTGCCTTCTCGATCAGCTGTGGCGACGTTTGATTGTTGCCGCCTTGTCTAGGAAATGGCGAAGGAAAAGATGTTCCGTGATGACCACCATCGTCCAACTACAGGAGAAAATAACCACGTTTATAACGAGCATGAAACAACCCCTCTTCACCATGGTATTTACCGTATGCACCAAAGTAAACAGTACTGAAACTGAATTAAATGTAGTTGCCTTCTCGATCAGCTGTGCCGACGTTTGATTGTTGTCGCCTTGTCTAGGAAATGGCGAAGGAAAAGATGTTCCGTGATGACCACCATCGTCCAACTACAGGAGAAAATAACCACGTTTATAACGAGCATGAAACAACCCCTCTTCACCATGGTATTTACCGTATGCACCAAAGTAAACAGTAAACTGAATTAAATGTAGTTGCCTTCTCGATCAGCTGTGCCGACGTTTGATTGTTGTCGCCTTGTCTAGGAAATGGCGAAGGAAAAGATGTTCCGTGATGACCACCATCGTCCAACTACAGGAGAAAATAACCACGTTTATAACGAGCATGAAACAACCCCTCTTCACCATGGTATTTACCGTTTGCGCCAAAATAAACAGTACTGAAACTGAATTAAATGTAGTTGCCTTCTCGATCAGCTGTGCCGACGTTTGATTGTTGCCGCCTTGTCTAGGAAATGGCGAAGGAAAGGATGTTCCGTGATGACCACCATCGTCCAACTACAGGAGAAAATAACCACGTTTATAACGAGCATGAAACAACCCCTCTTCACCATGGTATTTACCGTATGCACCAAAGTAAACAGTACTGAAACTGAATTAAATGTAGTTGCCTTCTCGGTCAGCTGTGGCGACGTTTGATTGTTGCCGCCTTGTCTAGGAAATGGCGAAGGAAAAGATGTTCCGTGATGACCACCATCGTCCAACTACAGGAGAAAATAACCACGTTTATAACGAGCATGAAACAACCCCTCTTCACCATGGTATTTACCGTATGCACCAAAGTAAACAGTACTGAGACTGGATCAGCTGTAGTAGAATGACCGATATAGGGTCGTTCTTGGTTGTTTTATAGGAGACCTCTAGAGATTTTTTGTACCTGAAAACTGCATTTTCGTTCACTATAGCTCCCGCAAGATGGCGCAACCAGCCACACTGCCTTAGACAACATTGCATTCCTTCAAGAAACTTTTGGCAACCGCCTCATCTCCCTTAGAACAAACTTCCCTTACCCAGCCCACTACCCCGATCTTACACCACCTGACGTCTTCGTCTGGGGAATGTTGAAGCAAAAGATTTTCCGTGATGTCCTACCAACCACCATCGTCCAACTTCAGAAATAAATAACCATCTGTATAACGAGCATGAAACAACTCCTTTTCACAAAAATGATGCAAAACCTTCAAGAACGGAACGAGTGTTGCCTTAAATTGAAAGAAGGTTATATAGAACATGTTTATACCGGAGTCTAACTGATTCAGCTTCTATTTACTTGTACGTGTTTGTAAAATTATGTAAATAAAATTAAATAAAACCTTACAACTGTTCCACTACTGTTCATTTAAGCGAACACTGTATAGTCCTTGTGAACACTAAATTCTGTGTACGTCATTATTTATAAAAACGTTTTTAATAAGCACCAAGTAAAACTGTAACCCGCTGTCATTATTCTTACAAACACTAATTAAGATCATATCAAGGTGGCCGCGACGTAATATGTATTAACGAGTGTTCATTATCCTTTATGTACAACAAAGCAAAATGGAAATACTTTTAGCCACGCCACAGCGGGACACTTTCTCTCTGCATATGGTTATAGAAAGCAAAATAAACCCTGATTAACACGGGCCATTGAAATCTTAGTGAAGCTGTGTGTACAAGTTGAACGTTAAATAACATTCCTTTATATGGAATGTTCAACACGATGGGTCAGGAATATAATATACTAAGGTTAACAAAAGTAATTACATTATTATCATTCTTGTGTTATTCAATTCCTATAGTTCACACTCTTCTTATATATACAATACAAATTTTCAATCGTTAATAAAATACTTTTTCTTCATCCACTCAAATACATTTTTTTAAACGTTTAGTGGTTGACACTTTATGCAAAAAACACTTTTTTTCAAAATATTAAATCATTAATTAAATTTAATGAAATAGTTTTAGTTTTATATGGGAGAATCACTTTCCAAAAAAAGAGCAAGGTATGCAATATAGCTATTTCGTCCCTTTTGGCTTAATATAAATAATAACATATGATTTCATAAAACAGCTGATTTTATGGTATAGGTTATGTGGTAGAACAGTTGTAATTAGTTTACATTATTCATATAATTGTATTTATTTAATAATAGCTATTAATATTAGCTTTAATATTAATAGCTAAAATTTTTTAAAAAATTTTGATTGTAGTAGGAATTGACTTTATTTTTTATTACTTGTTTTGTTTTAAAAATCCCCACAACATGAAAGTTTCAGAAATGTATAATCTACTTTTTAAATTTAATTAAATTAATAAGATTGTGTGAATTTTACTGATAGCGAAACTTTAACGATTGTATTAAACCAATCAACGACATGGCACACTTATATTTCAACACTGAGACTAAATGTTTCAACACTGAGACTAAATGTTTCAACCCTCTAGGTGTTGGATTGAAAACGTTTTGCCTTTCTGTGTTACTTAGCGCAGTTTTACAAAGAAATGTACATTCGGCAGTGTGTAATGTGGAAGGAGAAAGAAAGACGGCAAAATAGAAGAATGATGATAACGAGTCCCCGGCTTTCGAATCCACCTACCTGTCAAACATAGATCCTTGTGTGGGGCATCTGGAGTCTAGGATATAGAACCGTTACTCCCATGAATTCAACCTTAAACTCGTGACTCACGCCAGGGTGACTAGCGTCAGGCCCACCCTTGGAACGAGACGAACTACATCCAGACACTAAGGTTTCGACAGCTTTTCCAGAACTACTCGGCTCCAGCGGATCCTTCAAAACGCCCAGGTTTTCTTACCTCGATATCCCGTCTGATTAGTTCGGCCCAGTTAGTGCAATCGGACTTTATTTTCTCTCAGTTGGCTTTACCTACGGGTCATACCCTCTCACTCGGGACTAGATGGGCCAAACCGTAAGACCTTTGAGCCAATAAATATTAAGGTACACACACACACCCGCAGACACACACACACACACCCGCAGACACATACACACACACAACACACTCACACACACAGACACACAGACACACACACACACACACACACACACACACACACACACACACACACACACACACACTATGGAACATAGTATTACATTACAATACCCAGACCATGTGCTTGCGCCAACTTTGCACGAAGAAGCTACAATCTTCTTTGTTTAATCTGTTTCATGTTATCACTAACAACTTACAGGTCTACTTAACCGGAAGTCTGACGAGACATTGCCATCCAGATGTGTTAAAATCGTAAAGTTTCAAGAAGTTCCACTGTTTACTTCGTTTAATCTCTCCATGATCCATAGATTTACTGGAATTTTACTGTCTCACAAAAAAGGCACTACAACGTGCAGCCGGCCAGGCGTGATGCTGACCTAACCGGGAAGGGGTTCGTAGCTTACACCTTGGTAGAGCGCCTTAGGGGCTGATTCTCCACTCAGACAGAGATGTGACAGGCTGTCGGATTCTAGAAACGTGTTGTGGCCATAAAACATACGTCGATGTTAATCTAACGGAAGGCATCTTAGGTTTTTACAGCGAGACAAAAAAAAAACCGGTTTTCTTGTCAACCTGGAGATATCTTTTTTAGTAGCCTACAAATACTTGACATTTTCTATTAATTTACACTCACTTCATAACGATATATTTTTGTGAAAATATAGCGCATTTGCATCTAAATTCGTGATAATTTTTAAAATAAACCTCTCACACGCCTGCACCTGCACTCTCCCACCCACCCACCCACACACACACATACACACACACCCACCCACACACACACACACACACACACACTCACACACACACACACACATACACACACACACACACACACACACACACACACACACACACACACACACACACACAAACAAACACAAAGATACGCACTACTATGTCCGTACACACTCACACACGAGCGCGCGCGCGAATTTACACACTCACACATACACACACCCACACATACACATACACTCATACACACACATACTCACATACACACACTCACACACACAAAGATACGCACCATTATGTCCGTACACACTTACACACCCGCGCGTATTCACAATCATGAAGATAAAGACAGACTCTCACACCCACGAAAGTTAAAATCTAAAGGTTTTCCAAAAAAGGATATGGAACTATTCGTACTTTAAGGGATATGTGATCCGATGAGTTTCCAGAAGTAAATCCTAAATAGACTCCAGCGTTCTAACTTCATCAAGAAATGAATCAACTAGATTAAACATTGTCCTTGCACTAAACAGGTTCGAATTGAACACAGTATAAACTCTTTATATAAGGTTGTAAAGCTAGCGTTAAACACAATAAAAACTAAAATCTACTTTGACAAAATGTTTGTTGTAGAAATACCTGATTCGTTTATTGCTGTAAAAGGACGGTTGCAGTAAGATTACCTGAAACAAGAACATTAATTAACAAACATCACGCACCAACACTTAAACCTAATCAATAAATGCACTACTACTGCGAACCTTAATATTGGAACAAGTTATAACTTAATACTTTACTTCTGCAATAAAACCGCATCACATGGTTTAAGAACAATCTACAGATTTGTTTCGAGGAATGGGATTTGACTAGAGAAGGTAATCTATTAAAAAAGGAAGAAACTACTTGCGTTTGCCCTCAGTGAGCGACCCTTCTCTGCTTCCACGGATTCCCCTGGTCTACCCTGCCCAGTAACTAAGAACGTTTTTTATATTTTCTCTTTCACAAAACTTTTGCCTATATGAGGCGTTGAGAGATTTTATTTATTACTGTCAAGAGATTGTTATCCCTAGGTTTGACAGGAAATTAGCTCTAGCGTTGTGACCTTTATCCGTACGTTAGAAGGCTTTTATCCGTGGTTATGAGAGGCTTTAATCTGTGGTTTTGAGATGCTTTAATCCATAGTGTTGAGAGGCTTTAACCCGTGGTGTTGAGCAGCTTCGATCCGTGGTCTTCGGAAGTTCTAAACTATGGTGTGAGGAGACTTTTATTCGTAGCCTTAAAATGCCACGGCTGTAGCCGTAGAGTTGAGAGGGTTCAATCAGTGGTGTTGAGTGGATTTAACCCGTGATCCGTGATGTCGAGAGGTTTTAATCCGTAGTGTTAAAAGGTTTTAATCCGTAGTGTTAAAAGGTTTTAATCCGTGGTGTTGAGAGGCTTTAATCCGTATTGTTGAGAGGTTTTAATCCGTAGTGTTGAAAGGTTTTAATCCATGGTGTTGAGAGGCTTTAATCCGTGATGTTGAGGCTTTAATCTGGGGTGTTGAGTGGCTTTAATCGGTGATGTTGAGTAGCTTTAATTCGTGATGTTGAGAGGCTTTAATCCGTGGTGTTGAGTGGCTTTTAACCGTGGTGTTGAAAGGCTTTTAACCGTGGTGTTGAGGAGCTTTAATCCGTGATGTTGAAATGCTTTAAACCGTGGTGTTGAGAAGCTTTTAACCGTGGTGTTGAGTGGCTTGAATCAGTGGTGTTGAAAGATTTTAATCGGTGGCTATGTAGGACGCTATTTCTATTCAGATAGAATAGAAAGGCTTTGTCTTTGATGTTAAGAGGCAGTTTTATTTGAAAATATTAAGTTTCATCCCTTTGTGCAATTAGCCTTTAACTTTCATTTATGAACAGCCCAAATTAATTACTTTAACTTAGGTAATTTGACGTTATTAATCGAAATGCAGACGTTATTATTGTATCGAAATGAACAAAGAAAATAATTATTGTAATTCAATGGTTGCGTTTTTTACTTGTATCATTAACTTCCCTTCAGTAGGTTTTTATAGTAAATTTAATACCTGTTCGTGTTTACATTCATGTAAAGCTATCTGCAACGGAGATTAAATGTGGATTTGGCAATGTTTTGAATAGGTTTTGATAACCCTAATGCAGCTGATAATTTAAATGAACGGATTCTATAGGAACGTATCATTTTTCTGATCTAAAAACATGAGTAATATAAACAGTTTTGCAATACACCCGAAACGTAGTGAGAAATATCATTTATTAGACAAAGTAGAACAAAATGTGTGGGTTATGGCTGTAATGTGGGTCTCTTAAAGAAAAACTATAGAACAAAAAGGAAGAGAAAAGTAATAAATCTAAGTTTAATATAAATAATTAGTAAAATATATTCATATTTATTCTATTTATTCATTTCCTCCGGATCCTTTAAGAATTGTTTTTAAGCTTGCCTTCTATAGAGGTTTTTAAATATCTATAGCACAATCATATTTTTTATTATTAGTCTATAGGTCCTACATCTTGAGGTTTTTAAATCGCCCTTGCTCAATGCTGCGAATACATCATTAAAAAATGAACCGACCAAGCGTGAAATGCGTTGCCAAGTAAATTGATAAATCTGTGTTTATTCAAATCTCTCAAGATATATGGACAAAAATTGCAAATTATAATGTTTATTGATTTTTAAAAACATATATGGAGGGCTGGCTTAAAAACTGACTAACACAATTCTAAAAGGCAACGAAGGTATAATAAACTCCATCAACTTATGGTTACGGTGACTAAGCGTCCCGGAAAAATCAAGACGGTCCCGATTTTTTAAGTTGTGTCACGAAGTTCCTTAAAATAATATATATGTCCCGAATTTCCAACGCATTTCTACATTGAAGAATGCTTTACAAATCTTTGTCAGAGTTGTATAAAACAAAAGTATCGTGCAATGAAGTATCGGCAATACGCCAGTACAGTAAATTGTGATTTATCTTCTCTTTGTAACAGATAAACTTTAAATAAATAAGTAAGCTTAAACAGATATTGTTAGCGCTTAGAAATTTTGCTGTGGAACAGAATTAGACCATTTTAAGTGATATTTATATTATAATACACGATATGATACAATTCTAATAAATCTATTGCGTTTGAACTTCCGTGGGTCCAAAAGTAAGTATAAGTCACCACCATTCCTATGCATAGTCGCCAAACTTACATTACTGGAACTACTCAGGGTCCACGAGCCTCAAAACCGGTGCTGAGATGACGTATTAGCTAAAATCAGGTCACTGTTGTTAGGTTTTGCCTCCGGGCACCCAAATTTGTAGTTACGGCACTTATAGATTGCAGTTTTTTAATTGTACATCTTGAAGCTATTGTTATTAATGTATACTTATTGATAACACTTGGCAAAAAGAGCACTACTTACGAATTCTCTTCCTCAGACGCGTTTCGGACTAGATCAGTTAAGGACAAGACTGTTGCGCAGGTGTAAAAACGAATGTATGAAAAAAGCAACCATCAAGGAATGCGCGAAATAAGCCACCAAGCTACACTTCCATTACCCATTACAGTTACACTTGGAAGGAAAACTAAGAAAGCTGAAGTATAAGAAAGTGGATACAGCTATTGGAAAAACAATGAATATGAAGAAAATAGTGACACAAAGGCTTATCTCTGTACACTTTCGTATCTTCAAAACCTGGATTAGTTGACGATCATAAAAAAGAGAAACATTCAAAAATATAGAAATAAATATTTTTAAAAAATGTATTATAAAACACTATAAAACATTACAAAAAATATAAAAAAGCCATTGACTACGTTTTCTTAGGCCTGATATAAAACACAGCTAAATGATAAAAGTAATAGAATTGATTTATTATCATTTAGCCAGTCTAAAACCTGATTAAAGTGTGACGGAAATCAGAAAACAATATAAAAAGTTCAAACTCTCTTGAAAAGGGTGTGGAATACCCAGGGCAGATATAATTCTGTTATAGTCGCTTATTTCGATGGTAGCTCATTTCACTGAAGATTAAGACTCAAGGCGCGGGTAGAAAATCCGTAATGGTCGCTATTTAACGACATTGTGAAAACATGGTCACCGTACTTACGGCACATGTACAATACCCCATTCAACGTGGGCGTAATGGATCATTAGGCTACACCTACTTATAACCATCGCTGCATTGTGACTGAACTTTCTGTATCGCAAAACCTCATCAACGTGTATTGACGATAGCTTATCTTCCGGCCAAGTTATTGACGAGGGAAAGCATAACGAATCGATTTATTCAACAATCAAGCCAGAGATTATCGTTAAACATCTTGATAAGCATCAGAATGTTCGCGATATGTCAGTAAGCAGCTGGCTATCTGCATTGGGAATGTAGTTATATGTGATTACGTTCGGACATTTTCATGAAATATGAAAGTGAGTAAAGTAAATAAAAACTCATAGTTAAAATTAAGTAATAACAAGTAATATAATAAAAATGTATTTCGTCAACTCCTACTTACGTCAACAAAGAAAAATTCGTATTACTTTTTAATAAATAATTACAATTAATACAAATAAAGTAACATAACCTATGCGTTAAAACAGCTGTTCTACTACATAACCTATAACATAAAATCAGCCGTTTTATGAAATCATATGTTATCATTTATTTTAAGCTAAATGGAACAAGATAACTGCATACCTTGCCCCTTTTGTGAAAAGTTTGTATCCCATATAAAATTAAAATTATTCAATTACATTTAATTATTATTTTAAATATTTGAAATAAAAACGTCATAACATCAAGTGTCATCCACTGAAGTTTAGAAAATGTATTTTATTAACAATTTAATATTTGAACAAGATATATAAATATATCCTATTCCTATATATATATATATATATATATATATATATATATATATATATATATATATATATATATAGAGAGAGAGAGAGAGAGAGAGAGAGAGAGAGAGAGGAAGAGTGTAGCTAATAGAAGGAACTGAAAAACAAGAATAAAGAATAAGTTATAGATATAAATAAAAGTTTGTAATTGAAATAAATAAATAATCGCATGTCTGTAATTAAAAGAAAATACGTGAAATTAAGTTGAAAGGTTATAAGTTAGTTAAAGTGACGGACATAATTAAAAAGAAATATTTGAAAGCAAGTAACAAATACAACTGAAAGGTTATGATGAAAAGCAAGTGACAGATATACAGAAATTATTAGGTGATTGAAATACCTTTGAGATGACAGTTATGATATAAAACAAGTGGCAGTGATTAGTTGAACGAAAGTGGTAGTTAAAAGGTAACGAGTGAAGTAAAGTGGCATATATATATATATATATATATATATATATATATATATATATATATATATGCTATATATATATATATATATATATATATATATATATATATATATATATATCGGCCCCTATATTAATATTTGAAATATTTGAAAGCAAGTAACAAATGCAACTGAAAGTTTATGATTGAAAGCATGAGACAGATATACAGATATCTTATGATTGAAATAAAATGACAGTTATGATGGAAAGCAAGTTACTGATATACTTGAAACGAAGTGACAGATTTAACTAAAGGCAATTATTGAAAACGTTACGGTTGGAATTAAAACGAAATCAAATTGAGTTTATTGTCAGTAATAAAGGTGAATCATTTTAATGATAAATAAATCTTGAACGAGTATTGCCAAGATCGTATGAAGGCGACATTGTTGTCTGCGCATTCAGCCTTGTGATTCGTACTCTCTAGAATTGGCAGTCAAACAGGTCTGCTCAGAATAGGAGAAACGTGACCGCTCTACAGACACATCTGATTCAAATAAGAACGTCAATGCGATGTTTAAATATATGCGAGTCGAACAGAAATAAACACAAGAAATGCATAGCACACCGAGTGATGAAGCAACACATCATCTGATTATAGATGTAAACAAACGCAGTTTCTAAGACGGTCACTGAATCACCGACACCCACCTAGAACCTCTAAAGCATAACTTCGTGTAAGGTTGGGGCTGGCGTAAGAGGATCGAGTACAGAAAACAAAGAGCAATGTTATTTTTCCAGAAAAACCGCAAGAATTATCAATCCATCTTCTTAGAGAAAGATTTTACTGGTAGGTACTTCTTTATGCTTCCCGATTGTTACGTGATACCATAATCTTCTCCTATTTCATTACCAGGAGATCATAATTTCCTCACCTTACACCTACATACCTATATTCCTCTACCCATTTTTATTCTTCTTCTTCTTAGAGAGAGATATAACTGGTAGACAGGTAGATACTTCTTTATGGCCTCCTATAGGTGAATAATATCTAACTTTGAAAAAAATCCAAGAAATCTTTTCAGGTGACGTCATTCAGAATTGGTTTAAAAACGTGTAGACCTACTTATGAAGAAAACTTGTAGAATTGGGCGTTTAAATCTAGAGGCCAATGCTTGTTGTTTCTCGGTACTCTCTGAAAGCTTAGTATTAAACTGATTCCAACGTGCCTCTTTATGACGGCTCCAGAGATAAGATAACAGTAGATTGCTCTTGGGAAACCACACGCTCGTTTTCCCACGATAAGTTGCAAACATAACATGGGGCTTTCAAGGTAAACCAACGGCTACGGGTCAAAGCAGTCGGATGGTGCTCAACAACTTAAGTCACACTTTTGAACAAAACTTGAATGGCGGACAGAATGTATAAATGAAACGAGTATCCACATTAACCAGTAATAATCCCTTCACTGCTAAGATGCGTACGATGTAATGAAATCTTTCCATACGCATATAGCCAAAGCTTCGATGGCCCTTCATATCGGTGTGATGAAATTTTTCCATACGCATATAGCCAAAGCTTCGATAGCCCTTCATATCGGTGTGATGAAATCTTTCCATACGCATATAGCCAAAGCTTTGATGGCCCTTCTCATCGGTGTGATGAAATATTCCCATACGCATATAGCCAAAGCTTCGATAGCCCTTCATATCGGTGTGATGAAATCTTTCCATACGCATATAGCCAAAGCTTCGATGGCCCTTCATATCGGTGTGATGAAATCTTTCCATACGCATATAGCCAAAGCTTCGTTGACCCTTCTCATCGGTGTGATGATTTCATTGAGGATGACGGCAAATTAGTCATTGAAACGCGTTAGAAATAAAAAATTGTATATTTGTGAGTTGTACCATATTTTTATTCTTTAATTATGAAATAGTACTGTTCGCCCAAATCTTGAGTTCGTCTTTACCGTTAGCCCCGCCCCTGGCCACTTGCAGTTATTCTGCAAGTACTCATTCCGAAACGCATCAACAAAGAAACATATTGTAATGTTATGAGAGGCAGGAAAATGTTCTGGAATTTCTTAACTTAATCTAAATCGTTTAAATAAACTCACGACACCTTCAGATCCTTCAACTCAGTGTTCTGAAGATAAGACCACGATAAAATGGGTTTCTCGACATCAACGTTCAAATTATTTTAAAATTAATTTTACGAATAATAATTAAAATAATAAAATATAAAAATAGTAGAACATATAAGATATAAAACTATAAAAAATCAAATCTCAATATTTTTAGTCTTTAATATCGCCAGACAGGTTTCGGTAGGCACGTTGTCATCATCAGTGATGAAATACGGCGACAGTTTGCCACTCTTGTGATAAATGGGGGTCTAACGATATTAAAGACTCGAAAAATATTGTGTGAGGTAATTTTTGTATTGTTTCATATGTGTGGTACTGACTACTGTATTATGATCTCACAAACGAAACTCAAATTCAATTTACAATATAGACAAAAAAAATTTTTAAATCAATTTCTACTTAGGTCAACAAAGACAAATTTTATTTTAGTTACTTCTTATTAAATAATTACATCAATATAAATAGAGTAACATATCCTATGCGTTAAAACAGCTGTTCTACCACATAGCCTATAACTTAAAATCAACTGTGTAATGAAATCATATATTATCACTTATTTTAAACCAAATGGGACGTAATAACTATAACGCATACCTTGCCCCTTCTGTGAGATGTTTTTTTCCCATATAAAACTAAAATTATTTCATTATTAAATTAATTTAATGAATGAATATATGAAAAAACTATATCAACATCAAGTGTCATCAACTACAAATTTAACAAATGTGTTAACATTGAGTGTACATGTATGTGAACATTGAATGTGAACATGAGTGGTTGAGTACAAAGTATTTTATTAATTATATATATATATATATATATATATATATATATATATATATATATATATATTTGTAGCTTTGCGACACTGTTTTCTTGAATTCACTTATCACTTTCACTATATGTACCTAAACAAGAATCTTACTTGTTATTTATGTGAGTTAACCTACTACAATCCTCGGCCAGTGATGCCCGATGATGGAGAAACGACCAATCTTTGAAAGTTAACTCGCATAAATACCAAGTAAGATTCTTGTTTAAGTACATACAGTGAAAGTGATATATATATATATATATATATATATATATATATATATATATATATATATATATATATATATATATATGCTGATACGTATTCCTTCACGGATGGAAAAATATGATGAATAGTTACTATCTGGAGTACATCCGTTCAATCTGCAGTCCATAAATTCGCAGTTCCGACGTTTCGCTAGAATCTCATTCCAGCATTGACGAGGTGAACCCAATAACAGTAGAAGAGCGAGTCTTATATATATATATATATATAAGGAGAGTGAAAACTAATGGAAGGAATGGAAGAATAAAATATATATTTATTTCTCATTAAGAGGTGTTGCGATTGTAAACTGTGAGGATTAAATCACTGTAGTTTGGACAGTTTTGGGGATCTGTATCGGGTTGGTAATGTATGTATGTTATTTCTCAAGCAAAATATTATGAACCATAAAACCATATTCTTACTCTGCTTTTCCACTAAAAGCCCAACGTTGCGTATTGCTTGAAACCTTTTTGCCATTACTTTAGAAACACGCCCGCCTCAGGGTTTTTCGTCGAGCGAGTCGACACAAAGGTAGTGTCACTGGATAATTACATTTAATTAAGAAGTGGATATGAAGGGCGCTGAGCAAATGCGGACTTGTTTGCGCTCCGAATAAATGTACGTGTCGGTATATATTACGCTTTGGGCTTAATTAAGGCACGTGTTAAAAATGTAAACCCTTTCCACTCCCTGCAAACGAATAAAGTATACGCATTCCCCTTCAGTGTATACGGTGTTTGAACTTAAGGGGGCTATAAGAACGAAAATACTCCAAAATATCGTGAAGATTTGCGAGTTATCTTTCCTCCACCGACTGTGAGCAAACAACGAACGGACGAAAGGGTCTCCAGGCATGATTGACGAAGGGTGGTATATTGTGCTGCAACGTCTCCCTAGCCATGTTGGCATCGAGGGAAATGAACGCGCAGACCAGCTAGCGAAGAAAGGTAACACCTTGCCACAGTCTGATAATCCATGTCCCTAATGACAGCAAGAAACGTGATTAAATCTATCAATGAAAAAACAAGGGAAATCAAAAAGAAATGAATCCTGGAAAGGTATGGAGGGGCCTGGCGCACACAGTGCTAATACCACATAGCTAAGCTGTTGCCAGATTCAGAATGCTTGCGGGCTACGACTGTCTGGAAGCCCACTTATATAAAATAGGTTTAGCAGCTTCAAATATTTGCCCTCTGTGCAACCGTCACAAAATGGACGGCCCACATCTTCAGAATTTCACAGCTTTCCAAGATGTGGAAGAGCAAAGTCAGCATTATCTTTACTGGGAGACTTGGCGGAGACTGATAGAAAAGCCAAGATCTGGCATCGGATAAAGTAAGTATCTCTTCTCCCAATAAAGCCGCTCCATTGCCAGAAAACACTATAATTAAAGACAAGCAGTGGTCTGAATTCAATGCACAAATTATGCCTCAAAAAACTTCTTACATGCGTTCATACACGTAAGCTCTCTAGAGGCAGGGGCAACTGCCTCCCGCAAGTGTTTAGACGTAAAACATCCAACACTCTATAACACTTCTATAAACGGCCCTATATATTCTATCATTAAATTGTTATGAAAAGTATTACTTATTTAATAATAAATCATTTCATATGTTACTGTATTATTTTATATGTTACTATATCATTTATTTGTTAGCCTACTATCCATTTTATGTGTTACTATATCATTTATTTGTTAGCCTACTATCCATTTTATGTGTTTGTTAGCCTACTATCCATTTTATGTGTTACTATATCATTTATTTGTTAGCCTACTGTCCATTTTATGTGTTACTATATCATTTATTTGTTAGCCTACTATCCATTTTATGTGTTACTATATCATTTATTTGTTAGCCTACTGTCCATTTTATGTGTTACTATATCATTTATTTGTTAGCCTACTATCCATTTTATGTGTTACTATATCATTCATTTGTTAGCCTACTATCCATTTTATGTGTTACTATATCATTTATTTGTTAGCCTACTATCCATTTTATGTGTTACTATATCATTTATTTGTTAGCCTACTATCCATTTTATGTGTTACTATATCATTCATTTGTTAGCCTACTATCCATTTTATGTGTTACTATATCATTTATTTGTTAGCCTACTATCCATTTTATGTGTTACTATATCATTTATTTGTTAGCCTACTGTCCATTTTATGTGTTACTATATCATTTATTTGTTAGCCTACTATCCATTTTATGTGTTACTATATCATTTATTTGTTAGCCTACTGTCCATTTTATGTGTTACTATATCATTCATTTGTTAGCCTACTATCCATTTTATGTGTTACTATATCATTCATTTGTTAGCCTACTATCCATTTTATGTGTTACTATATCATTCATTTGTTAGCCTACTATCCATTTTATGTGTTACTATATCATTCATTTGTTAGCCTACTATCCATTTTATGTGTTACTATATCATTTATTTGTTAGCCTACTATCCATTTTATATGTTACTATATCATTTATTTGTTAGCCTACTATCCATTTTATGTGTTACTATATCATTTATTTGTTAGCCTACTATCCATTTTATGTGTTACTATATCATTTATTTGTTAGCCTACTGTCCATTTTATGTGTTACCATATCATTCATTTGTTAGCCTACTATCCATTTTATGTGTTACTATATCATTCATTTGTTAGCCTACTATCCATTTTATGTGTTACTATATCATTTTGTTGTTATCCTACTATCCATTTTATGTGTTACTGTATCATTTATTTGTTATCCTACTATCCATTTTATGTGTTACTATATCATTTATTTGTTATCCTACTGTCCATTTTATGTGTTACTATATCATTTATTTGTTAGCCTACTATCCATTTTATGTCTTACTATATCATTTATTTGTTAGCCTACTATCCATTTTATGTGTTACTATATCATTTATTTGTTATCCTACTGTCCATTTTATGTGTTACCATATCATTTATTTGTTAGCCTACTATCCATTTTATGTGTTACTATATCATTTATTTGTTAGCCTACTATCCATTTTATGTGTTACTGTATCATTTATTTGTTATCCTACCGTCCATTTTATGTGTTACCATATCATTTATTTGTTAGCCTACTATCCATTTTATGTGTTACTATATCATTTATTTGTTAGCCTACTATCCATTTTATGTCTTACTATATCATTTATTTGTTAGCCTACTATCCATTTTATGTGTTACTATATCATTTATTTGTTAGCCTACTATCCATTTTATGTGTTACTGTATCATTTATTTGTTATCCTACCGTCCATTTTATGTGTTACCATATCATTTATTTGTTAGCCTACTATCCATTTTATGTGTTACTATATCATTTATTTGTTAGCCTACTATCCATTTTAAATGCTACTATACCATTTTATTACAAGCACGTATTTTGAAGGTGTCTAAACCCAGTCAAGGATTTTTGTTCCTTATAACCTATTAATACTGTCTATTTGCAAAATAGAAACGCATTTAAACCAAACTTCAGTACCATAGGATTGAAAAATCTACGAACGTATAGCATTAGTATCACAGTGGAAGTCCTTTTGATAAGAATTAATTAAAATTAAACCTCACAAATCGGTCATTAAAACCTAGTCGAAGTTTATGTCTTGAAAACAAATTACTCTGGCGTGTGACGTATATCGACAATCTAACCAGGCTACTTTGCCGGAGTTTGAATGTCGCCAAAGGTTGTAAATTACGCAGTTCCCTAACGTATTTCTCCCGCACAGGAAAATTAGGTTAAGGTGATATTTGCGTGCAAATAGATATTCACCTAAGTCAAGGTTGTATCACGGTTGAAGTGTTGAGGCCGCCGCGCCGGTTAGATAATAACGAGATTAACGCCACAGGTCCCGAAGGCGTCTCTCCCAGGCGTGAAATTGTCTGCGTGACTCGGCCGGGAGCGCCAGCATCTGGCAAATATTCGTTTAGCCGGTTGATTAAACCCGTGGCTTTACGGTGCGTAATAGGGACATGTGGGGGTGCAAGTTGGAAGCTAAGAAATTGCTAAGACATCCAGCTTCTGAAATAGGACTACGTTCAGTTTTTTTGTGCTTCAGGCGCATAACTTGAGCGGTTTTGGTGGGATGTAGTAAACGAATCTTTCCTGGTAGTTGAAGAAGGATAAGAAAAGGAGTTGCGGAAGCCGGTCGCTTTTTATAAAATAGTCGCTATTCTTATATTCCTTCTACGTATGATAGAGAGGCGTCTATCCCAAGTGTCACAGAAAAGCGTCTATCCCGTGTGTCATAAAAAGTCGTCTATCGTAAGTGTCACAGAAAAGTTTCTATCCCGTGCGTCATAGAAAGTAGTCTATCCCAAGTGTCAAAGAAAAGCGTCTATCCCGTGTGTCATAGAAAGTCGTCTATCCGAAGTGTCACAGATAAGCGTCTATCCCGTGTGTCATAGAAAGTAGTCTATCTCAAGTGTCACAGAAAAGCGTCTATCCCGTGTGTCAAAGAAAGGCGTCTGTTTCATGTGTCACAGAAAGGCGCCTTAGTGACTCAGAGAGGCGTCTGTCTTACATGTCAAAGAGAGGCGTCTCCCATACATCACGGAAAGGCATTTGTGCCATATCACAGAAAGGCATCTGTGTAATGTGTTGCCGAAAGCCGGCTGTCTCATGTGTCACAGAAAGACGCCTGTTTCATGTGTCATACAAAGACGACTTTCTTAGGTGTCTCAGAAAGGCGTCTGTCTCGTGTGTCACAGAAAGTAGTCTGTCTCATGTGTCACGAAAAAGCGTCCATCCCAAGTGTCACAGAAAGGCGTCTGTCTCACATGTCATAGAGACACGTCTCCCATACGTCACGGAAAGGCATATTTGCCATATCACAGAAAGGCATCTGTGTAATGTGTCGCCGAAAGCCGACTGCCTGATGTGTCACAGAAAGACGTCTGTCTCATGTGTATTACAAAGACTACTTTCTCAGGTATCTCAGAAAGGCGTCTGTCTCGTGTGTCACAGAAAGGCGTCTGTCTCATGTGTCACAGAAAGGAGTTTGTCTCATGTGTCTCAGAAAGGCGTCTATCCCATGTGTCATAAAGAGTCGTCTGTCTCATGTGTCACAAAAAGGCGTCTATCCCAAGTGTTACAGAAAGGCGTCTGTCTCACATGTCACAGAGAGGGGTCTTCCATTCGTCATGGAAAGGCATTTGTGCCATACCGCAGAAAGGCATCTGTGTAATGTGTCGCCGAAAGTTGGCTGTCTCATGTGTCACAGAAAGACGTCTGCCCCATGTGTCAAAGAAAGCCGTCTGTCTCGTGTGTCACAGAAAGGCGTCTGTCCCATGCGTCACAGAAAAGCGTCTATCTCGCGTGTCTCAGAAAGTCGTCTATCTCGTGTATCACAGAAAGGCGTCTGTTTCTTGTGTCTCAGAAAAGCGCCTGTCCCATGTGTCACAGAAAGACGTCTGTCCCATTTGGGGTCGAAAAGTTTTTTTTACTCTTAGGATAGTTGCTTTACAAGCGAAAGGTTGTACACTTTAATGGTTAGAGGACGTATTGTTATGTTATTATTAATTCGCTACAATGTTTCTCAAAATAGTTATTCAACTTTCTATTTCTACGATATTAGTGACAACGCTTTTTGGAACGAAATGATTTAGGTTACTGATATTGCAAAGACGGACGGTGAAACACCGCTTCAAAATCCTTATTCCATCAGAAGAGCTCTCAGCAATTAGCATTACCAAATGCTCATGGAGGGTTGATCACTGCAGCTCCAAGTGTTTGTACAGTCGCTATCAGTCTAACCAGAACCTAATCCACGATGTAAGGTATCTTGCTTATCCTTATTTACGTTATATTACTTGGGAACAGACTGTACAAACAGGCTACTTACTCTTTTTTCATTCTAAACATAGCAAAAGTGTTATCCTAATTAGGATGGGTGAATAAATCTCTATCTAACGCAAGACTGGAAAAAAGGGTACGTTGGCGTCTAGATTAACGGAGTCGCTACACCTCACTGGCCAAGTTTCTTAGGGTAAAAAACGTCTGAGAAAACATTGTTTTTCCACCACAATAATCTAAATAAGACTGTAAAAAATATTATAATCTAAGACAATTCCAAAGTTGCATTAGGGGTAATGTAACTTGTTGGGCTGTCAATTACTCTGAATTGGCAGCGTCGCGTCGGCTAGACTTGGGAACTACCTGTGCTTAACTCATGTCTAACTCGCTGAACTTCGCCTGACAGTAATACGCCAGCCTTGTCTCTGCATTTCTAATGAGGTATGTTGTTGTCTAGTTGGGTTCAAGTAGCGTATTACGTAATCATTTGCGTATTAGTTAACGTTTTATTTCAAAAAGAAATACCTGCCCACTAGCTTCAAAACGTATTAAAAACTTTCAAAAAGGTATTTCGTAAAAAGATAATTTGTATTATATGAGACTATAATATTTTGGGAGGGATAGAGTTAAGGCAAACGGCAGGTTTCAATATTACCTTTCATGAATGATAAATAAGTAGTATAAACTAAAAAAAAAATAGTCAATTCCTACTTAGGCCAACAGGAAATTTGTTTATTTTAGCTACTTTTTATTAAATAATTACAACTAATATAAATTGTTAACGATGCGTTCAACAAGTCTATCCGCATCACTTGTTAGACTACCAGTCGCGATATATTTCTTCCTTATCTCCCCTTTATGTGGATTCATCCACATCAGGGACAAAACTGCACATTCAAGACCAAATGTGTAGTAAATAAAATTTAATAAATGTTTTCGAGATAACCTACATGTAAGTGAAATGCGAACAGATGTATACGTCTAAAGAGTGGGGGAAATCGAGGCTGGCATTCTATGTTGTTGTGAAGGGACTTTTTGAGTTCTGTGTTAAGAAAATAAAGTAGTAGCATATTAGTATTTTGTGAAGAGAGGGTAAATCAACAGATTAATTGACCACCAAACACGGAATGATCGATATAAAATCATCCTAGCAAGAGCCAAAAACAAGAGTCGAATGGGAGTGAATAGCAAGTACTCATAGCCGGCAACCGCAGAGTGGCTGCGAGCTTTCCATTCAAGAAAATTAAAAAAATATTGCAAGAGAGAGAGAGAGGAGGAGGAGCGGTGGCTGCTTTTAATTATTCATAACCTCTCTGACCGAGTATAAAGACTCATTTATGCCTGTCTGTCCTTCCTTTTAGACTGGTTTAAATACGTTTGTACTTGAGACGAGGGTGGGTGAAAATAAAACTTTATTTGAGTTACTTTTAATTAAATATTTACAATTATTATAAATAAAGTAACACAACCTATGCGTTAAAACAGCTGTTCTACCACATAACCTATATCATAAAATCAGCTGTTTTATGAAATCATATGTAATCACTTATAATAATCTAAATGGGACATAATAATTATATTGCATACCTTCCCCCTTTTGTGAAAGGCTTTTCTCGGATATAAAACTAAAATTAATTCAATAAATTTAATTATTGAATTAATATTTGAAAAAATGTATATAAACATCAATTGTCATTCCATACAAGTTTAATAAATATGTATTCGAACTCGAGTGGATGAATAAAAAGCATTTTATTAACAAATTAACATTTTAACATTTTAACAAGATATACAACGAGAGTGTGAATTAATAGAAGGAATTGAAAACATGCCAGCGAAGGATGGCAACGAAATTTTTGAAAACTGTTCATCAGATCAAACTCAATACAGTCCAGATTTAGCAAACACTTTTCAAAGAGACAGAATTTATGGTTGTCAAAAATTATTTATTTATTTCTTATAATAATAAACGCCCATTTCTCTTAGCTTGCATGAGCGACAGCCTACAAGAGAGGCTCTTTTGAGTTAATTAAAATGCCAGAATACGCGTGCAAATCAAAAACAGCATCTCAAGTGTTCAAAGGACACAATCTGGGCGCAGAATCGATCAACCTGTGTGTTGTCGCAGACAGGTTTCGTCAGATTTAAGCGGTCCTTACAGTTAGAGACCTGCAGCGATGCGCTGGAGTCATTGTCCCTTCGGGCAGAGCTGGGAATAACAATTAGACGACAAATGTGCTTTACATTCCCAAGTGCCCCGGTCCATGTGCACGCTCCATCTAACGATACGGGTTCAATGTTAGAATTACACGTTCAGAAACCCCGTGTAACTTCAAACATTTAAAGCGTCTAGGTCGATTTTGCTCACAAACTAAAATTAAGATCAGTTCTGTCCGAAATCTAGTCATATTTGGTAATTTTAGTTCACTCGCTACTTTCTAAACATTTACATTTAGCAACTATACTGTCGCTACTTGGTTATATTAATGGTTAAATATGCCTGAGGATAAGTAGAGACTAAGTAAATCAAAACAACTAATATAAACAAAGATTTTAAAAAATTTTCTTTAATGATTTCTTGAGCAACTGTGGCCTAATGTTATTAACAAACCCAATAACCACAATATAACTTTATTTAATCACTTGATGTACATTTCGGTTACCAGGTAACCATCTTCAGAAGTACTGAACAAAATTAATTTAATTTACAACGTAACATATACGTTATAGCAAAAGATATTGAGGTTATATGTCATATATGTGTCACATATATGCCATATATATTTTGCTATATATGTTACGTTGTAAATTCAATTAATTTTGTTCAGTACTTCTGAAGATGGTTACCTGGTAACCGAAATGTACATCAAGCGATTAAATAAATTTATATTGTGGTTATTGGGTTTGTTATTTAAAATATTATAAAAGATTTTAAAGTCTATTCCTACTGAAGTCAACAAAAGAAAACCTTTAGTTGAGTTTCTTTTTATTAAATTATTACAATTCATATAAATATGTATATACATATGTCTGAATCACAATATTAGGTGGCGGGCAAAATCGAAAGCAAAATTGATTATTAAAATTAATTAAATATATATAACTAATGAATTAATATTTGAAAAACTGTACTAATATCAAGGATCATCCGCTACAGGTTTTAAAAAAAATATTTGAACTTGAGTGGATTATCAAAAAGTATTTTAATTAAAAACACTTGTAAATATGTTACACTTTCCTATAGTAGCACTTACTATTATAATTGTTGAGGACGGCCGTTTCGGGAGATGTGTCCAATTGTCAAATCAGACCGTAATTTAAATATGTAATTTTATAATGAGATCCTTTGATGATGATGATTACAAGGTCATCGATAGGGTAGGCCTAGATATGGGTTTAATATAATGCCGACTACGTGAGAACTTAAGTTATTTTTGTATTATTGGGGGTTTTCGCTAATATTTTTATTGTAATGCCATACGGGTTTAAGATAACTGTAAACGCAAAAATAACCTTCCATTGAAATCTTAAAGTTTTCTGTTTTATCTTAAGCAAAGTATATTATGTTGTTTGCTAATATTATTTCACTATTATTATTTACAAGGATGTTAGTGTAAGGCAAATGACGGGTACAGGGATGCGACCGGCCTACCGTAAGAGCCAATGCACCGAGTCGCGTACGACTTGAAGAAGCCATAAATTGCCTCCCTCTGTAATTATTATCCCCTGAGTACTTCCCACTTGTGACGTCATCCTAACGACTCACTTTGTGGCTTTACTACGAGACTACAGGTTTACGTCTGCGAGTCTGTGAAGTTTGTAACATGAACAAGTAATGTGAAAAAAATTAAAGTGTGAGTGTGTGTATGTGTGTGTGTCTGTGTCTGTGTGTGTGTCTGTGTGTGAGTGTTTATGTGTGTGTGTGTGTGTGTGTGTGTGTGTGTCTGTGTCTGTGTGTGAGTGTTTATGTGTGTGTGTGTGTGTGTGTGTGTGTGTGTGTGTGTGTGTGTGTGTGTGTGTGTGTGTGTGTGTGCCCTTGCGCGCGCGTTGTGTGTGTGCGCGCGCGCGCGGGTGTCTGCGTGCGTGCGTGCGTGAGAGATAGAGAGGGGCTGTGTGTATCCTGATAAAACCTTCCAACAAGTTCCGGCCTAGAGCCGCCTAAAGTAATCGTACTACGCTAAAAAGGCTTACCACCTTGTATATAATTGCGATGCCCTTCTGCCAAGGCACCCACTGAGCTAAAGCCTAGAGGTAAACTCGTACTTCACGATAGCATAAAACTCAAGAGGAAACCCTGTTCTAAACAGTACAAAATCCCAAAGAAACGCTAAACTTTACCGGCAAAGGGCAAAGTCAGTGTGACATCTGCCAGATAGAAATTGTAACGTACCCGCTCCAATGTAACCGGGAGTGACAGTAAAATAACGTTACCTCTGCGATTCGGTACCAGTTTAATCTACATCCTAATGCGGTTAATCTAACGCGTTTCGGTTGGATTCGAAATGCTGCAGCATCCTTAATTCCGCCAAGTCCTAAATCCACTGTGACGCGCCAAACCCGCGCAATGCTGGTGTATCTAGCCTTCGGGAACTCTCTAAGAGTAACTCGGGCAACCGATAGATCTTGCTACAGATGTATTTAGACCCTTTTGAGCGATGGTGATGCCTATTTTAATTGACTGTTCATAACTGGAAAATATTTAACAATTTAATTTGTTTAGAAAATTAGACGAGATTCTAAAAAGGTGTTTGTAACACCTACATGCCGCGTACGTTTGGGGAACCCAAATTTGGGAACCGGGTAGAGACCTTGCATGAGAGATTTACTCACCAAACCGACCGTACTGCAAAAACCAAAAACCTGACGTACATTTAGTAGTACAGTACAGAATATATGTAACCAAGAGCATAGCCAGGACGATGTATTGGAGGCACGACCTTTGAACCCCCACTGAGGATAAGTTGAACATTTTTATCACTAGAAATCATACTTTACGTTATTTTGGACTTGGAATTACAAACGATTTTGAGTCGTAGGGGGAAGGTATTATACTAAAACATTCTAGGCTATAATATACATTTTGTAAGACGAGCTATTTTAGTAATCTATTCACCAACATCAATCACTTTTACTCAAAGAACAAACTCAACTTTTACTCAAGGAAAAGAATAAAAAAACATAAATACATCGCTCTTACCAGATGAAAGCTATAATTAAAGTATTTATTTATTTACAGTGTTCTTCGTATAATCTTTGCACTATACGTGATCTATGAATATAATGTGTTCACACTCCTACACTAGCATTGCTGTCAGCCCGGGCGTAAAGCCGTAGTTCCTAGTGCCACATCACAAACTTAATAAACAGTATTAGTCTTGCTTCCTAGTATTGGTTGAGTGGAAAACGTTTGTTTTATACGTTAATATTTTTCTGCTAAAATTAATTGGTTTTGGGGGGCACGCTCCCCCTGTGTCCCTCTGGCTACGCCCCTGTGCGTAACTATTTACAATTACTACTAATGGCAAGACAGACTGGCTGTCGCGATGCACACAGTTGCAGTGTAGATATTAAAGCGCCGCTGATGGATGTAGGCGTAGCGAGGCGTACAATGCTCCCGGCTCTACATAGTTTCATAATTGATGTCAAGAGTTTAGACTCTAACTTAATGCGTGTCGTAAAGGTGGAGACTGTGACACGGTCGTGAATACCATTTCCAAAACCACTAACGGCCCACAAACGTTACTTCTCGCCTTCTTCACTGACCTCGAACACTGTGGCCATTGATGAACAGACAGGCAAAAATAATAAAATACGTAGGCTATACGACAATGAAAAAGCTTTGAAAATAAATTAATTGAATCTTCAGATAAATAAAGTTTCTTAAGCAACTGTGTTAAAACAAATGAAAGACATACACAAGACTCAAATTAATCATTTATTTACTCATACGCGGTTCAGTGACAAAGTCATTGTTGTAAGTTAGAGTTTGTAGTAACAACACTCGCTGATGAAGATGACTTTATCATTGAAACGCGTATGTGTAAATAAATGATTAATTTGTGTACGTCTTCAAAGTTTTTTAAAAATAATTATGAATACAAACAATAAAGGAATTCGGATGGGTTTAAAAACTCAACCTTCTGAAGATGATACCATCGATACCGAAATATACGTGAGGATAAAAAACAAATAATATAAACAAAAAATTTTAAAAGTCAGTTGTTACTTGGGACAAAAAATGTTATTTGAGTTTCTTTTTATTAAATAATTACAATAATAACAAATAAAAAACATACCCTATGCGTTAAAACAGCTGTTTTATGAAATCATTTGTTATCATTTATTTTAAGCCAAATTGAGCGAAATAACTATATTGCATTCCTTGATTCTTTTTATGAAGTTTTTCTCCTATATAACTAAAACTAAATTTAATTAATGCAATGATATTTGAAAAATCTGTGTTAACATCAAGCATCATCCTCTAAAAATTGTTAAGAAATGTATTTAAACTTGAGTGGATGAATAAAAAGTATTTTATTAACAAATAAAAATTTGAACTATATATATATATATATATATATATATATATATATATATATATATATATAGAGAGAGAGAGAGAGAGAGAGAGAGAGAGAGAGAGAGTGTGAACTAATAGGAATTGAAAAAGATTCAAAACTAATCGACCTCTTTTCGTCTCGTTACATCAACACTCTCCTGAGCATGTTACTTGAGAGGCAGGAAGACCTAACGGCGGCATGTTTCTGCCTTATCAAACAGTTTGTTTATTTACACAACAAGCGCGCCCATTGTTTATTGTGTAAAGCTAGAATATCTGTGCTTGTCGCCAGCTCGTGAGACACTTGAAACCCTTCTGTGCGGACCTTGTCGACAAACCCGATACTAGACTTATTAGGCTCTGACAACATACACACTCTGTCAATGAATGTAATCAGTTTCGGTAAGGACCATGTTTGGAGATATTTTAGCGTTTAATGCGTTTTCGTCAGCTGAGAGGACAAGAGAGAAATAAGGGAGAAGGAGACAGCGTATGAGAGAAAGACAAGTTCACAGAGAATGAATGAACGACAAATAAACATGAAACGTCACGTAGAAGACAAGAGAAAAATCAACAATTTTAGAGACAAAGAGAATCTAAGGGGTAGAACAAAGAGGAGAAAGAGATAGAGAAGGAGAGATAAATACAAGACAGACAAACAGAGATAGATAGACGGATAGAGATAGAGAGACTGGCTGACTGAGAATGCATGAACGACAAAGAGACATAAAACCTCATGTGGACGACAAGAAATAAATATACAAATTTAAAGACAGAACTAAGGAGAAAAGATGCAGAGAGAGAAAGAGAGAGACATACAGAAACACAGACAAACTCACAGAGAATGAGTGAAAATTAATTACATAATATAATAAAAGCTATACACATAAGAAATAATTGCTCGATTTATATTGCATAGTTAATAGTTGAGTTATTCGCTTTGGATAAACTAAACCGCAGAATAAAATACAGAAAAATCAAAATAAATTACGACAAGCAGAAGAAAATAATTTAATTTAAGATTACAGAAAGTATACAATGCAAACTAAACAGCATATTTTTCGTAATTACTTTTTAAGTTACATAAACTATTTTCAGAGCTTCATTTCGT
This sequence comes from Prosapia bicincta, assembly GCA_036971475.1. NCBI lineage: Eukaryota > Metazoa > Arthropoda > Insecta > Hemiptera > Cercopidae > Prosapia > Prosapia bicincta. Next base: position 196,368,387 of record JBAIZL010000002.1, read on the forward strand.
TGTAAAAGAAAGAAATATGTGATTCATTATTACACAGAGAAGAGAGTGGAGAGAGGTGGAAATAAATAAATTCTCTTCTGACTCCAGATTATGAGAATATAATACTTTGTGAATAATAAAATTATCACATTTGAGGTACTGTTTACAAATAGACTACGGTATTGTAAAAACACTATCACTATATCAACCCTCCAAATATACATTATTCAGTCATCAGTGGCGTCAAAAAAAAAAAGATTATTCATATTTTTGTAACTCGTGTCTATGAGTAACATGTTTCGATTCTACGATTCATCGTAGAAAATAGTAACCTGATGAGTATTTTAATTAGGCGCCCCTACGTTCAAGATGATATAGCCTAGCATTAGTATTTGAAAAATGTTGTGAGTGTGTGTGTGTGTGTGTGTGTATTCAGCACGCACTCAATCTTACTGGAAATGGAATGACTGCAAATACTTCCGAAAGCTAACTCGCAAAACCAAGTACGATTATTGCTATATTATACACTATATTTAAACAAATGTAAGTGACAAGTAAAAGATTTTCTACAATGTTTCAAATAAACATTACAAAAAATCAAATAACTCCTATATTAAAAACAGAGAGTTATGCTTAAGAGCAAACGAAATCAGGGAAAATTTGTAACAGAATTAACATTTTATGAATACCGCTTGGTAAAAGCGAATTTGATTTCGTCATAATTGTCAATGACTATTTATAGCTTCTAATTAACCATGAGCAATTACAAAGGACCGCTGCAGACGGTTCGTGGGGTAATCAATGTAATTCAATATGCACTTTATAACTCCAGTATAATGACAGGTAATCTGTGAATCCTTTTGCAATGAACGCCTCGTGCTTACCTTCAGCTCCGGCACGGTGACAGGTTGTTTTAAGGAAACCGGCAATACTGACACAGGGTAGGGACTAAAATCCCCTTGGCAAAGGATATAGGGATCACATCATTACATCAGGGATTAGAGGCACCTTCTTAGAGTAAACCTTCTCTCTATCGGGCTCCTAGAGCGGTGTCTACCGGCTTCCCCCTTCTGTAGATGAAATTATGTAGGAGCAAGAAGACATGAGAGTCTGGTAACGGGAATGGGGGGGGGGGGAAATTAAGGCATTGCGTGCATTGTCACTTCATCATTTGGCTCACGCAACAGTGTACTGGATCCTGGGAACTCCAAATAACCTGCCTATCTTCTTACACCCAACTTAACCTAACCTTACTTTACCAGGCGTAGTCGAATTCGTCCGATCTGTGTTAATGCCCAAGTAGGGAGGACAATCTGACGGGAACACAGATGAACACACTATAGAAATAATTGTTAGGTTCGATTATATTAGTTTAGGTTAGGTTAAAAGCTCACTCGATATAGAAAACATCGAATGCTACACTTTTTCTGCTCACTAGTAACGCCCACCTTGACTATCAAGATGAGAACTGGCTTGTGGGAGTGAGTGTGGAGACTGGGGGTGCTGAGGGGACTTAGGTAACCCTTCTGGGATTTTCCGCATCTCATGCTTACTAACCATCTGACCAATTCGATTGTGATTTTCTTGAGCATTTAAAAATTCCATTGGAATATTTTGAAGATCGGACCGATTCGGTACCACCCACTATAACTAACATAACCTGACCCAAAATGCGCAACATCAGATCATATGACGAAGCTTCTTCACTGATATTACATATGCATTAATATTTGTAATTTCACAGTTGCTCAGCCAGTCCAAAGCTTGGAAAAAGCGTGAAGGAAACCAGTTTTAAAATATAAACATCAATAAACTTGTCGTTCTTGTTCTTGGACAAGTGTACTCGATTTTCACAACTATTTTACCACCCTGAGGTAATGTCACTATCTAGTAACTACGTGTGTTTAATTTTAAAATTAAAATACTGGAAATTAAACACTAAAAGCTAAAACTAACACACAAAAATGTTTATAAAAAACTCATTAATATAAAAATAAATTGAAACATATACATGTACTACCAACGCGATATAAGGGTTATAAATCTCCCGAGACATAGAAAGAGAGTTGAATTGAGGCGGGGAATTTGCCGAATAGTGGAGGTGGAAGGCGAAACAACCATCTACCCCTCTCTTGAATCTAGCTAGACATAGTGGTGAACAAGGCGATAGGCATAGCAGCAAAGTTCAACAAACACTGAGTCGGGAGCTCCCCCCCCACCCTATATGTCTAATAGGAAACTGCACTATCAACCGGGAGTTATAGAGTATAATTGATTTTACCAACACTACCCAGAATATGACAGACTGACGACGCTCTACGATATCTCCTGAATGTACCCGAACTCGAAATTAAAATATTCACTTCAAAATTAGTCTAAAACGCTTTTTTAAGGTCAACTTTGACGATTACGTATGTGTGTCATTGCGGGTAAGTTAAACGTTAAGATAAAGGGACATGGGTGATTTTCCTAAGAGTCTTTTGTTGTCTCAGTTTTTAAAGTATAATTTTCTAGATTTATAGAACGAGAACAAATATTTTTATGGATGTAAAGGGACAACCAACGAATTTAAACTATTTTTACAATATATTACACAAATTATAAAACCCACAAAATATTTTACGAATCGTACTCGCGTTCGAGTACCCGCGAAAGCTGACGATATTGTACGCAGCCGAGTTATAACACATCAAGTACATTAATGTTTGTACTTGTCAAGATTTTATTAGAATATGAGCTGACAGTGCTCTTCAAGGTTATTTCGAAAACTTTGTGAAGGCCATAAAATGTTGGACAATAAAACCACTGCTCTGTCTGGTATTCGTTTATTACTGTCAGATCCTTTCACACGACGATTATATAGGCGTACACCGCCAATGTAAGTCTGCAGTAAAACAAATCCAAACAAACACAAAACTATCTTAAAAGAAACCTAATAAAAATATGTTAACGATTAAATACGCTCATTGCTTTGAAGGCGAGGCCAGTTTCCTATGATCAGTTAACAATGATAGTGGCCACAGACAAATCTCAAATTTAATTCAAGAAAAATCTGTAACATCTGTATTCAATGTGTATAAAACAAAACTACAATTGCCATCTATAGGAATGTCAAAAAAACCAAAAGTATATTTCATTTATCGTACTGCCAACTTTACAAAATTCGTTAAATAAAGTAAACGAATTATGGCTTATGGCAACAAAGTAATTTTTTATTTTAGTTAGTTTTATTAGATAATTACAATTATTATAAATAAAGTAACATAACCTATGCGTTAAATCAGCTGTTCTACCACATAAGCTATAACATAAAATCAGCTGTTTTATGCAATCATATGTTATAACTTATTTTAAGCCAAATGGAACGAAATAAGTATATTGCATACCTTACCCCTTTTGTGAAAAGTTTTTCTCCCATACAAAACTAAAATTAATCAATTAAATTTTATTATTGAATTAATATTTGAAAAACTTAATTAACATCAAGTGCCATCTACTAAAAGTTTTTTAAAAAATATTTGAACTGAGCGGATGAATGAAAATTATTTTATAACGATTGACAATTTGAACAAGATATATATAGAAAGAGTGTGAACTAACCGAAGGAATTGAAAAAAACAAAAACAAACGAATCGGTTATTCTAGCCAAGCGTTTTGAATGTAATTATGGCATTAAAATTTTGCAACGCAAGAACGTATAGCATCGAAGATGTTAACGCTAACACAGCCAGAATGACTTGTGAAGTTATTGCGGCCACTCTAAGTCAAGTCACAGATTAGACTTAAATGCGTTCTCTACTTTTATTATCAGCTGTAAAATGAGACCGAGAAAAAAGGCACAAGCAGTAAACATAATACGAGTTCCAAGTTGACAGTTTAACACGCGAGATCCTGCCAACTTACGCGTATTAAAATACTCGTAACTAGAGGAGGAATAGTAGACGGCGATATATAGCCTCGTCTTTGCGTTATTTACAACTAATACATTTTAGATTTTATGTGTAAAGGTAGGCCTTGATTCTCGGCTATCATCGCAAACCAGGATTTCATCATATTTATTTAAAATACATCTTATATCTCCTTGAAACGAATGTCCAGCACCAAGGGAAATCGGGGGGCTTTAGGCTCATACTATTAGAGGTACTAGATTGGAATAAAGTCAATAATACTGACAGACACTGGTGATGTTCCTTACGCGATAAGTTTAATACTGGGTTGAAAAAGACAACAGATAATTTGTAGAAACGTCGTTCTAATTAAATGGTTATTCTTGTCTCTTTAAAACAACCGTATTTATTCTGACATTTCATACGAGAGACAAAATTATAAATAAAAACATCAATAAAGTTAAAAGTGTTAAAATTAGAAACGTATTTTTGTAGCCAAAGTCCTAGGGCGGTCCTAGAGCTTGTCCAAAGCAATTAGAGTTAACAGAGCTACCATGTGTGTCATGTATACTCCTGTTTGGTTCATGTGAGTTGTGTGACACTCTTATGTGTGCAGGGGAGAAGTGGCATCTGACGATGGGTAAACACCACGTCAACCATACTATGCCGACTTCGAAATACGTTTTTCATTTTAAGTCGAGTGTAAGACCTATGAAAAGGGCATACTGGCCATGTGGAAACGTGCGCTAACCATTCTGGTACTCTGCTGATTTTGAAATAAATTTTTAATTTCAATTTAAATTAAGAGCAATGACAGTAGCATTTTGGCCATGTAGAAACACTGCGATAACCATTCTGGTACTACGACAGATTTCAAATATTCTTTTAATTTTAATTCGACTTTAAGAGCAATGAAAGTTGCATACTGGCCATGTGGAAACACTGCGTTAACCATTTAGGTACTAAGCTAAATTTCAAATACTTTTTTAATTTTAATTCGAATTTAAGAGCAATGACAGTGGCATGCTGGCCATGTAGAAACACTGCCTTAACCATTTACGTACTAAGCTAAATTTCAAATACTCTTTTAATATTAATTCGAATTTAAGAGCAATGACAGTGGCATGCTGGCCATGTAGAAACACTGCGTTAACCATTTAGGTACTAAGCTAAATTTCAAATACTTTTTTAATTTTAATTCGAATTTAAGAGCAATGACAGTGGCATGCTGGCCATGTGAAAACACTGCGTTAACCATTCAGGAATTACGCCAAATTTCAAATACTCTTTTAATTTTAATGCGACTTTAAGAGCAATGACAGTTGCATACTGGCCATGTGGAAGTACCACGTTAACCATTCTTGAGCTCTACCGACTTTCTAATTTAAATCGGCTGTAATTTATTTTTTTACAAGTCCCATTCTTACAGTCATGGTTGTTATGACTGATGATGGTTACTCGGTAACAGAAATGTAAATCAGGTTAAAATAAAAATATTTGTGGTTAGTGGTTTTTTAGTATTATTTATTATATATTTGGCCGCTCCTTTGCTTTTTCACAGCAAACAGTAGTTTAAACTTGTCTGGTTTCGACGACGTTCGCAAATGTTCTGTTTGCAAAGCCCGGAACAACACACGCTGTTGAAACCTACTTGGGGAATCACGGGACGAGGGAAATGAAAGCATGACGGGCGATGACGTGCGAGCTTCCCGTATTTTGACACCGATTGTTTGATTTCATTGTAAGACGTGAATCAGCGAAATTATCTTGGAGGCTCCATTGTTTTGCGCGCATAACGAGCGCTTGTCCAACTACCGGCGAACGTCAAACTGATGTTAATCTAACCCTCTTGTTTGGAGTCTCTGAATTTGCGAGTGCCATTTGCTCTTTACGCACTGGGCGATTAAACCCTCAAGGAAGTGGAGTATCACACGGCTGGGCCTGTTGTATTACTACACAATTGCAAATAAATTGAACTTATTTTACATTTGAGACTTCTACCCCTCTTCACTTCAGTCCAGTATAGTTCGCAGTTACAACTTTTCTGCAGTCACATCTAACTACTCACAAGCCCAGAAATTTTCTTTCTGAAACTTTTTGGTCTTCGATAGAGTAGCTACTTCCAGGATTGATCATTATGCCCCTTCCTCATCCTCCTTTTATTCCAACATTATTCCTTACTTTTTTCCTACAAGGTAATGTAACCGGTAAATAACTTCCGATTCGGATAATGGGGAGGCTACTTCCGGTATGCAACTGCTGGATCGTTTTTCGTGGATTCCTTGATATTGCTGATTTAACTTTTGTCAAAAACACTATATCTTAGATATTTGAAGATAACTGCAAATATACAGTACTACTTACTAAATAAAATAATTTCAAAAGACGTTAATAAAATACTTTTTATTCATTTATTCATTCATTCATGTTCACATTTTTCTTTAAACCTTTAGTGGATGGCACTAGAGATTAATACAGTTTTTTTCAAATATTATTTCATAAATTTAATTTAGTCCATTATATTAGTTTTATATGGGAGAAAAATGTCTTACAAAAGGGGCAAGGTATGCAATATACTTTCGTCCCATTTGGCTTTAATAAATCATAACATATGATTTCATAAAACAGCTGATTTTCTGTTATAGGTTATGTGGTAGAGCAGCTGTTTTAACGCATAGGTTATGTAATTTTATTTATATTAATTGTAATTATTTTATAAAAAGTAATAAAAATAAAAATTTTCTATGTTGACTTGAGTAGGAATTGATTTTAAAAAATGTTGATTTATATTTCGTGTTTAAAAAAAATCCTCCGACCAAACGATTTCACTCGTACGGAAACATTCCGGACTGAAGCACATTCACGTATCATACTCACATCATAAAGCTTCTATTTCCAACGCTGAGTCATACGAAATAAAATCACTGTCAAGCGCAATAACTGGTCCAAACAAACACAAATACCAACTTATAGGATAAAATTTACCGTAACCTATAAAGATAAAGCCTTGCCTGTTATTTCCTGTGATGCAAGACGTAGAAAATAGCTCTGGAAAACAAACAGATCTTAAGGCCTACAAGTAATAAAAGGTCTTGTCGGTTTTAATTTGGTTGTGTTACACAATATCCGCTTTGGTTTAGTAACGGGAACAATTGTTGCAGAAACAGGAAAACTACAACAGGGAATATTTTTCGGTCTTCAGGGTAAGTCACATATGTATAATAAAAACTGTTTAAATACTATTTTGATTTTCATAAATCAGGGTAAAATTATAATCTTTAATTAGATATTTAATATCTTTAGATATTATCTTTAATTATCTTTTGCTACAGCTATTAGATAAAGCCACTGTATAACTGTCTGTATAGTTTCGGAAGCGCGCTGAGCCCTTAGGCCACCAACCTACCCCACGTATAAACCTCCTCGCACCCCTGCTCTGACAACTAGCCCCCTTTTATGTACTTCAAGAGGAAAACTTATTTCATTGAGTCGAAACATTTACAATAAAATTATGGTTTCAATAGCAAAAAACAACCCCTCACGAAATTATTTCGTTCACATTTCCGTGAATACATTCGTGGCCGAATTAATTTTATTACTACACCCGTCTAATAGTAATGGGCACAGAACTCTGAGCCAATCACCCTCCTGGTTCCACGAGGGTAGTCATGTAGTTTCCCGATCTGTAGACCGAGTGCCAGTCAGCAACCTCACTCTTGGAGAAAGAGGGGAGTGAGATAAAGAGACGGAGGAGTCTTTCCACTTTAGCTCGTAGACCTAGGGTTTAAGAGGTTCATGGAAAACCAACTCACCCTTTTAACTCATCCACCGGGTCGGCCTTTGATACTATTTTGCCACATCTACTACGCAATGTCACAGTGGCTCAAACAGTAGTGAAACCTTTTTATTACTTTTCGAAAACGTAAGGGCATGTTTTATTCATATTTACAACACTATGCCAGAAGGTAATCTTGCCAAACCCAAATCTATCATAACTGGCAATTAAAAGATTCAATAATTATCCTGATAGGATAAAAATTTTAATCCTTTGTTTTCAACCTAACCTAACTTAACTCGCAACCCCTTCCCCCAACATCCACTCCAAACTCCACAAGGTAGCTGCGGTTGGCGCAGGGTCCGGCCCCTGCTTCTTGACAGGTCATAAACTGTCGCTGGCTCACCGTCCGTTTCTCAGTCTACTAATAGTCTAATCCTACGCCCCTCAACCCCATTCGACTTTGTACCTCCTAGCACGATTATAGTTATTCATTGTACTCCTAGAATACTGTAGATCTTCTAACTCCTCCAGAACACCATTCATACAGGCCTCAGATGCTGCGAGATGTAGTTTTAGTAAAGTGCCACTCTTAACCTTTCTTATCTAACACGCTACGTATCCTTCTTGAGGTACAACCTGACGTAACCAACTGCTCTGAATACCGCATTACGGCAATACAACGGGACTGCTGATCCTCAATGAGAGGACAAAGTCGTCCAATATAGTAACGGGCGACCGCACAAACTTCAAAATTCCATGGTAAGCCCATGGTCACCCTTGGTGCAAATAGCACAAAGCAAACCAGGGAGGTACACTGACAATATGCTATAAAAAGGCGTTTTTTTCAACTTCTACTATTAATTCACACTCTTCTTATATATATATATATATATATATATATATATATATATATATATATATATATATATATATATATATATATATATAATATTCTTATTGTTCAAATTTTCAATCGTTTATAAAATGCTTTTTATTCATTCATTCAAGTTCAAATACATTTTTTCAACTATTAGTGTAAAACAGTTGATATTAAAACAGTTTTTTTTTTCAAATATTAATTAATTAATTTTAGTTTTATATAGAAAGGAAATTTTTCACAAAAAGACCAATGTATGCAAAGTAAGTATTTCGTCCCTTTTGGCTTAATATAAGTGATACCATATGATTTCATAAAACAGCTGACTTTATGTTATAGGCTATGTGGTAGAACGGCTGTTTTAACGCACAATTTATGTTACTTTATTTATACTCGTATTAGCTGTAATTATTTAATAAAAAGTAACTAAAATAATTTTTCTATGTTGACTTAAGCAAGAATTAAATAAAAATGTTTATTTATATTACTTTTTTTAATGAATTAATAGTCTTGCATCATATAAACACAATGAAAAAGGAAATTTCCAACTAGCAAGAATGTTCCCATGGAATTCCATTTAAAGTTCAAGTCCGTCCAGAAAGGGAAACGCGCCGGGCAGGGCTACTCGTACTTGCGTTTTCATTAACTCCGCAATATTTCCCACCTTAATATTTTCTCAGGAAAAGTAACACGCAACCCACGCACTCTCACGCACATGGCGGAAGCGCGCAAGTGAAGCTCGGTTAAACAGAAGTTAATTATTTTAATTAACAACCGCAAACAACTAGTACACGGTGTCATTGGATTTCACAAAGCGCAAGCTGTTCTAGCAAAGGTTACGCGAGACGGAAACAATGATTCCTGCAAGTAGGCCCTACATAAAGAGCTTAAGTCTGCAGCATTTAAATTAATAAAGAAATAATATAAAAATTGTTAAGTCAATTCTTACTTATGCCAATCCAGAATAGTTTTATTTTAGTGGTAAGAAAAATCTTGGCTTCCTTAGAGAGGCCAGTCTAAATTTAGAGTCTAGAGAGGTGTTTGTAAGCTACACCTCCACGTAAGGATAGGCGACTCTACTAGCGCCTGTCCGCTACACCTCCACGTAAGGATAGGCGACTCTACTAGCACCTGTCCACTACACCTACTCGTAAGGTTAAGCGACTATACTGGTACCTGTCCGCTACACCTTCATGTAAGGTTAAGCGACTATACTGGTACCTGTCCGCTACACCTCCACGTAAGGATAGGCAACTATACTGGTACCTGTTCGCTACAACTTCACGTAAGGATATGCTATTCTACTAGTGCATGTCCACTATACCTCCACGTAAGGATAGGCGACTCTACTGGTGCATGTCCGCTACACCTCTACGTAGGGATAGGCGACTCTACTGGTGCCTGTCCGCTACACCTCCACGTAAGGATAAGCGACTATACTGGTACCTGTCCGCTACACCTTCACGTAAGGATAAGCGACTATCCTGGTACCTATCCACTACACCTCCACGTAAGGATAGTCGCATGGACACGACCGGGTGATATTAAGATAGTGATGTTGAGCTCTACAGTATTTTGATGTGGGTGGGATTATGGATAGCGTGGCTACTTCTTGCGAGGACTTGAATAGGTGTTTACCAGCTGCTCCATGTACAAGTAGCTTACCGGTTCTGGGTGCGCCCAAGAACGACTTTCTTAGTTGATGCAGTGTTATTAGGAGGATGACGTTTTCCACTTGTTGTAATGCACTTAGGTTTTCCACGTCTTCTCATCTACCTTCTGTTGTAATGCACTTAGGTTTACCACGTCTCCTCATCTACCTTTTGTTGTAATGCACTTAGGTTTCACGTCTCCTCATCTACCTTCTGTTGTAATGCACTTAGGTTTTCCACGTTTCCTCGTCTACCTTCTGTTGTAATGCACTTAGGTTTACCACGTCTCCTCATCTAACTTCTGTTGCATTGCATTTAGGTTGTCCACGTCTCTCCATCTACCTTCTGTTGTAATGTACTTAGGTTTTCTACGTCTCTCCATCTACTTCCCGAGTTAATGTACTTAGGTTTCGCATGGCTTCATTGTGAGTGTATTTCCTTGTCACACGTTTTACGATTTACGTAGGTCACTTACTATTGGGTTCCCCATTACCTAAGGCAAGACTTTCTCGGGCTCGAACAATTATATTCACCGTTAGCTTTCGCGCAAGAGGTCAGAATGCTCTAAACCCAGCAGAATATCAAGGTTTTGGGGTGAAATGTAATAGTAGTTTAAGTTTAGTATTATAAGGAGGTGAGTTAAATTTAAGGGTTTGGTATAATGACGCACTCCGTTACATTTAATGGTTTGGTAGAGCTAGGAACTCCGTTTAATATAACAGTTTTGTATTACGAGATAGTTCGTTAAATATAAGGGTTTGGGGAACTCCGTTACATTTAATGGTTTGGTAGAGCTAGGAACTCCGTTTAATATAACAGTTTTGTATTACGAGATAGTTCGTTAAATATAAGGGTTTGGGGAACTCCGTTACATTTAATGGTTTGGTAGAGCTAGGAACTCCGTTTAATATAACAGTTTTGTATTACGAGATAGTTCGTTAAATATAAGGGTTTGGGGAACTCCGTTACATTTAATGGTTTGGTAGAGCTAGGAACTCCGTTTAATATAACAGTTTTGTATTACGAGATAGTTCGTTAAATATAAGGGTTTGGGGAACTCCGTTACATTTAATGGTTTGGTAGAGCTAGGAACTCCGTTTAATATAACAGTTTTGTATTACGAGATAGTTCGTTAAATATAAGGGTTTGGAGAACTCCGTTACATTTAATGGTTTGGTAGAGCTAGGAACTCCGTTTAATATAACAGTTTTGTATTACGAGATAGTTCGTTAAATATAAGGGTTTGGGGAACTCCGTTACATTTAATGGTTTGGTAGAGCTAGGAACTCCGTTTAATATAACAGTTTTGTATTACGAGATAGTTCGTTAAATATAAGGGTTTGGGGAACTCCGTTACATTTAATGGTTTGGTAGAGCTAGGAACTCCGTTTAATATAACAGTTTTGTATTACGAGATAGTTCGTTAAATATAAGGGTTTGGGGAACTCCGTTACATTTAATGGTTTGGTAGAGCTAGGAACTCCGTTTAATATAACAGTTTTGTATTACGAGATAGTTCGTTAAATATAAGGGTTTGGGGAACTCCGTTACATTTAATGGTTTGGTAGAGCTAGGAACTCCGTTTAATATAACAGTTTTGTATTACGAGATAGTTCGTTAAATATAAGGGTTTGGGGAACTCCGTTACATTTAATGGTTTGGTAGAGCTAGGAACTCCGTTTAATATAACAGTTTTGTATTACGAGATAGTTCGTTAAATATAAGGGTTTGGGGAACTCCGTTACATTTAATGGTTTGGTAGAGCTAGGAACTCCGTTTAATATAACAGTTTTGTATTACGAGATAGTTCGTTAAATATAAGGGTTTGGGGAACTCCGTTACATTTAATGGTTTGGTAGAGCTAGGAACTCCGTTTAATATAACAGTTTTGTATTACGAGATAGTTCGTTAAATATAAGGGTTTGGGGAACTCCGTTACATTTAATGGTTTGGTATTACTAGGAACACCGTTAAATTTTATGGTTTTGTAGTCCGTTAAATTTAAGAGTTTGGTATTATGAGAAACTCCGTTAAATTTTATGGTTTGGTAATACTAGGAACTCCGTTAAATTTAATGGTTTGGTATTACTAGCAACTCCGTAAAAAATAATGGTTTTGTTTTACGAGGTAGTCCGTTAAATTTAAGAGTTTGGTATTATGAGTAACTCCGTTACAATTAATGGTTTGGTAATACTAGGAACTCCGTTAAATTTAATGGTTTGGTATTACTAGCAACTCCGTAAAAAATAATGGTTTTGTTTTACGAGGTAGTCCGTTAAATTTAAGAGTTTGGTATTATGAGTAACTCCGTTACAATTAATGGTTTGGTAATACTAGGAACTCCGTTAAATTTAATGGTTTGGTATTACTAGCAACTCCGTAAAAAATAATGGTTTTGTTTTACGAGGTAGTCCGTTAAATTTAAGAGTTTGGTATTATGAGTAACTCCGTTACAATTAATGGTTTGGTACTACTAGAAAAGCCGTTAAATTTAAAGTTTTCGTATTACGAGGAGGCCCATCAAATATAAGGGTTTGGTACTACGACACTTTGTTAAATATATTGATTTAGTATTCTAGGAACTCGGTAAACTTTAAGTATAGGGTATTGCCATTTCACGGATGATATTTTTATTTAACCCATAGCTTGCTTTTCTGTACTTCAGTTTGATCCTAAAAATAATTGTCACTTGTGTTAAATATACTAAAAATAATAATTATACTTATAACTGTTCAATACACATTTTTGTGATTCAAGGCGAAATTGTCAACTAATCCTATCCTACCCTTACTCCTATAGCTTATTTATTTTTGTTATTACACAATATCCAGAGCACAGTGGTACAATATATTACAATGAAAATATTGGAAAGAACCCCAATACCACAAATTTGTGGTATTGGGGTTCTTTCCAATATTTTCATTGTAATATTATTGTTATTGTTTAAAAGTTTGATAGATTTGATATAATTGGTTCTTTTTTAATGTTGGTTTTAAAAAATTTCAATTATTATTCCTTTGCCTAATTTTTTTTTTGTCCCAAATGTGTTATGTTGGTTCTCCGTTTACTTTAGTTTAACCATCTAAGGTTTAGAGTTCTACAAGGGTTGAATAGCTGACGCAGGTGTCGAGCGGTATTTGGGTCTCATAGCACTCGTTATGCCCGAGCAAGCGTAACCGTTGCCCCAGATGGGCAGAGACGTATTTAGGGTTCCATGGTCAAGGGGTGGTATTTACCATCTATATGTGGGGTAAAGTAAACCTTCTTATAATATATATGTGTCATGTAAATAAATGCTTCCTGATTTATGAATATTACAGGAGCTTTTATGTAGCCTATATTTAACACTACCAACAGGAGTTTCAATGTAGCTAACGGGTTTTTCAATTCCTTCTATTAGTTCACACTCTACCCTCCCCTTATACTGTATATCTTGATCAAATTTTCAATCTTTTAAAAAATACTTTTTATCTATCCACTCAGGTTTGAATAATTTTTTTAAAACTTGTAGTGGATGTTAATATAGTTTTTGAAGTATTAATTTCGTGTTTAAATCTAATAACTAGGGATGGGTCGATTCCGATTCTCGATTCCAGTAATCGTCGATTCTAGGTGGTATCGAGGAATCGTCGATACTCGATTCTTCATCATAAAAGTGTCGATTCCGATTCCACACGATTCCGAATATTTATAAAAATACGTGTCGGACCAACTGGCCCAACATAGTTTTTTCCTACCGTAAATGAAACGTAAATAAACTCCGTCGGACCAATTTACCCGACATTGTTTTTGATTTAATTAAATTTTATTATCTGTGCAACACTGTTTTGATATTTTTTTGTGTTTTGTGTTAGCAAGAAACAACAAAACCATAATTTCATGTCCCGGCTACCCAAATAATAAACATACCGGTGATAAAAGTGTTTTGCGCCTATCACTAAGACACGTAAACGTGTCACATGTGATTGATTTGTGAGTTTATAAATATTTTGAATATAGAACTAAAGTGTAATATATTCTCTCTCTGATAAGTAATGCTACAGGTCCAGTAAATACTATCCAAGATTCATATAAAGTAAAAGTTTTAACACCAAATAATTTACTTGTTAAGGAATTTACGTTATAATTTACATCCTAGTAAGGATGAGTTTATCTAAGTGTATTAATGTTTGTACTTAACTTTCACAAAGTCCATTTTTAAGGATTATTTTACAACTAAATATTTAGTCAATATTTCCGACTTACTTTTAAGGTTTTGTGAAATTTTGAAAACAGTAGTGAAAATCATTACAATACGTTATAACAAATATGTGTGTCGGCCCGTAACTACGGGCAAAAAGCTCTTAGAATAACATCATGTTTTTAATCCCGTCGGCGTTTATCTATCAAACAAAAACCATCGTAAATACATCTGTAAGTAGTGTGAAGCTTGTTGTTAAATACTGTGCCTTAATTTTTCCAAAAGTAGCAACACCAGCTGAGTAGTACTAATAAACATAAAGCGTTAAGAGGCCCGACGGTATCGGTTCAGGGTACTGGCCGTCGCGTCAATTCGATGACGGTTAACAGAAACTGACGGAGGAAAACCACATAATATATCAAATATGAAAAAGCACTTAAACAACATTCATTTTGCCCAAATGTATCAACAAAAAAGATCTATACTTGAAGAAACTTTATCCTCAGACACAGGACAAGTGATAGTCGGTTAAAAATCAACTGGGATTGAGTAATAAATACAAAATAGGCCTGAATCAGTTGCACTTGTTCCAGACACCTGCAGAAAAAAAAGTCCCACCAGATGTGGAGAAGGTATGCCCCACTAATCCAGAATGTTGGGGAAGAAGGTATCCCAGGGAAATTGACAGTAGAAGAAGAGGTAAACAATTATCTGGGGGAACCATTAACCAGTCCAGATTGTGATGTTGGGAAGTATTTGGCAGTACAAAGTGCCAAATACCCTCATTTAAATGCAATGGCAATAAAATACCTGTCTGCCCACTCGCGACAGTGTTTTCTGAAAAGCCTTTCTCAACTTCAGGAGCTATATGTGACTAGCGATGAAACTAGCTTGACCAACAACGTGTTCAAATGCTTGTGTTTTTGAACAGAAATGTATATTACCTGCCAGACTTTTAAATATTAAAAACTATCCTATTTGTATTAATTTTTTACTTTTTATGTTGTTCGTTTGTTTTTAATGGTTGTTTTGTTTTGAGAGACAATGTAAATAGGCTTAGGAATTTTTTCAAACATCATAAAATAAGTAAAGTTCACATTTTTAACTTTAAAATAAGTCATTACTTTTATCTGATATGTTTTTATGTTTAAAAAAATTCCTATTGATAAATCAAGGTTGAAGGTTTTGTGTAGCCTATTACATTAAAACAGAACTTTTAAAAGATTTTGCCGTATGACCAAGATGTTAACTAAATTAATTATTAGAGAACTAGAATGTAAGCTAATATAACTTGAAAGAATCGAGAATCGAGAATCGACTAAAGAATCGAGAATCGAACGGAAAATTTTAGAATCGGAATCGGAATCGAAAATTTTAGGAATCGGCCCATCCCTACTAATAACGAATAACTTTTAGTTTTATATGGGATAAAAAGTTATCAAAAAAAGGGGCAAAGTATGTAACATAGTTATTTCGTCCTGTTTAGCTCTAAATAAGTGACAGGATATGATTTCATAAAACAGCTGATTTTATGTTATGTGGTAGAACAGCTGTTTAAACCCTTAGGTTATGTCACTTTATTAATATTAATTGTGATTATTAACAAAATGTAATTAAAATAATTTTTATCTTTGATGACCAGGGCAGAATTGACTTTAAAAAAATTATGTTTATACTACTTGTTTTAATATATATATATATATATATATATATATATATATAGAATTTGACGGAAGTGGGGTCACGCAAAAATGAAACTGCTAATTTTAAAAAAACGCAGGCTGTAGGCTCTTGGTCCTAGAAAGTCCGCCAAATGCTTCACTACAGTATAAGCACACAAATATTTCATAACCTATCGTAGTTCGAATGAGTCTGGATTCCGAAGCGTAGAAACAATTACACGCTTTAAAACAATCAGACGTTTACGCGTATTAAGAACTGTGCTCGACGTGATCGCTTAGTCATCTGTGACGCCAGCGCTCGGGTATTTCTGCTGGTAGGTCAGAGGCAGGTATACACGACAGTTCTGCCATTAGAATTACATTCCTTTGCAAGACACTGTTTAATTCGGTCACTGGCTGCTTTGTAGTGATGAACAATTGAGTTAAAGGCTCAAAGGTACAGTGCTTTGTTCCTGCACGACTACCGTTTCGAAAATACTGTACTTTCAACAGCTTATTTAGAACCAAGTAGGTTTCAAAATTTCTCAAAATAAAAAAAATATAATTTAAAAAACTGAAAACATAAAATATTAGTCTCACTTCCGAAGTAGGTTACTGCACTTTAAACAGCTTTTTAAAACAATATAGGTTGTAAAATGTTTGCTTCACTTTATCAAAAATTTTTATAAAATAATAATTTTAAAAAACTGAAAAACACTAGGCTTAATATATTTTGAAAAAAATTATTAATTTCACCAATAAAGCTACTGTGCTTCATTCAGCTTTTTAAAAACAATATAGGTTGTAAAATGTTTGTTTCATTTTGTCAAAACCTTTTAAAAAAACATTTATTGAAACTGAAAAAACACTAGTCCTAATGTATTTTGAACAAGTAATATAACTTTTTTTCTTTTAAGTAAATTCCTACTGAGATCAAGAAAGAAAAATGTTATCATTGTTTGCTTATTTCCAGTTTGTTTGTTTATGTTATTAGTTTCATTCATTTTTACCTTAAACTATTTAATAACACTATTTATAATATTTTCTTGTAACCATGGCAAACGTTTAAGCTTGTATAATGGATGTTATGACGACAATCAGATGGAGGGAATTCATATACGTCTTTAAAATTCCACTTTTTGGTATTGGAAAGTTGTAGCAGTGCCAAAGCGCGCTAGACTTTAAACATAAAGATTCACAGTTCGAAACCGGATAGATCCCTAAATTTTGTATAATTTAATTATTGAATAAATATTTGAAAAAACTTTATTACCATCAATTGTCATCCACTATAGGTTTAAAAAAAAGTATTTGAACTTGACTGGATGAATAAAAAGTATTTTATTAACGATTGAAAATTTGTACAAGATATATATATATATATATATATATATATATATATATATATATATATATATATATATATATCAGGAGAGTATAGGCTAATAGAAAGAATTTATTTTAAAAAATATATTAATGTCACTTAACAAAAATAAATTATGAAACGGAAGGATGAAATCAGTTAGTCAAAATCCAAGCAGAAAGCGCCCTGTTATAGTATCACGATAATATTTGCGCAAAATATTGTTACGATAGCCTCACTAACCATGTTTTTGCAAGGCATTCCCCCTCCGTATCCCTTAGGTTCCTGCATGATCTAACGCGGCATTATTCCTGGCAGGGTTACTTTCTTGCCAGGTTTTTTCATCCCGCTCTTAGCGCACTTACCGTACTGTTTAATTTTACTACCTCCTGATTCTCCATGGAAAGAACTTATGATCTTGGTACATGGGTAATCAATCTTGCTTCCTTCACACAGATCGTAGGCTAGGCGCACATGAGCTTGAAAGTAATCGGGACGCCGAGATAGTTTTCAAGCTGATAGGCAGAAGTACATTGGGAGTAATGGAGCAACGCACATGGGACGCAGATAGCTATCGGATACCCTCGGCCTATCTCGATAGGTATCTGGACTGACGCAGGTTTCTCCTCCTATCTTGGCGTCAATTCTATCGCCAGCGTTCCACTAGTACACAGTGGGTAATGAGACAGCGCACATGTACCGCAGCTTAGTTTCTATCTGTTTCATTTTATCAGGGAAGTTTTCGATAGTATAATTACTAATTTCATATTATTTAAATGTTTAACTTTAAATATTATTGAATCACCAATTGACATCAATGTGTAACATTTATTTTAATTAGGTTGATAATTTGTTATTAATATAAATGATGATTTATAGTTTTATATAATAATCTTTAATGGTTACTAATCATTTTATTTAATATTATATATATATATATATATATATATATATATATATATATATATATTAATAATTAAATCCATCAGCCATGGAGAGTGAAGATTTGGACGTAGATGTAGAATTGTTTATAGAGGAAATTAAACAACATAGGACAATACGAGATGTGCGAAGGAAAGAGTATAAAGACAGGGTAAAAAGCTATCGGCTTGGGAGGAAATCTGCAAAAACATGATTTTAGATTTCCTAACAAAATTCATCAAAAGATCGAGTAGACATTCGAAAATAATTAAAGAATGTTTGTTCATCTTCCCTTAAATCAATAAAAACAGTCTTGAACGCACCTTTTAAATATCTCTCATTATTAAATGGCGAATCCAATATCTTCTTCTTTTACTTTCCCTTTCACTAATGTATTTGTACACTAAGAACGAAAACACTACTTTCTTTTTGTAAACCTGCACTTGTTTATGATCCATCTCGTACTTAGGTGCTTAGGTGTGCTCTCTCTACCTGCTTACTAACCATCGGATCACTTTGACCGTGACCCTTATTTAAGCAACAAAATACCATTGAAATATTTTGACCATCGGACCGGTTCGGTACCACCCACTATCCAGTCTTACAGTAACAGAAAAAAAACCTAATCCTATATCTTGGCCAATGTGTTGTTCGAACTCATTTCAAGCCTGACACGTCACCAAAAACTCCACATTTTCCAGTCAATAATTTGAATAGACGATTTTAAGCAAATAACTCTCTGCAGTAGCCTTTCAGCGGATCTACACAGTAATGGTTTGCTTTGCATTCGATCAAGAAACAGTTATACCCGTTCTATATCGTTGCCCGCGGCCTTCATTCTTACAGATGCGTCCGTCTCGCAGTCTATTACTTTTAAATAATACGTTCATCGAAATGTTTGGAAATAAATATATACGGTTCCTTCGGACGATTTACTGCGAAGGGCTTAGTTTGAATCTTACATCGCCTGAAAGTTGTTATCCTCTATTTTTTAACTAAACAAAAATATTAAAAACGATAAATATTATAAACAGAAATCATTGAATGTCAATTTAGATCTAGATTAACATAAATAATTGTTATTTTGATTAATTTTTATTAAATAATTACAATTAATATAAATAAACATAACCTATGCATTAAAACAGCTGTTCTAACACATGCCTATACGTAAAATCAGCTGTTATAAAACAACATGTTATTATTTATTTTAAGCCATATGAGACGAAATAACTACCTTGCCCCTTTTGTGAAAAGTTTTTCTCCTACATAAAACTAAAATGAATTCATTATATTCATTTAATTAATGAATTAATATTTGAATAAACTGTATTAACATCAAGTGTCATCTACAACAAATTTTTAAAAAAAGTATTTGAACTTGAGTAAAAGAATAAAAAGTATTTTATTAACGAGTAAAAATTTGAACATTTGAACAAGATGTATATAAGGAGAGTGTGAACTAATGGAATGTATTGAATAACACTTTAAAACCATTGTAGAGGGAGGGTTAAGCTTCGAACAACTGTATGGGACACAAGTGAAAAAAATGTAACAAAATGAAGAAGATACAAAGCAGGACCGAAGATAAATATCTCACAGATGAAATGGCCGTATGGGGCACAACTTAAGAAGAAAAGGTATGAAAAGGAAGAAGATACTAAGCAGGTCTGAAGATAGATATCTCACAGATGAACTGCTGTAATGTGGCCCAAGTAAAGAAGAAAAGGCAAGAAAAGGAAGAAGATACAAAGCAAGACCGAAGATAAATATCTCACAGATGAAATGGCCGTATGGGGCACAACTTAAGAAGAAAAGGTATGAAAAGGAAGAAGATACTAAGCAGGTCTGAAGATAGATATCTCACAGATGAACTGCTGTAATGTGGCCCAAGTGAAGAAGAAAAGGTAAGAAAAGGAAGAAGATACAAAGCAGGACCGAAGATAGATATCTCACAGATGAAATGGCCGTATATAGCACAACTGAAGAAGAAAAGGTAAGAAAAGGAAAAACATAAAAAGCAGGAGCTAAGATAGATATCTCGCAGACGAATCGGCCATATGGAGCACATACCAACTGAAGAAGAAAAGGTAAGAAAAGGAAAAAGATAAAAAGCAGGAGCTAAGATAGATATCTCGCAGACGAATCGGCCATATGGAGCACATACCAACTGAAGAAGAAAAGGTAAGAAAAGGAAAAAGATAAAAAGCAGGAGCTAAGATAGATATCTCGCAGACGAATCGGCCATATGGAGCACATACCAACTGAAGAAGAAAAGGTAAGAAAAGGAAAAAGATAAAAAGCAGGAGCTAAGATAGATATCTCGCAGATGAACTGCTGTAATGTGGCACAACTGAAGAGAAAATGTATGGGAAGGAAGATGATACAATGCGAGACCGAAGATAGAAGTAACACAGATGAAACAGCCGAAATGTGGTACAACTCGTGTAACAAAGAGTAATTAGTTTCTAATTCTTTCTATTCGCTCTCGCACAGGAAAGAAAAACCATTCCGTTATATAATATAATTATAGAGCATGAGACTCACCACATGCCATGTGTAACAGCAAACATATGAATTACCTGCAACAAAATAAAACAAATTAATAAAGCGATTGGAAAAATATGTTTTCGTAGGTTAAGGTAAATATATTACTTATTACCGTTTACTTTTCGATAGTTAAAAGTTACTTCTAATACACAAAAATACCAGACTCGTAGAAGAATCGCGAACAGAAACATTTCTGTTGTTTCCACTAATAAATTCTGACAATCCTACGGCCGCGGACATACAGAAGGTAAAATTGGTGACGACAAAGTAACGTAAACTGAGTTGCTATTAGAAAAGTTGCTAGTTGGTTTACAAGATTGTTCATATAAAGTAGCTAGTTTAGTTGTCGGAGGAGTATATGTCCTTGTGTATATTTTAAGAAAGAAGCTACAAAAACGTTTAGTCTAAAACAAGTCAATTCAGTGTAGGCCTACACCTCTATAACGTTATTCATGCGAGACATAGTCAATATATTGCTGTGAAAAATTCACACAATTATTCAGGTCATTTTTTAATTATTATCGTATGAGAATTAGCAGTTACGACTACATTTTAAGTAATGTATTTTACAACATCGAGGAAAACAACAAATAATTGGCAAGAAAGATGGAAAAATAAATTTCAGCTGGAGAAAAATTAACAATAACACTTAGCTAAGGTTAATTGCTCATTTATGTATTTATTTTTATGTATAACAGCAAAACTTAAAATAAAGTTACATTACAATGAAATAAAAATTAGTTTTTAATGAAATTAAATTTTATAGATCAAGTGCCGATTTTATATATCGTCAAAAAAAATTGTAGGTAATCATTCGTATAGTTTTGAATTTCTTCTGGTATTAGTACCAGAACCAATACTATTTTGTTTTTCTGACATACTATAGCAGTATAATAAAAGACTATTCAACAAACAAAAACCCAAAAAATACAAATAAAAATAATGATTATTAAAATACTATAGCACTCTTCAGAAACGCATACAAAACACGACAAATATTTCTGGCGACTGAGAAACTGAGCAACGAGTTTACAGCATGTCATGACCGGAGCCACTCTAGTTTCTGTTTCACTCGCTAGTCGCATTGCTATCACTTCGCTATAAATAAGTGCATCCAACTCTGTATGCTATGAAAAAGCAACTTCAGTTTACGTTGCGTTGCCGTCACCAGTTGCCTTCTGCATGTCAGCAGCCTAAATGTACAGGAAACCTTTACACCTAATATTACCCACAAGGCAATGGGTGATTCCAAAGTGGAATGAAATAAAATCTGCGTGTAATTCTAAACGCGCGGCGATAAATTCGCGTTTTTATAGCCCAATGCTGCTCGGGCCGTTGGTTACAGCGTTCCACTGATACGAGAGCGCTGTCCTCTTGCTGATACGACAGTAATGTTGGAAATCAAGCGCATGTTTAGTACGAACAAGCCATTTCAAGGCTGCATTATTTCAACTGCTTAATGTGGTGGACTGAACTTTAGTTAGATTTCAATCCCTCTGACAATGATATTCCTTCTTTCACTCAATGCACTCTTTCGTCCTTGCGTTTTCCTTGGAAAAAACTGCCGATTTCGCTCCGTTCCTCTTTGTACTTCAGGTTATCCTAGCAGTTCAGCTCGTTTTGCGTATTTCCTAAATGTCACGCACTACTATCTCTTCGCACATCTCTACTCAGTTCCATGGGAAAACTATAGACCAGATAGTTTTAATTTTCGATAAAATTACTACTTGTAATCTATTTGTATTATATACAAATCTAACGTTGTCTGTGTGCGTGTGTTACTCAATCACCTAAAGATTACTGCACCCATTGAGCTGGAATTGTACATTTCCATTCTTAGGGTCTCAGGTTGACACATAGACCTATTTTTATTTAGAAATTCAATCAGGGCAATGTCACACTGGCTTTGACACCCCCTAAACACCTGAGTATCTATACTCCATTATATAGGCTTACTTGCTTTAATCAGCTGATAATAAATTTGTTTGTAATCACCTGTAAAAGTGACTTTTATACATAACTAAACAATTGATAGTAAATGTTTTTTGTTATTTATCTTTCAAGGTTAGTTATACTTTACAAATGTCATGCTCCAGAAGCTTTCCCTTCTCTTGGTTTTTCTAGGCAATAATCAGTAAGTTTAGAAACTATAGTTTGGCATATTTATTGAGATTTTAATTTCAGTAAATTAAATTCAACCTAAATACAAATTAAATCAATACAAAAATACGTCAACCCCGTACGAAGGACGGGCACTCTGCTAGTATGTGATAATAAAATATTCTCCTTTTCGGAATAGTATGTCTTACTTTCCTGCACATCCCTCACTCTTCCCTTTCTCCTTAAGGAAAGCTTTTCCTTCATGTAGTCTTCAGCTTTGCTCTGTGTTCACATCCAATCGAAACACTGTCTAAGTTAACCTTTACGAAAAATTGATAGCTCGTAGACAGGCGGTCGCTTAAACAATTAAACAAAAAACTAAGGTTTATTTCCAAACAAAGCAGCTCGAATGAATGAAAATCTAAACAGTTTTACATTCGGTTGTCAAATTTAATATTCCATTCATACTAGTCGACCCCATGAAGTGATCCCATGCATCTGCCTTCTATATTTGGAGTTCTTAAATTCCAGGCTCTGCGCCCCCCTTTATAACACTGGCATGAGGTCACGCCCCCTCCCATTTATGTTTGATCAAAAACTTCTGAGTATGAAACTGAAGCCGGTTAGGTCAATTAAACATCAGATAACTACATCAGCTTTTAATAAAAATATGTGTATAGGCCTACTATATAAGTATGTTTAACCTTACAAGTGATAATGCTTTAGTCTTACAATGATAGATTTGATTCGGGCCTAGCACCTACATGTATCTTAAAAAGTTTATGAAAATCCACAGCGAAGGTAAAAATATAAGGATGTATATATATATATATATATATATATATATATATATATATATATATATATTGTAGTGTTAGGGCAGCAAAATAAAACAAATAAAAAAAAATTTAGCAACATTGTAATTGATTTGGCATAGCAATTTATTTGATCTAATTTGCACATATGTTAATTTTAATTGTTTAATATTCCTGATGATGTTGGCACTGTTAGCCAACGAAAAGCTTTGAATTGTAAATTCAATTATAATTCCTGTATTTGTATTTTGACTTATGTTCTTTATATATATATATATATATATATATATATATATATATATATATATATATAAAGAAATAAGACAAAATACAAATACAAGAATAATTATTGAATTGTAAATTTTTCTTTATTTTGTCTTATTTCTTTATTAATACACAAGAATACATATTGCGATATATATATATATATATATATATATATATATATATATATATATATAATATGGTAATACGTTTTCTTGTAATATAGTTAATGAATAAACATATTTCCAATACAAGAATTGTTATATTTTATATATTTTTCAAAGCTTTTCGCTAATAAAATAAATATTACCATCTTCAGGAAAAACAATGACATTGCAAATATGTTTGTAAAATATTTATTAAATTTACATTACATATATACATTTACAGGCGAAGAGCTTTGAAATATATAAAGTAAAACAATTCTTGTATTTGAAATATTTGTAGTAATTTATTTTTCTTTTATATATATATATATATATATATATATATATATATATAATATCAAATGTGTTTTCCTGTTAGAATATTTTTAAGATCAAATAATATACACAAATACAGGAATATTTAATTTATTGAATAATAAACTCAATGAGTTTATTATTCAATAAATTAAATATTCCTGTATTTGTGTATATTATTTGATCTTATATATATATATATATATATATATATATATATATTTATATATTTTTTATATTATAAAATAGCTGACCGGGCAACCTTCGTACTCTATGTTAAAAAAAATGAACGAATGGAGTGTTAACATTAGCTGAACTTAATTTAGTATTTTATTAACATAGTAATAGCTGAACTTATAGTAGTCGATCGAGAAAGTGTAACAATAAAAGTTCTTGATTGAATGTTATTTATTAAAGTGCATTCAGATATACAATATTGTTCGTATATTGTTTGAAATGTGTTGGAAAATAATTTTATTGTTCAGTGTTGCCTAGCAACCGAAATTTAGAATGAATTCAATGAAATGTCTTAAGATAAGATAGAAAGTAATATTATATGCTATTTTGGCACTTCAAAATTACATATTGGAAAAAACTGTTATGTCGCCAGAAACCTTGCTTAATTGTACACAACGATTTCCCAAAGTTTCATTGCGACCGGATCAGTGGTTTAGTAATGCACTACGCGAATACATACATGCATACCTACATACATGCATTCATTTATATATATATATATATATATATATATATATATATATATAACATCTTATGCCACAAAATGTTTGATTTAAATCCTTACGTATCTTCCTATTGCAATGCAATCATCTTCAGTGGAAATTATTACAAGAATAACAGTTCTATTACTTTACAACCGAAATCTACATATTGATTTATATACAACGATTTTGGGGTTAAGCGGTTTTATTTACTTATAATAATTTTAAATAGATAAAAACGTTTTACTCAATTCCTTATTTATATTTCGATTGCAAAGCAATATCTTCAGAGGAAATGATTTTAACCACAAAAACCTTTCAAGTTTTCCTCTGAAGATAATTGCTTTGCAATCGAAATCTACGTTAGGGTTTAAAAAGTGTTTGTGGTTAAGTAGTTTTATAAAATAAAAATTACACGACAGTTGCTCCAAATTCTTATTCATAATAAAATAGAGGAAATAACTATTTAATGAATAAGGTCTGTTACTTATGCTCCAGAGATGTTAATACCTTGACCACAGAGAGCATAATCCAACAACAGGGGTCTATAAAGACTAAACATTCCACAGAAAACAATGACGTAGTTCAGTAGGCAATTGGTGCCCGTCAGTCTACCCTCTGTTACACCTAATGGGAAACGCACTCCTCTCGTCTGTAGTTTCAGTGCACTTACCCCTCTGCAGGATCGGATCTAGAAAAATATTTTGGGGAGGGCTGGTGTGAGAGGAAGAAAGGGTACCCCACGTCTGAAAAATATTTAGGAGATATAATAGACATAGTGTAAACTCTAAGGGTCTTCTATCCGAGGGAAATAGTTATAGGCCTGCTATGTGATATTACACACGAATTATTTAGCCCCAGTTACCACATATTTAGAATGTAAACAACCTATTTATTACATTGTAGGTGGCCCTATTTATTAATGATTACAGTATGGGATTATAGTGAATAATATGGGTTTGTAAACATATTCTACTGATTATTAAGTAGATTTAAATCGGGGACGAATGCAGGCATCGGAAATGACATTTTAGTTTACTTTCATAGTGTTATTTTATAGTTTAGAAATTTTCACTTTTCCATATTTTGGGAGGGGCTTAAACCCTAAAGCCCCCCCCTAAAATCCGCCTCTAAAAGCCTTTATGACCCCTCTGAGGGACCCCCCCCCCGTTTTCGAACCGTTCTTTATAATACACTATTTGCTATTAAAGTTGTTTAAATTTCGCGCACTGAAGAAACTCAAGGCGGAAATCTGCGGTTTCACGGTAAACACTGTGCAAGCCGCCGCGCCGAGTTTCGCAAGGCAAACGTGTGAGCCATGAGGTCATATTGTACCGGCTCGGCCTAACCTCACTCTCGGACACGACTACTGCCGTGGGATAGTTTAATTGCCTGCCATACAAAGCACTATACGTAGCACAATCGCTCGCTATTTGTATTGTTAAACGATTCCAGCCACCTTTTTATGCCTTTCTATGTGAAACTGTTCCTTTCGACGCAAACAGATGAACCGTTGTCGATAGAATTCCGAGAAATTATGTAATAAGAAAATACAGTAATAAAAAACACTACCTGAGATTTTGTATGTAGTCCTAAGATCCCTTAACTGTATTTTTCATTTCTTTCCATTAGTTCACAATTTCCTCATACAGACTATACCTTGTTCAAATTTTCAAACGTTTATAAAATACTTTTAGTTAATTCACTCAAATTCAAATACACCTTTGTAAACTTGTAGAGGATGACACTTGATGTTAAGACAGTTTTTTTTCAAATATTAATACATTAATTAAATTTAAATAATTAATTTTAGTTTTATATGGGAGAAAAACTTTTCATAAAGACGCAAGGTATGCAATAAAGTTATTCCATCTTATTTAGTTCAAGATAAACTATAACATATGATTTCATAAAACAGCTGATTTTGTTATAGGTTATGAGGTAAAACCGCTGTTTTAACGCACAGGTTATGCTACTTTATATTAATTGTAATTATTTAATAAAAAGTAACCAAAATACAATTTTTCTTTGTTAACCTAAGTAGGAATTTACTTAAACTTTTTGTTTATATTACTTGTACAAGCAAAATTTCTGTTTGAATGCTTTTCAAAATAGCGTTGAATTTAAATTTTCTTTATCTTCCATTTACCCCTTTTGTAAAGGATGAAAGTCTTACTCTCATAAAAAAATATAATTAATTCATTAAATTCAAGTAATTAATTAATAATTGAAAATCTGTATAAACATAAATTGTCATCCAATACATGTATTAAAAAATGTATTTAAACTTCAATAGATGAATAAAAAGTATTTTATTTAGGATTGAAAATTTGAACAACATAAATATTAATCCCTAAATATAACGGAAGAATGTGAACTAATAGTAGGAATTGAAAAACGCAATAAAAATAAACACCAAATACACAAGCACAAGTCTATATTAAAATAAATGAATATTAACTTGACGTAGTGAATTAATAAACTTGAACGTAAGAAATATTTTCAAATAATAAACATTAGGATTGCTCAACAACAGACGTTAAACATACAAACAGCTCAACTCTATATTACAAAACATAGACCAATCTATCTTGATATATTGACAAAATCAAACACAAAAACTAAAACCTAAAAACAAACAGACATTCAAATTATGAACTATCGCGAAATACCCAATATGTGAATGTTTATTGGGTTATTCACAAAAACCCTCTATAAGTGATAATCATTTTATATCATCTCAAACATTAAAACAAAAATTCAAAAACTTCAAATGGATTTGAACAGGTAAACTAAAGCATGTGGAATACACAAACACTGCATTTATATTACAAAACATTTATTCAGGTAATTTTACAAACATTTAGAAAGAGTGAGGATATTAACGCCTGCTGGTTTCGTGTGGATGTACTGCACTAGTACTCAGTAAATTACATTTCATCCTGTGGTTATGGGAATACAAGAAACTTATGTTACGCGCGGCTACTGAAAATAAAACATGCTCTCGACGGGGTAAAACCAGTGACATGCTACTACAGAACCTTTACCACCTCGACTGGCAAAATACCTTTTTAATTTTAATTATAGCGTGTAAACCCCTACAAAGAATGTATGAAATAAGCAAACAGTGAAATACAAGACCATCATGGAATGAGCGAAATTAGCGGTCAAACTACCCCTACCGTCGCCAAAAATATTCAAATAAGAGATACCGAATCCGAGATGCTTGAAATAAACGTCCGCTACCCCTACTATTGCCCAAGTTCATTCAACCAGGGACCCTCCGCCCCCTGTCACTCCCAAAAACCAGAAATTGATGAGTTAACCGAGTTTTGTGTTATTTTATTGAACATTGGATGGAAAATGAGGGAAATGATATACAAAAATGAAACTGTTATAATAGATAGCATAGGAGCATAAATGCAGTTAAAGGTTGGAACAATAAACTTATGACATCTTTCAAAGACACATCTCAGAAACAAAGAACTTATCCATTGTTTGGAGACAGAGGCGTGAATGTTTATAACATTACAGTTAAACTTGAAAGGAAAACGAAGAAGGCTGAAGTATAAGAAAGTGGATAAACGTATTGAAAACACAATGAAGAAATATGAAGGAAATAGTGACATAAAGACTTGTCTGTGTACTCTCTCCTACCTTCAAAACCTGGATTTAGCTGACGATAATAAAAAAGACAAACATACAAAACTATAGAAATAAGATTAAACTTATGTAAATATTACAAAAAAAATATTATAAAACAATATAAAACGATACGAAAAATTATAAAATATAAATATAAAACAATCATTGACGAAGCTTTTTTTTAATATGATAGAACACTATTAAACGTAAAAAGAAATTATAAAAAAATGTAGGCCTATATAAACAAATCATTGACGGAGCCTTATTAGGGCTGTTTTAAACACGCCGTTGACAGTCCTAAACTAGAGAAAAATATAGGAATAATTATAATCTTGAGTAATTTTTTTTTAAAGTTATAAAACGTTAGAAAAAATTGTAAAACAAATATAAAAAAATCATTTACTATTATTTAGCCAGTCCAAGGCCTGGTCGAAGTGTAATGGGAATCTGAAAACATAATTATTTAAAAAATCTAATTGTTTAAACTTTCTTACGAAGAGTGTGGAATGCCCAGGGCAGGTATAGTTCTGTGATGGTCGCTGATTTCACTGAAGATTAAGACTCTATGAGTAGGTGGAACACCCGTAATGGCCGCTTTTTTCGCGACACCCCTACAAAGGCCAAACATGAAAAAACTTTTATAACATTTTTATAATGCATACTCAAGGTTTAGGAAATGAAACTTCAGAACCGCTTGAAATCAGAGCAATCGGACAGGCTTGGTGCTTTTAGCGAGGAAACGTTCAGAATCAACATAAATCTTACTGGCGTTGTTGTAAATGCCTCCTTCCGGATTGGCGGATATAAACAAAACATAGTTCTATTGAAAGGCACTTGAGCGGAGATGAGTGACGCAATCAAGGATTCCGAAATAGCCTCTAGCCAGCAATGCATTGTGCAAGCATTGTACAACGGAACGCGGAAAGGAAAAGCGTTATTGATTTTACGAATTAACATTGAAATTCCTAATATACTCATCTTCACTTCTGTTATGAATATTTTTATTTATTCGAGTACATTTTTCTGCCTTTTCTAACATTACAATATTTCCTTTTGTTGGCGTGTTTCTGAATGACTCCATTTTCAAAACTTAAACAGTACTGGTCGCTCTTATATTCAAATTTATAAAGAAAAAGTTAAAGAAGATTATATAATAAACGAACAAATATACACCCAGTTGGAAGTTGAAAATTTGTCGATTCCCTCTATTAGCTCACACTGTATATATCTTGTACAAATTTTCAATCGTTATTAAAATACGTTTTTTTATTCACCCAATTAAGTTCAAACACATTTTTTTAAACCTGTAGTGGATGACAATTGATGTTAATACGGGTTTTCCAAATATTTTTTCAATAATTGAACTATCACAATTTTGGGGGTTAAGTCGGATTCAAATAGAGTATCTTCATCTTCGAAGTCTAGCGCGCTTTGGCACTGAGCCAACTTTCCCACAGCTAGTAATCTACTTCTCAAAGATGCCATGAATTTCTCTTTTGCCCACATCTGGCTGTCGTCGAAACCTCTATTGGTAACCTTAAATTGTTACCATAGCTACCTCACAACATCACAAATAATGCTCTAAGATTAAAAATAATAAAATAAACAAACAAACTAGATTAATGGTATCGAACCTTGCTTCACAAACAGACAATGGGAAACGAAAGCGAAAAGAAACTACAACATAATGCAAGCAACGAAAAAAATCGTATAAATATAGTAACAAACAAAAATAACAGTCCAACACCATACATAGAAAGGAAAATAAAAAAAAATTGCAAGGAAATTCGTATTTTGCCACTTAGTATTGTTATTCTGAGATATGTACATGCATATTTATATTAATTGTAATTATAAAATTAAGGTGTCAATGTGGGTGCCCAAACCCTACAATGACAAGGAGCCGGAAGAGATTCTGAAGGTGGTCAAAACCCAGAACCCTGGGGTTGTTCAGGATACTTGGAAGGTGATTGCCAGGAAAAGGGAGGATGCAGGTCTTACCCTGATCTTGTATATAGGAGAGGGCTCCCTCAGGGCACTGCGAAACAACAACCTGAGGGTGAACGTGGGGCTGAGACAGGCCACGTTCAAGGTGCTCTCTAGTCCTGGGGCTGCTCTGCGAACCCAGGAAACTGCAGAGTAAGCAGGAAAAATGATCAAGATCCTCCAAGTGAACCTACAGCATAGCAGGGCGGCCAGTGCTGTCGTGTGTAGGATGCTGGACAGGGGAGAGGTGGACTTGGTGCTCATCCAGGAACCATGGATTTCTGGAGGAAAAATATGCGGGCTGGCGACATCTGGAGGTAAGTTGTTGTATGATAAGGACTCCGGTGTTCCCAGGACGTGTATCCTGGTTAGGAGGGGGTTGTGTGCTTTTGTACTAACGAACTTCTGTTGCAGGGATTTGTTAGCAGTGTCAGTGGAGCTGCGGGCGGAGGGGGGGATGAAGAGGCTGAACCTGGCCACGGCATATCTCCCCTTTGACTGCGCGGGGGCTCTACCAACACAAGAGCTGAGGAGCCTGGTCGAGCACTGCGGGGCTGTGGATGAGGAGCTGCTGGTGGGGATGGATGCTAACTCCCATCACACTTCGTGGGGTAGTACAGGTACAAACACTAGAGGTGAGGAACTTTTAGCTTATCTTAGCTCTAAGAACTTACTAGTCTTAAATCAGGGGGAAGAGCCGACGTTTGTCACTAGGACCAGAAAGGAGGTCCTGGACATTACGGTGGCATCGAACCAGATGGCTAGGTATGTACTAAATTGGCATGTGTCGGATGAACCATCTTCTTCTGATCACAGACATATTAGGTATGATATCTCTCTAAATCCAGCCATGCTTCGCCCAACCAGGGATCCAAGAAGAACAGACTGGGACTCCTACAGGAGGGACCTGGGTGTTCGGATTGAGGAGGCTGGATTGGAGTATGGTGGGAGGAGAGAGCTAGAAGACTCTGCCACATTGGTTGGCGAGGCTATAATAGAATCCTTTACCGATAACTGCCCTCTCAGTGAGGGGAGGAAAGTAGGGGATCCGTCATGGTGGAACAAGAAGCTAGCCAAACTTCGGAAGACCACCAGGAGACTCTTTAATAGAGCAAAAAAGAACGGGGAGTGGGACCTGTATAGGAAAACACTAACCGAATACAACAGGGCAATTAGAGAAGCGCGCAGGAAGTCCTGGAAGGAGTTCTGTCATGAGATTGACGAAACTCGGGAAGGGGCACGACTGTATAAAGTGCTCTCTAAGGATCCAGTTAACCCGGTGGGGATGCTAAGAACCCCACTGGGAAATTTAACAAAAACGGCAGGGGAAACTGTGGAAGAATTAATCAGGACACATTTCCCTTCCAGTACCCTGAGGAAACTTGGGGGAGCAGACACTGAACCGGTTACCAAACTCTCCACAAGACGTGGTAAGAGGGAGGACTGGGAAGTGGCAAGGAGGATAGTAACTCCACAAAGGGTAAGATGGGCTGTTGGCACTTTTAAACCCTACAAATCTCCAGGTCCAGATGGGATCTATCCGGTGCTGCTGCAGCAGGGAATGGATATGCTGGTGCTGGTACTCACTAAATTATACAGGCTAAGCATTGCTCTAGGGCATGTGCCGGCAGCCTGGAAATCTAGTAAGGTGGTCTTTATACCTAAGCCCACCGGTAACCAATCGGAAGGGAAAGGATACAGACCTATCACACTCATGTCCTTTGTTCTCAAGGGACTTGAAAAACTGGTTGATAGGCATATTAGGGGGGGTGCTTTGGCTATCAAACCACTGCATTGGAACCAGTATGCTTACCAACCGGGGAAATCTTGCGAGGGAGCTCTCCATCAAGTGGTTGGTAGGATTGAGCAAATGATCGCTAAGAAAGGTTGTGCCATAGGTGCCTTCCTCGACATTGAAGGGGCTTTCAATAACCCCTCAGTGGAGACGATGGTAAGTGGTGCAAGACGTCATGGAGTAGATGTGACCACTTGTGGTTGGATAAGTTCCATGTTAACAAACAGAAGCATTTCTGTAGAGGTGGCAGGGGAGGTCAGAAGGGCGGAGACAAGTCTGGGCTGTGCACAGGGGAGGGGGGGTTCTCTCTCCTCTGTTGTGGTGCCTAGTGGTTGATAACCTTATTGAACTCCTGAATGAACAGGGGTACTTCTGTCTAGGATATGCGGACGACATAGTTGTCCTGATCCTGGGCAGATTCCCTGATACAGTCCTTGAGGTAATCAGAAATCCTCTACGACTGATTGAAGAGTGGTGTAAAAAGGAGAACCTTAGGGTAAATCCAAAAAAGACTGCTCTCATTAACTTCACCAGACAGCGAAAAGATCTGACGACCAGGATGCCCCGCTTGTTTGGTGAATACCTTGAGTTTGTGGGGGAGGTGAAGTACCTGGGAGTTATTCTGGACAGGAAACTCACCTGGAATCCACATCTTGAGAGGACAGTTAACAGGGCCAAAAGGGCACTGATGACTGTGAGAAGAATGGTGGGTAAGAAATGGGGACCGAAGCCATCAATGATGCACTGGATGTATCTGAGGGTGATAAGACCTATGATTACCTATGGAGCTCTGGTGTGGTGGACAAAGGCCAACCAGGCACAGACAAGAGCTAAACTGAGCTCTATCCAGAGATTGGCCTGTCTGTGCACACTGGGAGCGATGTCAACTACACCAGGCGCAGCAATGGAAGTAATGCTTAACCTCCCTCCCCTTGAGCTTGTCCTTAGGGGAGAGGCGAGGCTAGCGGCATGGAGATTGCGCAACTCGAGCAACTGGGCTAACCTCCCAGATGTCTCGGGACATATGAGTATCGAGTGCGTGGTCAAAGAACCCGTCTTGGAAATGGGCAGCGACCACATTACTCGAATGTTTGCACCTGACCAGGTCCACCAAACTATGATGGAATGGTCGGGGACATTAACATCGGGAGCTCAGATCTGGTACACAGATGGCTCCAAGATGGACTTCGGCACTGGAGCGGGGGTGTATTGTAAAAACCCAAGGGTAGAACTAGCTTTTTCCTTGGGGAGGCATACCTCTGTCTTTCAGGCCGAAGTATATGCTATAAATGCCTGTCTGGGAGAGATAGCAAGAAGGGAAACACATGGGGCCCGGATTGCTATTTTCTCCGACAGTCAGGCAGCAATTAAGGCACTAAACGGACACGTGGTCACCTCGGCCATAGTCAGGGAGTGCCTAATTAACCTACAAGCTCTGGCAAGGCACAATCAAGTCAAGATTGGTTGGGTGCCAGGGCATAGGGGAATACTTGGAAATGAAGCCGCAGATGCGCTGGCCAGGGAGGGGTCCTCGACTCCCCTGATTGGACCGGAACCTGCGGTGGGTATTTCCAAATCCATGGTCAGGATGACAGTGCGAAGGTGGATGGCTGAAAGACACTGTGAGCACTGGATCAGGGCCGAAGGGATGAGACACAGTAAGCTAACCCTTAGGAGACCTTCCTTGGGGCTGCAGAAGAGTCTCATCTATCTGTCTAGGCAGGAATTAAGGATAGCCACAGGACTACTCACGGGACACTGTGGACTAAGGAAACATTTGCATAAAATGGGTATCTACAAGGATGAACCAGTGTGCAGATTGTGCGGGCAGGAACAGGAGACTGCCACACACATTATTTACAGATGTGGAGTACTTGCTGAGAGGCGCTTCAACCTCTTTGGTGATGGAACGGCTTTGGTGGATGCTGAAGGTAAAACTCTAGTCAGGAAACTCCTAAACCTGGTAAGAGGGAAGGGGTTATTTGACTAGATCAGGGAGGTAAGTACAATATACCTTAAGGTAGCAGTGCTTCGGGCAATTCAAACCCGCTCCCAAGGTTAAAAAAAAATTAAAAAAAAAAAAAAAAAAATTATAAAATTAAAATAAACGAAAAATTAATTTTTCTGTTGAATTAAGTAGAAATTTACTTTTAAAAAAAATTACATTATTTGTTAATTAGCTAAACACAATGAATTAAGTGTAGGCATGGCCAATAGGAAGTGAAATAGGAAATGGAGGGGCGTGGCTTGCAACAGTATACAAAGACGAACTCAAGATTTGGGTGAAGAGTAGTACTTAGGTTTTGAAAATGACGAAACGCATCAACAATGAAAAATAGTGTAATGTTAGGAAAAATACAGAAAAAGGCAGAAAAATGTACTCGAATATATATATATATAATTACCATTGAGTTAATTTGTAATTACTCTAAGAAGTTAATCTAGTATTCCTTGTTTTCAAAAATATAGATGTAAAATAGAAGCCTAGTAAAGCCATCCCTTCAGTAGCTATCATTTTACAACGGAAAGTGGTACAAACTGATCACAACAGGGAGGTTGAAATGTTTCTTAAACCATAACAGATCTGGTACCTTCGCCTTTCTACTGAGTGGTATTACTTCAGAGAAGCAGATTTACGTTTAGAGATGTCTGCTATCCATCGGTTGTGTGGACAGCGGTGCTTCATTAAAGTCTTCTTCTATTTAACGTCCCTCAAATACGTTTTTTTAAAACTTGTAGTGGGTGACAAGGGATGTTAATACAGTCTTCAAATATTAATTTATTACTTAATTTAATAATGAATTCATTTTAATTTTACACGGGAGAAAAATTTTCTCGGAAGGGGCAAGGTATGCAAAATAGTTATTTCTTCTCATTTGGCTTAAAACAAGTGATAACATAAATTCACAAAACAGCTGATTTTATGTTGTAGGTTATGTAGTAATTATTCAATAAGAAGTAACTAAAATAATTTTTTTTTATGACCTAAGAAGGAGTCGACTTAAAAAAACTTCTTTTTATAAATGTTGTACATAGATCAAACTATAAATAATATTCGAGCTGGCTTGTGAGTGAAAGTTATAATTAAAGAATAAAAATATGGTACAACTCACAAATATAAAACTTTTTATTTCATACGCGTTTCAACGACTAATTTGTCGTCATCCTCAGTGAAGATACAAAAATAAAATTAACTAAAAAAATATATATTAAACATAACGTATAAAGTTTTAACAAAAGTAAAAACAAAAGTGTTACTTTTGTTAAAACTTTATAGGTTATGTTTAATATATATTTTTTAGTTAATTTTATTTGTGTATCTTCACTGAGGATGACGACAAATTAGTCGTTGAAACGCGTATGAAATAAAAAATTTTATATTTGTGAGTTGTACCATATTTTTATTTTTTAATTATAGATCAAATTGTTAATTAGTGTAATAAAATCGTTAAAAGCCTGTATGTAAAAGGTCTAAAATGTATTTTTGGTGCAGGACATTTTAAATTAAATTGAAAAACGTTAATATTTAGAAACGACAAAAAACTAGTTTAGATCGAGCTATGAATATAAGCCATCTAGATAAACAATGGTTACTCGTCTCATTTTTATCAGCAAAGAAATAATTTTTCATGGTCATATAAAAAACTATGAAAGCTTGATAACCCCAGCAATTAATTTGTACAATTTTGCGAACTAATAAATATAAAATTGATTAGCTAGAGACAGAAAGCTTCATATTGTATGGGCAGTTACGTTAAATCATTCAGTTCGTGGAATAAACTGGGCCTATTAATTGCAGCCAGAACCCGGTCATATGACGATCCGCTTCGCAGTGCATATAATTCAGTTACACTAAACAAACTTCAAACCTGCAAATATACAGCGGGATTAATTTATACAGCAGATAATGCTATCATGAGGTTCATCCATTCATAATCTGACACAATAAAGGCTTTCTTGTACATTCTTCTCAGAACCTGCTTTGGGAGAGGGGGGGGGCAAACTTTGGTACTGCCTGAATGCGCCGGCCGTTTAGAGGTTTTCATAATTATAGGAAAATCCTTCAAAAGATATTTGTTGAAACTAAAAAAAATAAGTGAAAAGGTACATGCGATAGATAATGGGTGTGAAAAGTTTTGATTTTTTTATTTCTTCAAGCAAAACTTATTTTTTTATCTCGAAGTTCTGCAACAAAAGTTATTAATTTTTTTCCTAAAGTTTTCCAGATAAATATAAAATTTGTATAACCAAGTTTGAAACTAAGTATTTAGTAAAACATTTACAGTTGGATATACTTTTTAATAAGCGTAAACCTATTTCAGTTACTTTACCCTTAAAAGAGCCCCGAAAGAAATCTTGTCCGATTAAATGTTAAAGCCTAAGACCTTCGCTGATTCTTCATAAACATCTGACCTTAACTGAGAACCTGAAATGGAGAACGTTTGGCTGTTTATAGAAGCCAAAGGATATGCAGAAAAGGACTCTTGCAAATACTGAAGCGCTAAATTTATTATGGCTTCAGTGACGTTTCTTCCTGTGCATAATGAGATTGCCTGTCCTGTTTGAGTTCCATGATTAATTTTCAACTGGGAAACTGAATTTCTACAACTCTACTTTATCGAAAATATTTAAAAATTGTATATGTGTGCATCAATTTAAGTTATTGATATTGTCAAAAGTCACCTTGGTTGAGAGCAGGGAGGGAAAGAGGGAGGGTAAGGAGAGAGAAAGAGAGATGGAGCTAGGGAGAGAGAAAGAGAAGAAAGAAGGGTTGAGAGAGGGAGGTAGGAAGGGTAGAGAGAGAGAGAGAGAAATAAGGGTTGAGAGAGATAGGGAGGGTAGGGAGAGAGAAGAAAGAAGGGTTGAGAGAGTGAAAGAGAGACAGAAAAGAGAGAGAAGGGGAGAAAGAGAAAGAGTAAAGAGAGAGAGAGAGAGATGAAGGGAGAGAGGGAGTTAAGACAGAGAGAGAGAGAGAGAGAGAGTACAAGTATTTTAATGTAAACGTTACTGCCTACTCGTTGCTTAAGTTTTGCCTATTCCCATGATCATTAAGAAATTTACCTAATCCTACTTAGTTCATCTACCTTTTCCTACCCGTCTTCTTGTGTAGAACTCTTAAACTCTTATGGCCTTCAGAGAGAGAAAGGAAGGGAGAGAGTAGACCCCCTTCAGTTTAACAAATCCTGCACACTAGTTTTAACCCTCCCTATACCCTTAAGGGAGTTTATGTGCCTACCTATCATAACCCCTTCCTACCCGTAGAGGCCAATAATAGTGAAGATACCATTAAACCTTTAAGAAGGCCACAACTATACACGCAAATAGTTTGCAAGTCTGTCGCCAGGTAAACAGTTAACAATTTTTCAATTCCTTCTATTAATTCTCTCTCTCTCTCTCTCTCTCTCTATATATATATATATATATATATATATATATATATATATATAAATATCGCAATATGTTTTCTTGTGTATTAATAAAGAACAAAAGTCAAAATACAAATACAAGAATAAATTTAATTAATTAATTTGAATTGTAAATTCAAATATAATTCTTGTATTTGTATTTTGACTTTTGTTCTTTATATATATATATATATATATATATATATATATATGTTAATATAATATATATATATATATATATATATATATATATATATATATATATATATATATATAAAATCTTGTTCAAATTTTTAATTATTAGTAGAATCCTTTTTATTCGTTCACTGAAATTCAAATACACTTTTTTAAACTTGTATTGCATGACACCTAATATTAATAAAAAGTTTACAAATATTAATTTAATTTAATAAGGAATTAATTTTAGTTTTATATGAGAGAAATCGTTTTCACAAAAAGAGCAAGGTATGCAAATAGTTATTTCGTCACATTAGGCTTAAAATATGTAATAACATATGATTTCATAAAGCAGCTGATTTTATGTTATAGGTTATGTGGTAGAACAGTTGTTTTAACGCATAGGTTATGTTACTTTATTTATAATAATTGTAATTAACCGCATACGTTTATTTTTACTAATTGTAACTATTTAATAAAACGTAACTAATATAAAGTTATTCTTTGTTGACCTAAGTAGAAATTGACTATAAAACAATTTTCTTTATATTACTCGTTAAATTAAAGGCCACCAATTCGTTCCTCTTCCTTCCACACCACTGCCTTCATTATACCTGCACAGCCTCGCCAATTATCATTTAGTTTCATCTGTGTTTACGATTAAACTTCACGTTGCGTCGTGAGTGCCTTCATCCGTGGCAAAACCGACGCGTCCGGATATTTTACAACTCTAACTGATCCCGACATGTTACATTATACGCCATATTTAACCCGTTTCTCCAGGACAGAACTCTTACATCCTTCATCTTTGTAAATGGTGCAGAATAATAACGATTGCTAATAGCTCCCTGTTTTTCCTACCCACCAAAATTACATTTAATTTGTTGTTTTGAGAATTTACTTCTTGCTGCGGACGTCCAGGGTCATGTGACTCCGATGGTTCGATGTCCATAATAAGTTGCTGCAGCCAAGGTCCAAAACTGTTTATCGATCAATATTGTTTTGATGTTTCCCTGGCTTCCCAGCGCAGATAGCAGAGCTGCTCTTGGTGGAATTGGTGAGGAGCATCGAAGGAGGATATGGTCCAGAGTCTCCTCCTCTTTTCTACAGTTAGCGCAGAGTGGAGATTCACTGCGATTAAATCTGAAGAGATAGGTCTCAGTCACAATGGGTCCGATTCTTGCTTGTGCTGCAAAGAAGGTTGTAAATCTGGAAACCCCTTGATACATTTCCAAATCATTTGGTTCTTTTTGAATGTCATAGAGGTTTCTACCTTTGGTTGTTGAGAAGGATAACAAACTGTTTCTAAGCAAATCAAATAAACCTGCTTATTACAGAGAAGACGTTTCGACAACCGGTTCTTGTCCTTATCAAGTCTGTTTTACTACAAAAAACCTAATGTTTTCATTTAACAATAAGTTGACAAAAATATCATTCCTTCCACAATTAACTAAAAGGCCAAGTCGAGCTACTAATCTAGAAGCCTCCGTTTAAAAGAAGGTTTAAATAAAGCATCCTTCCCAAACTTCATAAAGGAGTGTATTTTTCAAGGGAGGTTATGTTTTTATGACGATGATTAAAGAACGATTTAACCACTATTTACGGTCGCGACAATTAAAACTTGTTTCTAGTTTAGAATGTTAATGTTACTTGCTTAAGTAACCAAACTTAAATAAGTAATATAAACACACACAAATTTCAAGTCAATTTCTACTACGGCAAAAAATTATTTTAGTTACTTTTTATTAAATAATTACAATTAACACACATAAAGTAACATACACTAAGCGTTAAATCAATTGTTCTGCCACATAACCTATAACATAAAATCAGCTGTTTTATGAAATCATATGCTGTCACTTATATTAAGCCAAATGGGACGAAATAACTACATTCCATACCTTGCCCCTTTTCTAATATTAATTCATTAAATTTAATATTTGAAATAATATTTGAAAAAACTGTATTAACCCTCAATTTTCATCCACTACAAGTTTTAAAAAATAAGTTATTTTATGCCAAACAGGACGAAATAACTAAATTTGTGGGAAAGTTTTTCTCCCGTATAAAATAAATTAATTCATAAAGAGGTAATATTTGAAAACACTGTATTAACATTAAGAGTCATGTAGGCCTACTACAAGTTAAAACATGTATTTGAACTTGAATGAATAAAAGGTGTTTTATTAACGATTGAAAGTGTGAACTACACACAGACGCACACGCGCGCACACACACACACACACACTCACTCACGCCGCACGCGCGCGCGCACACACACACACACACACACAGACGCACACGCGCGCGCACACACACACACACACACACACACACACACACACACACACACACACACACACACACACACACACACACACACACACACACACACACACACACACACACACACACCCACACACATATATATATATATAAAGAGAGAGAGTGTGAACTAATAGAAGAAATTGCAAAACAAGTTATAAGAACTGCTTATTGCACACCAAATACAGATTGTTTATAAAATCTCCAAACGTTTCAAACAACATCTTGACCGGATGAGAGTAAACACTATTTTATTAACGATTAAAAACAATTAAACCAACAAAAAGTCAAGGTTGATGCAGTCTTTCCAATAATTCACATCCCAATAACATTCTGCTACGTAGAAACAACAACCACATCACAAAACTCTACTGAGTTTTCTCCAAACTCCTCCTTCCGGCGGAAGTGCAAAGCCTAGAGATTCTGAAGAAAACAAAGACACTAACCGCTTTCGTCTATTTTGCCAAGTCCCTAGGACGTTTGAAGGAGCACACAATGACATTTTGTTTCGCAAGTAGAACAAACGTTTTGACACCGAACCAAGGATCCGGTCGTCCTTGCTTTACCTATAGCCTTGGTCAATGAATCATTCCGCCTAGCCTAGGCTCCGCCCACAATAACCTCTGCTTCCAACTATTCACCTAAACACGTAGGACTATCATACTGGCAGACATAAATCACCTTATATAAGCGCTTTCTTCTCTTTCGTAATGTTTTAAGTAAATCATAAACGATTTATTCTTTAGATTTACTACTTTAGCGTTCAACGTTGTAATACTAACATTTGAAGGGGCGTATGGTTTAGCCGGCTTATCGTAAATTTCTAGTCTGACGATACTAAACGAATGTAAAGAAAATATAGATAAAACGAAATATTACAGGTATTTGTGTCTTATAAATAAATACTCTTCTTTCTCTCTCTCTCTCTCCCTCTCTCTCTCTCTCTCTCTCTCTCTCTCTCTCTCTCTCTCTCTCTCTCTCTCTCTCTCTCTCTCTCTCTGTTTTACTCTCCTTCAACGGCACTACCCTGCATGGATGGAACGGAAAATGCGTACATGAGAAAACGATAGCAATTGACGAGGCTAAGTTGTAAATTTGATAAACGAAAAAAACAGTACAAATCAGACTTCAGTTATCACTACAGGTCATCAACCTCCAAACTCTTTGCTAATAACTTTGAAGGTTCTGGATTTTCCACTTTGCCAAAATGGGTCAAAAAAGGGTTTTCCACTTTGCCAGTGGTCACTTTGCTTTTAACTATCGAGGTGATAATCTCAATTTAATCGAAAGAGACTTATGAAAAGTGGCTGAAACTTCGACTCATATGCACATGAGACTGGAAGAAAGAGAAGAAAAACAAGGTATATTAAATAAGACGAGAAAATTTTTTTTTAAATCGACAAAATACCTAGAAACTGGAAACTAATGTCTTCTTTAAGATCTCTTTCCTAAATAAAAAAAAAGATTAGATTGGATACAAAAAATCAGATGGTCAAATCAAATAAATTGGTCAGTGGTAATATAGATTAAAATGAAAAAATTCTGTAAAACGAAACAAAATTTTGTTAATGTACAACAACAACAAAATTACCCAGGCTACAAGCTGATTTTAAACACGCCAAAATGAAAGCGCAAGATATATCTATCATTTTGCCAATCCAAAGCCTGGGATAGTGTGAAGGAAATCAGGAATAATAGATAAAGTTTTAAAGGATCTCCAGCTCCGAGAAACTAAGCGATATCTATGTTTAGCTCAGAGGTAAACTCATTTATATAGATCAATGATTTTAAAAGATCCGT
Source organism: Prosapia bicincta (assembly GCA_036971475.1). NCBI lineage: Eukaryota > Metazoa > Arthropoda > Insecta > Hemiptera > Cercopidae > Prosapia > Prosapia bicincta. Next base: position 196,410,727 of record JBAIZL010000002.1, read on the forward strand.
GTTCGCCTAAAATTTGTACTCATTTTTCGCCTGTCAATGTTCTGACGTCATAGTACCTTCGTCATCTGTCAAAACCTGAATATGGAGGTGACTTCTACTACTGAAAGGAAACCGATGGCGCATTACCTAGACCAGGCATCCTCACTACGCGGCCCGCGGACCGCATGCGGCCCTCCGGACGATTTTTTGCGGCCCTTAGACGGTTAGGATTGAAGTCAAAATATTTTATAACTTAAATAAATATTATATTTATTTAATGAGTGTTTTGAAAATCTGTCGTTTTACTAAACTTAATTAATTACTCAAACTACTGAAGTTAAAAACTGCGATTTACTAAAACTGTTGAAAGACCTGAAGGAAGAAATGTCTCAGAGGTTTAGTGACGTCAGGAAGTATCAGGAACCATTTGGCTTGGTAGAAAATCCATGGGCAATGAAACCAGCTAATGTAGCTCATCTTTCTGCTTTTGGATTTGAAGCTAGGGATTTGAAAAATGAATTAATCTATCTTCACAACGATACGGAACTCAAAAGTATTTTTGAAGAAAAGATGAAGAATAAAGCTCACTATGAGTTTTGGAGGGTTGTTGAAAAGGACAAATTTCCTAACTTACTTGAATGTGCTCAGAAAATATTGTGTGTTTTTTCATCTACTTATGTCTGTGAATCTACATTCAGTAAGCTGAAGTTTGTAAAAAACAAGTACAGATCTAGGCTAATAAGTGAGAATGTTGAGAACATTTTAAGAATTTCAGTTTCTTCCCAACCTGCCAACATAGATGCCATATTAGAGGACTGTGAAAGATTTCGCCCATCAACTTCAAAGAATTAACAAAGTAAAAAAAAAAACATTTTCAAACTTTTTTATGCGCAAAACAGTTTATTTATGTTGGTAATGTAATAAACGTATGTTATAATCATATTGTTTGTCAGTTATTTAGTGCCTCTTGTACTTGCGGCCCTTAGGAAAATTGTATGCAAAATTTTTGGCTCTCAAAGTATTCCTAGTGAGGACCCCTGATCTAGACTATGCACAGCGAAAGCATAGAGAAAACGCAAAGGGCTAAGTGTAGCGGTTATGTACAGATCGATAAAAAAAACTAGTGACGGAACAGTGTTGTAAGTGACGGATCATCAGTGTGAACCGCCTAAAGAAGCATCGTTATGTGTCAGAAAACAAATTTGTAAGACATCGAAAAGAGCAAGAGAAGAGGCTACGCCCATATCCCCGATTTTTACCAAGGAAATTAGGCGATATTTACAACAGAAGAAATGACTTTGTCGCAGAAATTCCATCAATTTCGTATATTAAAAGAAAACTGGAAATCAATAGAAGTGACGCTCGAGGAAACCCAAGAGGCTCTAAAATCACGTGACAATATGATTCTTGACGAGGAGTGTTTGAAACAGCCCCGAAGAAATAAGCGACATCTATGTTTAGCTCAGAGGTAAGCTCATTTATGTAGCTTAATGTTTTTAAAAGATCCGTGTACGGCTAAGAGTCGTAAGCATTTTTCGCCTGTCACAATGTTCTGACGTCATAGCTTACACTCACTCACCAAGTCAAAACCTGATCTCGTACGCATGTTTCGCAAGATTCCTGGTGTACGTATCTTTCGTGTATTCCATGAGTTTACCGCATCACAGACTAGGCTATGATTGTGCGTCGCCTTAAAATAAAACAAAATATAAAAATATCTTAAAATCCACAGGAAATATGTTTCCATCTGTTACCGCCTTAGACTAGAGCCTGTAGTATGTAGAACTTGTTGGACTGCCTAAACTCTCTGTAGGTATAAATGCATCCGAAGTACTGTTCAAAGAGATTTTTAGTTTTGCTGTTTTAAAGTTAATGTTTTTACCAAGGCCTGTACAGTTTTTATATAGACAGCTCGGGTGCCAAGTAAGTTGGAACAAACAATAGAGACGCTGTTTCCAGGTTAAAATATCAGTCTTCTGTGATAACTCTGGGCGTTTTGAAGTGATTCTAGCCATTCTAGCAATTCCGTTATGCAATAACCAACTAAATGGTCCAGTTTATGTATCATAACGGGAATAAAGTGAAAAGTTCCGACTGCAGATATGAACGCTAGTACGTAACAACCGCAGTGGCCTAATTAATAAACCGCTGTTAACGAGTCCCGTAGATTTGTTCGTTTTATTACATCATGCATAAGTGGCCAGTAAAACCCACATAACCTACAATTACTGAAATGTAATCAGGAGGAAATGGAATAATATGAAGTCTAGTCAGATAATTCATGACGGCTAATTAGTCTATTATTAGACCAACTGCAGCTATAAACAGCACAAATGCCGTGTACGCCAAAATAAACAGTACTGAAACAGTTGTAAGATTTTTAATTCATTTGATTTTATTTACATAGTTTTAAAAACACGTACAAATAAAAAGTACCTAAATAGGTTAGACTTGGGTATAAACAAGTTACGTATGGCCTCCGTTCAATTTGAGGCAACTCTACAGTTCTTGAAAGTTTTGTATCATTCTGGTGAACAGGGGTTGCTTCATGCTCGTTATACACATTGCTATTTTTCCTGTAGTGGAACGACAACGGTTGGTGAGTAATCTTCTCCTTCATCTCTTGACGTAGGCGTCAGGTGATGTAAGATCAGGGGAGTGTGCTGGGTAAGGAAAGTATGTTCTAAGGGAGATGAAGCAGTTGTTAAAAGTTTCTTGAAGGAATGTGATGTTAAAGGTAGTGTGGCTGGTTGGGCCATCTTGGTGGAACCATTGTGAACGAAAAGGCAGGTTTCGGGCCCAAGAAAATCTCCTGAGGTCTCCTATAAAACTACCAAGAGCGACCATGTATCGGTCATTCTATTACAGCTGATTTAGTTTCAGTACTATTTATTTTGGCGCAGACGTATATATATATATATATATATATATATATATATATATATATATATATATATATATATAATACGTTTTCTTGTTTAATAATTTAAAACAACATGGGTTATTCAAATACAAGAATATTTATTAATTTATATCCAAAGCTTTTCGTTGGTAAACAGTACCAACATCATCAGGAATGAAAATTACACAATAAACTGTAATTTACAATATTGTAATTTTCATTCCTAATGATTTTAGCACTGTTTACCAACGAAAAGCTTTGGATATAAATTAATAAATATTCTTGTATTTGAATAACCTACGTTGTTTTAATATATATATATATATATATATATATATATATATATATATATATATATATATATATATATAATGTATGTATACTGCATACTTTTACTTCAATGTTAAATTAAACAAATAATTTTTATAGGCATAGTTTGGTTTTAAAATCAAGCACGTTTTTTAAAAGTAATACAGTATTTCAAATGCGAAAGTTTTGTTTTCTCTATTGTATAAATCTTGAAAAGTCTGTAGAAAGATTAGAAATAAACGTTTGTATTAGCGTTGTTATACAACAAGTGTTAGCGCTTGTCAAGTCTATTACGTCGGCTTTTTAAACCCGATTAATGCCCTTCGTTAGCGAGGCTACTAAGAGTCTTATTTGTAACATCTTTCTTCGGCGAATCACCTGTTATTTCTCACACAGCCCGGTTACCCCATCGTCCAACTAGAGGGAAAATAACAATGTGTATAACCAGCATGGTTCACCAAAATGATGCAAAACCTTAAACAACGGCACGAGTGTTTAAATACAATAAAATCTTACAACTATTTCAAGAGGCCCACCCTGTTTATTTTGGCGCATGCGGTATATGAGCATTTCAAATCTATTTTCCCCAAGTGAAAATATGGTTGAATAGTAATAGTGAATTCACTATAGGTAAATCAGTATTAGGAAACACACGTAAAGGTAGCCTTCATCAATACAAGCCCAACCAGATGATGATGTCGTGGTCGACGAGACTAGCCTGGTTAGTAAACTGATGTTTAGTGCCACATATTTACTTTTTTTATACAAACTTAGCCTTATAAATTTGCTTTTTGAGATTATTTCTAGGCTAGTTGGAAGGGAATGCTTCTAGAAGTGAATCTACATGAACAAAGACTAAAAACAAGTTTTGGTGACACATGGAACACATTTTCTCAAGTTGCAACAAAAGGCTTACGTTCCCCTGCCCTTCTGCTACACGAATCCACTCGTAATCGCTACCAAGGTCAGCTTCAACTCGTTCCGTTTGACCCATAACTTAGGTTCCTACCAGGGCCAGGCTTCACCTCGTTCCGTTTGACCTATAACTTAAGTTCCTACCAGAGTCAGGCTTCACCTCGTTCCGTTTGACCCATAACTTAGGTTCCTACCAGGGCCAGGCTTCACCTCGTTCCGTTTGACCCATAACTTAGGTCCCTACCAGGTTCAGGCTTCACCTCGTTCCGTTTGACCCACAACTTAGGTTCCTACCAAAGTCAGGCTTCACCTCGTTCCGTTTGACCTATAACTTAGGTTCATACCAGAGTCAGGCTTCACATCGTTCCGTTTGACCCGTAACTTAGGTTCCTACCAGGTCCAGGCTTCACCTCGTTCCGTTTGACCTATAACTTACGTTCCTACCAGAGTCAGGCTTCATCTCGTTCCGTTTGACCTATAACTTAGGTTCCTACCAAGGTCAGGCTTCATCTCACTTCGTTTGACCCATAACGTCGGTTCATACTGTAGGATTTTTTATCTGTAACAGCCCCTTCCACGATGTGGGAAGTGGACAGAAGGAAGAAAAGAAAGTTTTATTAGGAGACCATCAGGATACAACGGGTAGGAATGGGTAGAAGTTCTAGGTTATTGGGATCAAGCCATTGTTTTTAAGTCTTGAACTGGATCCAACTGGGACATGACATTTATATGAACAATTCTAAAGAACTTTAAAACTCTTTGTGTTTCAAGTAAAGATTTTTATAAATCCTGATTTCTCAACGTTATTTCATCTAGAACACCCTTCAATAAATTTCTTAATTTGACCCTAAATCTGGTCAGCCGATATTTTATTACCTCAAAACCCGTAAAACACTGGCCAGGCCATATTTTATGTTTCCCTAACATTGCCATTTTTACGTAAACATACAATACGTTTTCTTTTCTTACATCCAACGAAACATACACCAATTAAACGCTAAAATTGAAAACCCCGTTTGTATGTATGATACATACTTTGGGACTTTGACTCCCTACAAAATGCCCTTCAAATATTGATGCCCACTGAGGAACATTAAGTTTGTTGATTACATCAGCTGAAAGACGTTTTCATATCAATTCAGTTTTATTTATTTTAGTATAAATAATTTTAATAAAAACGTTATGTTTTATAAGTCTGGAATACATTCTATACTAAGGGAGAGTACAAACAGCATTGGAATATTTCGTAAATTAATTTTTAGAACAAATTTATAAAACTGATTTCGTATTATCAATGTTTTACGAATAGACTCTCCCTCTATTATATTTAAATATCTTGTACAAATTTTCAATCCTTAATAAAATACTTTTTATTCATCCAATCAAGTTCAAATACATTTTATTTTTAACTTGTAGTTGATGACACTTAATGTAAATACTGCTTTTTTCAAATATTAAATCATTAATTAAATTTATGATATCAATTTGTTAATTACATACATACATACACACACACACACACACACACACACACACATATATATATATATATATATATATATATATATATATATATATATATATATATATACTATATATTACATTGAATACACAATAATTTTCCTTCATTACGCGTTACAATATTTTTTGAAAATTTTAAGGAAAAACGCTATTTTATACGATTTTATTAAATTCCTTCTATTAACTCACACTCTCCTGATATAAATCTTGTACAAATTTTCAATCGTTAATAAAATACGTTTCTATTCATCAAATCAAGTTCAAATACATTTTTCTAACCTGTAGTGGATGACAATTGATGTTAATAAAGTTTTTTCAAATATTTATTCAATAATTAAATTATAAAAATTTTTTGTCTATTCATATTCGAACTGCGAATATTCGTGTTCGGAGTCTAACGGGCTTTGGCACTGCGTCAACATTAAAATACATAGATATCTGTTTCTCAAAGATGTACATGAGTTGTACAAACATAAACTGTTATCATGGTTATCACGCAATATCATAAATAGTACTCTAAGGTTAAAAGTGAATGTAAAGGATAAAATATAAAGTCACAAATTGGAAATAAGCAAACAATGATGAAAATTTTTTTTACCTCAGTAGGAATTTACTTTATTTTTTTATATTACTTTTTATTATTAGAAAGCCTATCATTTTTTTACGTAAAGAACTAACTTATGCACCTCATAAAAATCTTATATTGCTGTAAAAAAACTATTTACCACAAATTTACTAACGTACTTGAAAAATTTAAAAGTTTCTAAACTCCAATAGTAAAGAATTTACCAATATCAAAGATATTTGAAGATATATATATATATATATATATATATATATATATATATATATATATATATATATATATATATATATATATATAAAGAACAAAAGCCAAAATACAAATACAAGAATTATATTTGAATTTACAATTCAAAGCTTTTCGTTGGCTAACAGTACCAACATCATCAGGAATATTAAACAATTCGAATTTGAATTGTTTACTATTCCTGATGATGTTGGTACTGTTAGCCAACGAAAAGCTATGAATTGTAAATTCAAATATAATTCTTGTATTTGTATTTTGACTTTTGTTCTTTATTAATACACAAGAAAACATATTGCGATATTTATATATATAATAAATTTAAAATATTTCAAAAACAAGAATACTTTTAAAGAATATATTTATTCAAAGCTTTTCGCCGATAAAATAGTACCAGCATCTTCAGGAAAATAATTATCTAATAAAATATTTTTACAAAATTAAATCATATGTGCTACAAACGACCATATGTTTATAAGTATTGTACTTTATATAATTTTTTCTATAACATCAATGACCTTATAAATAGTTTGGTGCCTTGATCTCGTTTGTAGCACATATGATTTAATTTTGTAAAAATATTTTATTAGATAATTATTTTCCTGAAGATGCTGGTACTATTTTATCGGCGAAAAGCTTTGAATAAATATATTCATTAAAAGTATTCTTGTTTTTGAAATATTTTTAATTTATTAAATATATTACAAGAAAACATATCACCATTATTAATAATAATATATATATATATATATATATATAAATTATACCATCATATTTTCTATACTTTACTGAAACGGAATATATACGCATATAGATACTTAACGTATAAACCGAACACGTTTTCGTCCATTTAACGTAACTAGTACAAGACGTGAACTAACACTTTGCCAGCGTAGAGGTTAGATCCGTGTCAGATACAGGCTTAACGAAAACCATAGCTCGTTTAAGTTATACAATTAACGGATTCCGCTCAAGTAATGCGTCCTTTACAAGTAAACAAACAATGCGTTTATTTCACCTAGCGACCTCGATACCAGACGCTGGAGTACAATCACTGGCAAAATGCAAATTTATTCTACTCTCCATGCGGCAATACTTTGTTTGCTTCAGCGAAAACACATTGCGTTATTCTAAACACAAGCACAGAATTACGACAATTTAACGCTATTTAATCCACAAGATGCCGCCGCCGTCCACACAACCAATATCCTGACCGCCTTAACATCAGTGCCTTGCCAATTGAAAAGTATAAAACAATCTTAATGCCGATATGGAATCACCGATATTTTACATACAGTAGGCATGTCTCACTCTCTTGTTGTAATTTCTAGGTTAGGATGCTTTTAAGGAAACTTAAAACTACAAATTTCTTTACGAATGGTATGTGATCAGATACCACGTTTCAATCACACAACCAAATGATCCTCTTCAGACATAACAAGTAATATAAACACACAAAAATTAAAAGTAAATTCCTGCTAAGGCCAACAAAGAATATTTTTTACAATTACATTTTGTTAAGTAATTACAATTATTATAAATAAAGTAACCTAATCTATGCGTTAAAACAGCTGTTCTATTACATAACACATAACATAAAATCAGCTGTTTTATGAAATCATAAGTTATAAGTTATTTTAAGCCAAATGGGACGAAATAACTATAGTTCGTACCTTACCTCTTTTGTGAAACGTTTTTCTCTTATACAAAATTCAAACTAATTCATTAAATTAAATTTATATATGTATACATAGGGCGAGTGTAAACTAATAGTAGGAATTGAAATAGGTGTATAATGACTATAAATAGAATATTACTAATAGTAAATAGACTTGAAAATGTGTGTTCGCTTAATACGTGTAGTGGTTGATCTGTTTTAATATAACTAAATTTAAAATACTTAACTAAGTGAATACGTAATTGCTTACTTGCTGACGCGTTTCAAAACGATCGTTCCTTTTACGAAGCTAACTCTCTACTCCCTTTGTTTTAATATGTTTGTATGTGTAGTGATTAAATTTACCTAGAAGTTCATGTACAAGTAATTATGTTTGCATTATAATTGAAATATTAGCTCTAAGGTAAATCTCTATTTCATAAGTTTGTTATCAATTCTGAATGTATAATATTATTCATAAGAATTTTCATATTAAGAGTTTATATATTGTAATTTTGTTTAATAAATACCCCAGAAGAAGGCAATGTTTAGATGCCGAAACGTTAGTCAATAATTTTCATTGTAATTTGTCTGTGATTTGATTCATGTCAGTCAGCCAGACAAGTTTCGAGGCCCCCGCGATTTTGCAGCGTCTGTCACGCGACACTGGCTGTGGGTAGAAATATGGTATCAGGCTTTTTGGTTAAGGGCTGGATCTCAGGAGGGGTTCTCCATTTAGGACCTTTTATTGGGTGGGACGGTATATGGATTTTCTGGGGGACATAGTTAATTTTTAACATTGGAGATTGGGATTTTTTAGTGACAAATTGTCTTTTTACATGCAATACATTTGTGTAATACGTATCTTATGACACAATAATGTGTAAGTATAATAGAACTTAAGTTAATGAGTTGGAGGTAAGTATGAAGCGAAGTCTGCCTACAAATCATTGTTCAAAACAGACATTAAAATGTTTACTTTCTGGTTCTATTCATTTAAGGTAAGCTTATATTCGACTCCCTTCCTCCAATATGGCATATTTTTGCAATGTCAGCGTCTGGGAACGTGTTTGCACTATTAATGCTCCACACGTGCAATTAGCTGTGGAATTACCACGTAATTCCCTAAGACATCTTGACTGCTTAGATCGCGGCTCCACACGTGCAATTAGCTGTGGAATTACCACGTAATTCCCTAAGACATCTTGACTGCTTAGATCGCGGCTCCACACGTGCAATTAGCTGTGGAATTACCACGTAATTCCCTAAGACATCTTGACTGCTTAGATCGCGGCTCCACACGTGCAATTAGCTGTGGAATTACCACGTAATTCCCTAAGACATCTTGACTGCTTAGATCGCGGCTCCACACGTGCAATTAGCTGTGGAAGTACCACGGAATTCCCTAAGACATCTTGACTGCTTAGATCGCGGCTCCACACGTGCAATTAGCTGTGGAAGTACCACGGAATTCCCTAAGACATCTTGACTGCTTAGATCGCGGCTCCACACGTGCAATTAGCTGTGGAAGTACCACGGAATTCCCTAAGACATCTTGACTGCTTAGATCGCGGCTCCACACGTGCAATTAGCTGTGGAATTACCACGTAATTCCCTAAGACATCTTGACTGCTTAGATCGCGGCTCCACACGTGCAATTAGCTGTGGAAGTACTACGGAATTCCCTAAGACATCTTGACTACTTAGATCGCGGCTCCACACGTGCAATTAGCTGTGGAATTACCACGTAATTCCCTAAGACATCTTGACTGCTTAGATCGCGGCTCCACACGTGCAATTAGCTGTGGAATTACCACGTAATTCCCTAAGACATCTTGACTGCTTAGATCGCGGCTCCACACGTGCAATTAGCTGTGGAAGTACTACGGAATTCCCTAAGACATCTTGACTACTTAGATCGCGGCTCCACACGTGCAATTAGCTGTGGAATTACCACGTAATTCCCTAAGACATCTTGACTGCTTAGATCGCGGCTCCACACGTGCAATTAGCTGTGGAAGTACCACGGAATTCCCTAAGACATCTTGACTGCTTAGATCGCGGCTCCACACGTGCAATTAGCTGTGGAAGTACCACGGAATTCCCTAAGACATCTTGACTGCTTAGATCGCGGCTCCACACGTGCAATTAGCTGTGGAAGTACCACAGAATTCCCTAAGACATCTTGACTACTTAGATCGCGGCTCCACACGTGCAATTAGCTGTGGAAGTACCACGGAATTATCTAAGACATCTTGACTACTTAGATCGCGGCTCCACACGTGCAATTAGCTGTGGAAGTACTACGGAATTCCCTAAGACATCTTGACTACTTAGATCGCGGCTCCACACGTGCAATTAGCTGTGGAAGTACCACGGAATTCCCTAAGACATCTTGACTACTTAGATCGCGGCTCCACACGTGCAATTAGCTGTGGAAGTACCACGGAATTCCCTAAGACATCTTGACTGCTTAGATCGCGGCTCCACACGTGCAATTAGCTGTGGAAGTACCACGGAATTCCCTAAGACATCTTGACTGCTTAGATCGCGGCTCCACACGTGCAATTAGCTGTGGAAGTACCACGGAATTCCCTAAGACATCTTGACTACTTAGATCGCGGCTCCACACGTGCAATTAGCTGTGGAAGTACCACGGAATTCCCTAAGACATCTTGAATACTTAGATCGCGGCACCACACGTGCAATTAGCTGTGGAAGTACCACGTAATTCCCTCAAGACATCTTGACTGCTTAGATCGCGGCTCCACACGTGCAATTAGCTGTGGAAGTACCACGGAATTCCCTAAGACATCTTGACTGCTTAGATCGCGGCTCCACACGTGCAATTAGCTGTGGAAGTACCACGGAATTCCCTAAGACATCTTGACTACTTAGATCGCGGCTCCACACGTGCAATTAGCTGTGGAAGTACCACGGAATTATCTAAGACATCTTGACTACTTAGATCGCGGCTCCACACGTGCAATTAGCTGTGGAAGTACTACGGAATTCCCTAACACATCTTGACTACTTAGATCGCGGCTCCACACGTGCAATTAGCTGTGGAAGTACCACGGAATTCCCTAAGACATCTTGACTACTTAGATCGCGGCTCCACACGTGCAATTAGCTGTGGAAGTACCACGGAATTCCCTAAGACATCTTGACTGCTTAGATCGCGGCTCCACACGTGCAATTAGCTGTGGAAGTACCACGGAATTCCCTAAGACATCTTGACTGCTTAGATCGCGGCTCCACACGTGCAATTAGCTATGGAAGTACCACGGAATTCCCTAAGACATCTTGACTACTTAGATCGCGGCTCCACACGTGCAATTAGCTGTGGAAGTACCACGGAATTCCCTAAGACATCTTGAATACTTAGATCGCGGCACCACACGTGCAATTAGCTGTGGAAGTACCACGTAATTCCCTCAAGACATCTTGACTGCTTAGATCGCGGCTCCACACGTGCAATTAGCTGTGGAAGTACCACGGAATTCCCTAAGACATCTTGACTGCTTAGATCGCGGCTCCACACGTGCAATTAGCTGTGGAAGTACCACGGAATTCCCTAAGACATCTTGACTACTTAGATCGCGGCTCCACACGTGCAATTAGCTGTGGAAGTACCACGTAATTATCTAAGACATCTTGACTACTTAGATCGCGGCTCCACACGTGCAATTAGCTGTGGAAGTACTACGGAATTCCCTAAGACATCTTGACTACTTAGATCGCGGCTCCACACGTGCAATTAGCTGTGGAAGTACCACGGAATTCCCTAAGACATCTTGACTACTTAGATCGCGGCTCCACACGTGCAATTAGCTGTGGAAGTACCACGGAATTCCCTCAAGACATCTTGACTGCTTAGATCGCGGCTCCACACGTGCAATTAGCTGTGGAAGTACCACGGAATTCCCTAAGACATCTTGACTACTTAGATCGCGGCTCCACACGTGCAATTAGCTGTGGAAGTACCACGGAATTCCCTAAGACATCTTGACTGCTTAGATCGCGGCTCCACACGTGCAATTAGCTGTGGAAGTACCACGGAATTCAGTAAGACATCTTGACAACTTAGATCGCGGCTCCACACGTGCAATTAGCTGTGGAAGTACCACGGAATTCCCTCAAGACATCTTGACTGCTTAGATCGCGGCTCCACACGTGCAATTAGCTGTGGAAGTACCACGGAATTCCCTCAAGACATCTTGGCTGCTTAGATTGCGGCTCCGCACGTGCAATTAGCTGTGGAAGTACCACGTAATTCCCTAAGACATCTTGGCTAATTAGATCGCGGCTCCACAACGGTCAATTAGCTGTGGAAGTACCACGTAATTCCCTAAGACATCTTGACTGCTTAGATCGCGGCTCCACACGTGCCATTAGCTGTGGAAGTACCACGTAATTCCCTAAGACATCTTGACTGCTTAGATCGCGGCTCATCACGTGCAATTAGCTGTGGAAGTACCACGTAATTCCCTAAGACATCTTGACTGCTTAGATTGCGGCTCCACACGTGCAATTAGCTGTGGAAGTACCACGTAATTCCCTAAGACATCTTGACTGCTTAGATCGCGGTTCCACACGTGCATTTAGCTGTGGAAGTACCACGTAATTCCCTAAGACATCTTGACTGCTTAGATCGCGCTCCACACGTGCAATTAGCTGTGGAAGTACCACGTAATTCCCTTAAGACATCTTGACTGCTTAGATCGCGGCTCCACACGTGCAATTAGCTGTGGAAGTACCACGTAATTCCCTAAGACATCTTGACTGCTTAGATCGCGGCTCCACACATGCAATTAGCTGTGGAAGTACCACGTAATTCCCTAAGACATCTTGACTGCTTAGATCGCGGCTCCACACGTGCAATTAGCTGTGGAAGTACCACGGAATTCCCTCAAGACATCTTGACTGCTTAGATCGCGGCTCCACACGTGCAATTAGCTGTGGAAGTACCACGGAATTCCCTCAAGACATCTTGACTGCTTAGATCGCGGCTCCACACGTGCAATTAGCTGTGGAAGTACCACGGAATTCCCTAAGACATCTTGACTGCTTAGATCGCGGCTCCACAACGGGCAATTAGCTGTGGAAGTACCACGGAATTCCCTCAAGACATCTTGACTGCTTAGATCGCGGCTCCACAACGGGCAATTAGCTGTGGAAGTACCAACGAATTCCCTCAAGACATCTTGACTGCTTAGATCACGGCTCCACAACGGGCAATTAGCTGTGGAAGTACCACGGAATTCCCTAAGACATCTTGACTACTTAGATCGCGGCTCCACACGTGCAATTAGCTGTGGAAGTAACACGTAATTCCCTCAAGACATCTTGACTGCTTAGATCGCGGCTCCACAACGGTCAATTAATTTTTGCGTATCAGAGCCATTAAAAATCACGCACGCTGCTACTCAGTCCGTTCGTCACGGTTAAAAATAGGAAACTATTAAATGGAAATAAGCACCCGCATCCATAAAATGGCGTCGGTCGCTTCACAAGATTTGTGCCCCTTTGCTGGGAGATGCGTCGCTCTTTACAGCTTGACTGGATGGAAACCTGTATTCCAGCATTTACTTGGCGCATAAGATAGGCCAGGCGTGACGGCGATGGTAGTAAATAACCTGTTTATTTTACACCAACGTCATGTCCCCTTCGCCTTTAAGAAACGTTCAACGGAATGTTACACAAAACGTTGGCACTGTTTTTGATTAATAATTTCAATAGTTTCATTGTATATGAAAAGCCTTGTAAAAAATGATCCATTCCCTTATCTTTGACGAATCTGAGGAACTGATTATCTCAGGTTAAGCTACAGTTTGGGGCGTGGCTGGAGGCGTGGCCTTTGTAAGTAAGTAAATCGTGAGAGATATTTGCTACAGTCAAGTACGGGGCAATGAAAGATTTTATTGCCCTTATGTTTTCTTGTAGCTTACAGCATCCGATAGCACTGAACGACGAAATAATGCCAATAAGACCAAAATACAACCCAATCTTCACGAGCTAATTAGTTTAGGTATTGAACTCTTCAGTAACTCTGACATTTTTTCTAAAGGGAGTTGACATTCCAGGAACTTGGAAGTGGCTATACTTTAGGAAAGTGTGTCTACTTTAGGAAAGCGGATTTACTTTAGGAAAGAAGATCTACTTTAGGGAAGTTGGTAAAGCAAAGTGAATACTTTAGGAACGTGGGTCTACTTCAGTGAAGAGGGTCTACTTTAGGGAAATGGGTCTACTTTAGGGAAGAGGGTCTACTTTAGGAAACACGATCTACTTTAGGGGAGTGGGTCTACTTTCGGAAAGAAGATCTACTTTAGGAAAGTGGGTCTACTTTAGGGGGATGAGTATTTTAGAGAAGTGGGTATACTTTACGGAAAAGTAGGTCTACTTTAGGGAAGTAGGTAAAGCGAAGTGAATTTACTTTAGAAACGTAGGTCAACTTCAGTGAAGAGGGTCTACTTTAGGGAAATGGGTCTACTTTAGGGAAATGGGTCTACTTTAGGGGTACGGGTCTACTTTAGGGGTACTTGTCTACTTTAGGGAAGTCGGTCTGCTTTAAAGGGAAAAGTTTACTTTAGAGAGGTGAGCCTACTTTAGGGGGACAGACCTACTTTAGGGAAGAGGGACTAATTTAGGGAAGTGGGTCTACTTTAGGGGAAAAGGTCTACTTTAGGGGGACGAGTCTACTTTAGGGAAGGGGCCTATTATAGGGAAGTGGGTCTACTTTAGAGAAGTGGGTCTACTTTAGAGAAATGGGTCTACTTTTGGAAAGTAGTCCTACTTTAGGTAAGATGGCAAGTTCTAGAGAAATGGGTCTACTTTAAGGAAGTATGTGTAGATATTATTAAGGATCTTGTTAATACTCAACGTAACGTGATTTAGTAACAAATTATTTTGTAGTACAGCGCCAATTCTTGTCGCCTATGTGTGTGCGCGCGTCTGTGTGTGCGAGAGCACAAAACCACTACATTTACCCCCACAAAGGCTACTACAGTTTTCGTTATGGTAGCGACAATGCTTTCTATGACACTAGAGCTGCTAAGTTAATTTTAAAACTTTCAAAGTAAACGTATTACAAACCTACTTCCGTCTATAAATGTAACAATTTTAATTATTCGGCCACTTATGGAATTTCATCCGCCAACTATTTTTATAAAATTATGCGGACTAGAACTTTCTAAACTATCGACAATTATATCGCTTCGACACCGATTTCCTAAAGTAGATCATCTTACTTTCTATAAACACGTTGCAATAAGTCTGTAACATTCATTCGCCTAACCTAACCTTTACCTAGTTAAGCCATGACATGCAATCCTACAATATAGGTGAAGTGTGAACTATTTGCTGAAGAAAGATCTTTAAAGAAGATGAACTACCGTTTACTGAAAGACAAAAGTGAAAGCCGTAACATCTTGGAAAGTTCAAAATAAAAAACTAAAAACTCATCGATAGATCGTAGAATAATGTTACTTATACACATGAATACATTTCTTGTGTAATATGAGTTTGGTTATTAGAAATCTGATAATGAGTTTAAAATTATAATAAGTATTAATGTACAGTAAAATATAATAAATATAATTTTATTTCTCTTTAGTATTCTCAATATTTTAAAATTATTCGGACGCCCCCGATATAGCCTACTAGAGATGAAATAAAGTTTCATTTGATCGAGTTGAAACTAAGATTCTATTAGGCGTGCATTAGCAAGAGTAAATAGCAATCAGGGGCGTCGCGAGGCACGTTTTGAGGGATAATCCCCTTCAGAAAGATATTAGGTCTTACATCTTTTATCGCCTAAAATTACTTTAAATTGCCTAATTTTTTTATCACATTTTACATAAAATTCACACTCTAATAAGGAAATTCCAATATAGGACAACTTCAATAGTTTTTTTTCAATAAAACAATTAATATTAAAAAAATGTGTAAGTAAACCCCTACTTAGGTCAACAAAGGAACATTTTATTTTAGTTACTTTTTATTAAATAACTATAATTAATACAAATGTAGTAACATAACCTATGCGTTAAAATAGCTGTTTTATGAAATCATGTTTTAGGCCTATCACTTATTGCAAAATGGGACGAAATATATTGAATATCTTGCCCCTTTTGTGAAACGTTTTCTCCCACATAACACTAAAAGTTAATTAATTAAATTTAATTATTGTAATAATATTTGAAAAAACTCTATTAATATCAATTGTCATCCACTAAAAATTAATTTGAACTTGTGTGAACGAATAAGAATTATTTTATTATTATTATTATTATGTTTATTTAAATATTTAAGTATTTAAGTCTATATATATATATTTGTTTATATACATCCAACGACTTTATTATAGCATAGCATTATTGGCAGTTTATCGCAATTCGATCGCCATTTTTTTCTTGTTTTGCCATTAATCTTCTTCTTTTTTTACATCTCATCTGTTCATAGCATTTTTAATCCCATTATACCATGATTTCCTTGGTCTTCTTTTCCTTCTTTGTCTTTTTGTGTTCCATTTCCAAGTTTTTAATGTTAATCTATCATTCGTCATTCTGCCCATAAGACCGTACCAGGAAAGCTGCTTTCTCTCTCTATGGTGTCTGTAAGTGATGTCTCTACATTCATTATTTCCTTAATTCTGTCCTTTCTTATATGATCGTGTAGTGTGTATCTACATCTTCTCCAGAAACTGATTTCCATTGCGTTTATGCGTTTCTGTATGTTCTTGTTCACTGCCCAGACTTCAGAGCCGTTAGACACTGTACTTCCCCCCAATGTTGTAAATAGGTTTGTTTTTGTATTTATCTTTATGACGAAAGTCAAAAACAAATTTTAATTCGATCATTTTGTCAACCTGTGTCTAACTTTAAGGGTTATAGAATGGCATAAAGTTTCATTGAATTTTCTAAATATTTCTTTTGTGGTATAAATTATTTTCCAGTTCTATCGAAATTTCAATCTCCCCCTGTTACCCTCTCCCCCCAAGAAGGACTGACTGTGCTACTACTATCCATACCTAACGAGGCTCTTTCCATAGTTATCTAAATAAAAAAGCTGCTTTTAATATTTCTTTCTTTTATTGCTATTGTTATGTCTCCTAAAAGACCTAAAGAAAATGAAACAGAGTTCCTAAATAAATCTAAAAAAACATGCCATAAAAAATTCAAGAGCTATTTTTTTACTCTTGAAAAAAACAACAGCATTTTAATTAACACGATAAATTCATAATTGCGAAATAGTTGCAAAAATTTTACTACGTATTAGTTATTGAAATCAATCCAGTATGATGTGACACCTCAGTGTATCGATCTATTCTTTAAAATATCGAAAGCAATCTAGAAGGTATTGAATTCGATTGTAAACACTGATAGTTTATCTGAACACAGCGTCTAAATTAACAATCGATTAAACAGAAGTACAAGAAAAACACAAACTGTCGCTTGTGCAGAACACACACGTCGCCGTATCTCGAAAACTGGCGATTTACCGACTCCGATCAGATTATGCTAATGGAAAGGTCAAGCCTGAGTAAATGATACAGCCGATCGTCAAGGCCAACACAAGAGCAAATGTATATAGAGTAACTATCTCATATTGGTTTCAATCTACCATAAAACGGCAATAGAAAGGCGGTTTCCCGTAATCGATTACAGATTGTAACCTTGAAATAGAATTATAGCCAATAAAATACTACAGACAATTATTTGAATGTATAGACGGCTCTGATAACAATAGGTTACGTTGATGAAAAAACTCATTACCAGTATTATTTAAGCGAAAAGCAATAGAGGCCTAGTTGTAAACATGAACAGTTGTAGGCTATATTTCAACTTGATTCTTGTCTTCTGGAAATGTTTAAATACATCAAATTTGTAATTATAATCGATTATCTACACTGTAAACATTTATTTCACCTTCTGGTCTACCTTTTTTTTACTTTACAACTAGCTGACCCGACGAACTTCGTACCGCCTAAAAGTAAATGGCGTGTTAACATTAGCTGAACTTAATTTAGAAATTTACATAATATAGCTGAACTTATAGTAATCGATCGAGAAAAGTAGAGCAAAATTAGACCGATAAAAGTTCTTGATTGAATGTTATTTATTGAAGTGCACTCGAATTTTGGTTTTTCTCTCTGGTGCGTACACAAATAAATCGGAAGGTTTTCCGACGCGTGAGCAAGCCATATATAGCTGTTAATGTGAGAAGCACGGATTTTCAAAATTAAGTCCAATTATTTTAAATTTGTTGAGTGTTGCTTAGCAACCAAAATTTGGAATGAATTCAATGAAATGTGTTAGAATAAGATAAGATAGACAATCATATTTTATGCTACTTTGTTACTTGAAAAATGTTGAAAAATATTGTTGAAGCTGTTTTGCTAAAAACCTAGCGCCGTTTTATAGGCTAATATTTTTCTGCTAAAATTAATTGGTCGGGGAGTCATGTGCTCCCTGTCTATGCCCTTGAGACTTATTATGCCAGAAACCATCCAAGGAATGTACTCAACAAAGTTTCATGGCGATCGGATCAGTAACGCATAAGTCTCATACATAAATACATACATACAAACATTCATTTATATATATATGTATGTATATATATATATATATATATATATATATATATATATATATATATATATATATATATATTGAAGATAAAGAAGATAATATTGAAGATATTGATTTTTTTACTATTTAATGTCACATTATTTAATAAAATATCATTTGTCAAATCACAACTTATTTTGTCTACTTTTAAAATATACAATATCAAGAGTATAGTAGTACAATGTATTACAATAAAAATATTGGCAAAACTCCCAAAATAATAAAAACAATTAAAAATAACTTTTTATACAACAAGTTTCCTAAGATAAAACCCTTATGAACACATCGATGGTAATTTACAATAGACAGTCTTATTTGTAAATTATTGTATTATAGCTTGTAAATTTGTAATATGACCCTCTGATGGTGATGATATGGTTATCGAAATGTACATAAGGGTTTATTCTTAGGTAACTTGTTATATTAGTTATTTTTGAGGGTTTTTGCCAATATTTTTATTGTGATAGTTTTAAAATATCTATTGAAAACGCTACAAATCCGTACACACGCACGCGCACGCCCATTAAGCGCTCGTTCAAGGGAAAGCATCAGTGCCTTAAATAATTTTTTCAGTTCCCAAATAGCTATAATTAGAAGTTTTGAATATACCCAACATTTTACTTAAATGGTAACAGTTGACAAAGATTTGTCCTATAAAAAAAATGTTTTTAAAAGTCGTAAACTTACTATTTCAAAAAATTATAACAACCTCGTGGGAACATGAAACTATATAAACTGGATATTTCTTTATGCAACTATTCTACAATACATTATATTTTATATTCCTATTTTACAATCTAACAAGAAAGCATCTTGTTAAAGTAGGTTTAGTTGTATTGCTTGATAAAGAAGTGTGCCTATGAAATGAGGTTATGTGTCTAAATCGGCGTTTAACGGAAGTTTTTTAATGGCCATTTATGGTTTGCGGCAAATAATGTCGCATTCTTATTTAGAATGCATTTTTTACTAACATATGTTAACACGAGAAAATCGAAATCCAACCAATCTTTTGTCAACCATAACCAGACTACTTTGGACAATTAAATCTTTACCTAAACTGGACACGGTATGTTATAAAACTCAAATATAATAATCAATTATGAACTTTACAAATTTAGTATTTATCAAATAAAACATCTCAACTAAAAGTAAATTGAATTTAATACGTCACAAAATATCTGCTCATTTTTTATAAATGAGACATCATAATAAAGTATTTTATTAAGGAAGTAAATTATTTGATTATTAAATCAAGTAATATAGCCCTAGACAATGTTTTATGAAATATCTGAAAAAACATGAACTGATGTAGGCATCATTTCAACTTGATTCTTGTCTTCTGGAAATGTTTGATTACATTTTATAATTATAATCAAAATTTACTTGAAAATGTTAGCCAATATGTTATCAACAGCAAATTAAAATCAAGAAGCGAAATTAATTAACGTATTAAAAAGTTCCATTATTTAAACAAATTATTAATTCAAGTTTAATGAAGCAATTATACTTTCTATTCACTATACTTCGCCATTATCAAGGATTGTACTCAAATACCTGTTTTACAGGCGGGAGGCAGGTGGAACAAAAGGTTGCATTATAATAAGCCTAACCTATATCTCCAAGCATTCTAATCTGAGAGAACAAAATACTAACTGAAAATTAAACTATTAGTCTTAATTTGTAAAACAAAACATCAATTCTGTGTAACTATAAACAATTATAAACGGAACACCTGGACAGATTTTAAATCGTTTATAGAAAAAAACTTTGCAAACTTTTTACAGTAGAACATTTTAAAAGTTACAGATTTTATACATTTTCTTACCTTTTAATATGACATTCCTTTTCCAAAAACACTTAGTAATCCCAAAAGTAAAGATTATCACTAACACAAAAACACAAATTGTTGATAATTTACCGTAAACATAACCAAACAACTAACACAGATACCAACCGACATGCTTTCAGTCGCGCGGCACAACGACAACTTAACGGAAGTTCTCGAGCAGTGCTGCCACCACACTGAAACGAAATTATGTAACCTTACCTAGGTTACAATGCTGTATCGATAATCCAGTTGTAAATGTCGCGCACGCTACTTGTGTTATGTAAATAAAGTTTATGTAAACAGAGATTTTTAAAAGCTATTCATTATTGTTTACCATTGGTTTCGCTTAAATATTCCTGCTTCCATAGAAAAAAATATCCATTTGTAGCACTTCAATTTATTTTTAAATTTATAGAATGTTTTAAATAATTTGTGCAGTAATTAATAACGAAATTAATGACAAAATAATTCAAATCTGATCACTTAGGTTTGTCGATTATAATAAGTAGGTTTATTTCTGGAATAGTGTGGCTTTTTAGTTAATCAATCTTTTGCATTTAAATTCTCTAAATTGAAATTTATGTTCTATATTTTTCCTAACGTCCAACAAATTTATGAATTGAGGTGGACTATCGTTCTTTGATAAGTTACATCTTCACTAAGCAACTAGTTTATCACTAAAACACTTGAACATATATTAGTGATAAATTTACCTACAGTAGCACTTACTTTTTGCTTATTTAGGACAGCAGTTTCGCTTGTGTAGTGTCGGTTGTTTTTGTTTGTGTAGAATTTGTAGGTTTTCTACCGAACAGTATGAAACACACAAACTTTTCAAACTACACCAAACACATTAACGTAACACCCAGTTACATTATAACTCACTTCAAAAGCGTATATAATTGAGGGGGCTCAGGGAACTCGAGCCCCCCGAAATTTCAAACACAAAAAAAATAGATACACGAGCATTTTTTTATTATCTATAAGCTGAGCTTTCATACATGTTTTAGTATGGGGGTTATTTTATTAATGCATTTTCATATTAAATTAACATTTAATATGTCACCATTCCGTATTTACATAAATAACTTACTTTATATATTTAAACTATCTTTCTAAAGAAATCCAAAATATAGCTAAAACTGTGGGGGAGGTTAACCGGAGCCCCCCGACCCCCGGTTGTTGAAGCAGCCCCCGAAATTTTAATTTTTTTAAGCCACTAACATACACTTTTCCACATTATAACCCCCAACACTCTTTAAAAATTCACCTAATATCCCTATCGTACCCCACCCCCAACCTATTCACAATTTTTTTAATAATTTTCTCAAAAAATGCACTTGCCTACAAATGATCCCTGGATATTTTTGTTTTCCAAAGCTGGAGTTAAGCTAGGCAGGTCGCGGCCCTCTTGCCTTCGGGTATGGCCGCCCATGTCTGATATAAACAATGATCAGTGGGCATAGTTCGACTAAATCACAAATTTAACAATCAAAATTATTACCCAACGTTTCGACATCCAAACAATGGCCTCTTCAAAAGCAAACATTTAACGCTGCATTCGCATTGACACACGTACTCTGAAGCTGACGTCATCGCTTAGGCTACGAATTGGACATTTCGTGTCAATATTTCTAAATCAGTGCAATTTCTCGAGTTTTATCATCCCGCGGTCACGGGTACATTTTATTACTACGTCAACAATGTTTGTACTTGCATTTCCTTGTGTTTGCTGATTAGATCTGTCTTATTTTTGTTTTGTTTGGTTAACTATAGTGTAAATTGTTTCTGGGAATACTGTGTTCACATTCCCAGCCGCAATAAAACCTTGCTAAAACCCTACTATTTATTTCTGTCCCGGTGACTTTGTCATCGATATTCGTTTGTCGCTGGTGGTACCAGTGACAAAATATGAAAAATGCCAGTTCCAGTGACAATGGATCGATCGGAGGCAATACGTCGTCGTCATTGGCTGGAAAATTACTGATATTTTAACGCGTTTGTCACTGGTTTATTTGTCACTGTCACTGGATCTTCTCTAACCGCTCGGCTCACGGCGTCGATCATCGTGCAGTGTCATTGACTGAAGGGGGACGGGGTTTTCTGTGTTGTGATTTGGCAAAATGTCGCCGTCACTGAATGTATAGCTACTGATATTTTACCGAGGCTGTCATTGGTTGATTTGACGCTGTCACTGGTTCTATTCATTTACGCCGTGTGTTAGTGGGTGATTTGTGTCAGGTTTCAGGACAGTAACAGTGCTGTGTGCCGCAGATGCTATAGAGTTTGTTCTTAATTCCATATGCGTTTGTTTTCAAGTAAAACGAGCTTTCCGAAAAAGAATTAAAGCGAGGTGTTGAATCACTTCCCCCCTGTTGATGGTGAATTCGCGAAGTGTGATATTTGTCAGGCAATATTATTGTATAAAAACAACTAACAGTAATTCGAAGAAACACGTGGTGAGAAAACACCCATTAGGGAAGGTACCACCAAATGTAGAGGTATATAAATTAATAATATTTATTTATTACGCCTAATCTAATACCGAATTCTGATAATCTTCTGTTATAACCTAGGCGTTATAGTAGGTTATGTTACATTTAAATCATAAACTACTAATTTGTTTTGAAAACGTGCAAACATTTTCGTGAAATAATAAAATTAAACTGTAAATAAACTGGAGATGATTGTTATAGGTACACACTTTTGTAAGCCTAAATTAGTACTTTTATTTTTAGTAATAGTACTTCAATTAAAAGTAATAAACAAATCGTAAAATTACTAATGCAGGAGCCGTAATTCGAAGACTGAATTCAGAGAATCTAACTAACGATCAATTTTATCTTTTCTCAACTGCTTTTCGAGTTTGGAAAGAACTCTTTTCAACTTTTAGTTTGATTAAGATTCCATTGTGGCGACCACGCTAAAATTAGAACGTAGGAATGAATGTAAACAGATAGTCGAATTTTCCAGGTGTGTTGAAGAAAAGGCCCATAACGAAAACAAAAGATGTTACGGCTCAATAGGCGGCAAACATTTCATAACTGGTTTACCAGATATTTCTTGAGAAAGGTTTTGAAGTGTTGCCGTTAATGATCCAGGGAAACTATTTATCGTCCGTGCCCAGCCCTTCTATTCTTAATATAAGCACAAATATAGAGTTATTTACCAGGGAACAATTGTGCATTTGATAATAGGAAATAACTACCTTGGTTCTCAAAGCATTATCACCAAAAGTTAGTAGCACTTAATTTGTACAATTTTATACGCTAAAAGACTATGGTTGATAAACTTGAAAGAGCTTCATACTTAAAACAAATGTCATAATATGTAGGAGTCTTTAAACATACAGGGGTAAGACTGCGCATATCAATTCATGCGCGGTCTTGCCCCAAACAAATGTGTGTGCAATCTTACCCCGCTTGCACTATTTATAAAACTAAAGTCTTATTACACTTTTGCTAATACTTGCGACCAGACTTTTTCTTAACTGAAAGTTGTTAAATTTTTAACTTACACTTGGAGGAAACGTTTTCGTCTTACGACTTCTTCAGCCTCGACTTCCAAGTTAATAATTTAACAACTTTTAGTTAACAGAAAGTCTGGTCGCAAGTATTAGCAGAAGTGTAAAAAGAATTAACAACCAGCTCGTCATGAACAGCAACAAGATTTCGATAACTAAAGTAGTTTCAGATTCTCAGACTGAGCTTTATGATACTTTTTAGTAACGAAATTACTTTAATTGAAACGTACTTTTAGATGCACTATTACTTTCTTAAAATAACACAACACTTATACGTATACATAACAACATTATTTTGAGAAAATAACAGTAATCAAAGGTTATTTTGTAGTTTCATATAAGATTATATAATTTATTACCCCAGTTTATATGTTGCAGTAACTACCTAATAATAATGTCACCGGCACTGCCTTTCGTCACCAGTGCACTAAAATCACCGATGCGTTCAAGTCACTGGATTGAGAGAGTCATCCCTACTACTAGATAATACATAGGTCTTGGTCGTGGACTTGAAATATACCCACTTTCTATCGGGACCGTAAAAGTGGCCTTACACCTCCTTGTAAGAAGAGTAAGCAAATATAGATGAAATTAGGTAGAACGTAACGATCCCTTGGGAATATGGGGAAATTATGGTAATGTGTAGGAAAAACTAACTGAAGCAGACTTGCTAACCAGGATAAACAAAGGCGTCTTACCCGGGTGTAAGCTATTATAGAGCTACATCTGTTTAACAGGGAAATATTTTGTTTAGATTCGTAGGGTTTAAAGTGAAATCTTTTATTTATTATAAATAAACAAGTAATATAAACAAACAAAAATTTAAGTAAATTCCCACTTAGGTTAAAAAAGAAAAATGTTATTTTAGTTACTTTTTATTAAATAATTACAATTAATATAAACGAAGTAACATAACCTATGCATTAAAACAGCTGTTCTATAAAATCATATGTTATCACTTATTTTAAGCCAAATGGGAAACTAATTGCGTAGCTTTCCTCTTTTGTGAAACGTTTTCTCCCATATAAAACTAAAATAAATTCATTAAATTAAATTAATGAATTAATATTTTTTTAAATTGTATTAACATCAAGTGTCATCCACTACAAGTTTCAAAAAATGAATTTCAACTTTAGGGGATGAATAAAAAGTATTTTTTCAACGATTGAACTTTTAAACAAAATATTTTGGGGGGGTGAACTAATAAAAGGAATTGAACGAAAATCTCTTAGCTACAAACACATTTTACTTACATCTTAATCTACATTTTTATTGCAAAGCAAAAATTACTGCAACTCTTGTAGTCCTAACAGTTAAGTTTTGTAGTAATTTCTTCTGAAGATGATTGCAAAGAAACCGAAATACACATTACGATATAAATAATAAGTGTTTGTGGTCAAAAAGTTTTATTTATTTATAATACAAAAATTCCACCACAGTTGCTCCGAGTTATTATTGAAATATTTTCCCAAACAAACTCATAAATCATGTCGCAGTGTAAACGGATTATTAATTTTCGAATTAGTCAGTGCATATAACATTGATAAATAAGCCTGTCTATATCATTTATACGTTGTAAAGTTGGCACACATGCAAAATTGGAGATTAAAGGAAAGTTTGTGATCGTTTTACTACAGATAAGCTGACGACTTGTAGCTAAAACAACCCTCTTTATCTTAGCCACAGGACCCCAAGCCTGGCATTTACTTTAATACTACCGTCTCTTCTTGAACAATTTTAAAGTTTACCTCTGATTAAACATAGCGTATATTGTTCTATGTAAATTTGCGCCGGATCACAAAATAAAAAGCACAATAAATGTACAAACTCGATCGAAATTGCAACACATCAAACACCTACTTTTAAATCCGGCGCCACTCAGCTCTACAGCACATCCTGGCGGCAAACTGAGACACTGATTGTTTGATAAGGTCGACAACGTTTTGTCTCAGTACTACAGATGGGCGATCCGCTTACGAGTTGAGCCAAGGAGTTGAAACACAATAATGTGTAAACATTCAGGGAAAACAAATATTTTGTATATAAATGTTTTAGTCCTAAGTCTGTTCTACAATTCACCAATTTTTTAAAACACTTTTTCGTAAAAATCCACTGCTATACATACGACAATTGTATATTAATTTTGTTTTTTAAATCTGGGGGTAAGTTAGAGCCCCCCCCCCCCCGGTTATGGGGGCCCATGGTAACTCTCGACTCCTTTCTACTCAAAACACACTCGTTGGGCCTCACACAAAACGAGCGGTTTCTCTTTCGTTCTTCCTCCTATGTACTACTCCTTAGCAAACACCGACCACCACTCCTGGAAATGTGGAAACAGCGAGAAGTTATTCCTTTCGCTCTCCGTGTTTCGTGCCTTGGAGTTAGCTCTCGCTTGTAATTTTTAATTTTCATAAATTTTGTTTTCATAAAATTCAGTTATTGAAAATAATTCGTTTGTTTTCATAATAGATAACATAAAGAATAAGTTATTTTATTTATATTGATTGCAATCATTAATTACTTTACTTTTACTTTATCCAATGCCCGCCCTTGGCTGTTGAACCATTCGGCGTCGAGCCTCCCAGTAACGACCGGTTCTGGACAGCTGGTCGTCCAGTTCAGGACAGGGCAATCATTAATTAAAAGGTAACTAAAATAAAACTTTTGTTTGTTGACCTAAGTAGGAATTTACTTAAAAATCTGTTTGTTCACATTACTTTTTAATTCAGTAATTAAATGTTTCTAATTACTGAAACAATAGTTTTTAATTATAAAACAGGAAAAATGTTTCGTACAAATTACTCAAAAAAGGGCGTGGTTCTGATAACTTCTCACAGATACCGGATATTTAAACTGAGCTAATCTGAGCGTTGTCTAATCTGTGATGAAAGTAGCCTGCATTCATCTGTTACGCTTACAGCTCGAACTCTGCATTCATTGCAATTAACCTACAAACGCAAATTAAAAGTATTACATGCGCATCAAATGCATTTAGAGATCAGTTCGCGTTTCAATTAGAACAGCACACAGGAAAAGGGTTTCGTACGTTGTGTGAAGCGATGACACGAAGTGAGTTTGTGGGTTTTAAGGAATTAGATTTAACACATTTAGTTGGCGAAAGGCAAGACGTGATTGGCCTAAAATACTGGAAGAAACAAAAGCCGGTCACGTGGGCTCCGACCAGAGACAAATCCAGGTGAAGGCCTATTCTACTTTATCCGCACAAGTTGTGGGCAGTTTAGCAGTGGATTAAATTATTTATTTCATAAGACGTTTCGACTCAAGAATAACAACTAAACTTAAGAACTGTCGTCTTTAACTACGTTGATTAGTTCAGT
Source organism: Prosapia bicincta (assembly GCA_036971475.1). Classification (NCBI taxonomy): domain Eukaryota; kingdom Metazoa; phylum Arthropoda; class Insecta; order Hemiptera; family Cercopidae; genus Prosapia; species Prosapia bicincta. The sequence continues at coordinate 196,438,156 of JBAIZL010000002.1, forward strand.
AGGAGGTTTGGTGCTCCCAAGGTTATGCAGCATTTGTCACGTGGCAATGGCTGCGGGTCGGATAATATGGACCAGGGCATTTGTTATTTGGCTGAGATTCAGGAGGGAAATTTCCTAGTGGAAGGGCTTCTAATTGGGTGGGACGTATAGGGTTACTTTATGGGGATTCCGTCTCCATATGGGGACACGACTGACTGACTTGTGATATCTAATGGAACTTACGGCTAAGGCCGCTTTAAGCGACTTAAACTAGGTTATGAGGGGTGGTGCGAGAAACCATAGGACATAGATTACGGATGTTATAGGAGTTCCAGCAATACTTTTGGCCGTGGCCTAAAGATAGGAGGGAGCCCAGTCGAATTACCGAGAGCCCGGATGTGTGGATGGTGTTTAGTTACTACGACTCCATCTCTTGTAGTTCAAGAAACCTCACAGCGGACCGCTGAAGTTAGTCGCGTAAATAAAATGTACATACTATTAATAATTTGCTTTACAGTTCTGTTTTAGGTGACACCCACATATATTGAGTTATTTTTTGTAAATATTGAGTTATTTTCTATTCAGTAGCGGCTACAGCCCGGGCCTACCTAACTTTTTAAAATTTATTTACTAAAATCCTTCGTAACTTTCAATTATTAAAAAAGATAAATGTTCTATATATAAAATCAAAAGAAATGCTTATAATATTATATCGAAATTTAGAATGCACCAAGCAACTATAAAATAGCAAAAATCGTTCTTTTCTTAACCTTGTTATATCTATAAATAATATTCGAGCTGGCTTCTGAGTGAAAGTTATAATTAAAGAATAAAAATATGGTACAACTCTTTTTTATGGTACTTTTTTTTTATAGGTTAAGTTATAAAACTTTATAGGTTATGTTTAATATATATATTTTTTAGTTAATTTGATTTGTCTATTTTCACTGAGGATGACGACAAATTAGTCGTTGAAACGCGTATGAAATAAAAAATTGTATATTTGTGAGTTGTACCATATTTTTATTCTTTAAATATACTTGTTATATGTATTTGCCCTGATAGTGAAAATCCCCTCAAACACACCATTTAAATGTTAAACAATTCGTGGGGGAGGGTACTAGACCCCTCCCAGTAATCAGAACTTCCCTACCCAAAAAATAAATCCTGAAACCGCCTCTGCTTCTGCTTATGTAATGGCATACCCCTGGTGCGGCTTGCACGAGAATCTTTAAGTCTATTGAGTCGTTATATACAGTAGAGTCTCGAGATTCCAAGCCCCAATTTTCCGAGCGTCTGTTATATTCGAACCCGTGATTAATCCACTTAACCAGCATTTAAAAACATTCCAACGTCAGCATTGGCGGTTTCATATAAAAACTAAAGTGCTGATTGGATGGGTAGAGAACTATTCAAAGAGTGTTTTTAATGAGTTTGTGCCCGAAACTGAAACATTTTTTAAAGAAAAGAGTTTGCCTCGGAAGCTTATTTTACTGTTAGACAAAGCACCGTCGCATCCCGATGAAGAACAATTAATGCGCTCTGATGATATCCGTGCTTTATATCTTCCCGTAAACTACGACCCTAATCCCGCCAATGGATCACTGTACACGTTACCTTTTAGAGCCTCCGCACACGGGTCGATTGTTGACTCGTCGAGAGGTTCACGCGTCATTCTCGTCTTGTGAGATCTGGCATCCGCACATCGGTCGACTTCAGTTTGCTTGCATCTCGCGACCAGAACTAACCTCCTCCGCATTTTTAAACCCAGAACGTAATAAAAATGAGCAGTTCAAGTAGTGGTGAGGAAGACTTTGTGGTGTTTTGTGGTACCGGCGCTTGAAAAGAATAAAACGTAGATTATGGGTGCATCCTTATATTGAACGTAATTTTAATACTCGGTTATTTGTTGGTGCAAAAAAACTGGAACAGAGTGACACTAAATTTTTAGCATTTTATAGAATGTCGAAAGATTCATACACAACTCTAGTGAGAATTGTGAATATAAAGTTTGGGGTGTTTTTCGATTTCCCCGACGAATTCTACATTAAAAACCTAGAACCTGAAGTTCAATGTTTTCAGAATTTTATGTTATAAATAATTATTACAACTAATTAAACATTAACCTACTATAATTTAAGCTACGAGTACTACAATCAACGAACATAACATTCACCGATCATTAAAAAAATATGCAAAATTTAATAAAGCACAAAAAAATAAGAAAGAAAATGAAATTATAATTACCTCCATGACGTAGAATCGCGCGATCCTCTCGATAAATCCCGTGCACTACCGATCTCACGAGACGAGGAACGCAGGGGACGAGGAACTTCTCGGTTTTTTGACGAGCGCAAAACGCCCCGTCTGCGGACTCCAATGCCACTATGTAGGAAGTTGAGTGGAGGGGAGAGACGAACGCGAATATTCTCGAGTTGACCACTTCGAGCGTCGACCCGTGTGCGGAGGCTCTTACAATATCTCTTGGAAACGACTGGAAGGGAAGAAAGCATTGTAGGCTTTCTAAAAAAAAATACAGTAATGGAATTGTGCACTGGATAACCGAATCATGGAACAAAATAGAAGAAGAAACATCAAGTAAGTCGTGGAATAAAATCCTGACTCATAATGAAACTGTTGACTTTGTTATTGATCCACAAGAAAGAACAGACTTGACAATTCTTATCACGAAACTTCCAGGCTGTGGAAATTCCGATGTGAACAATTTGAGATAACAGATGTTACAATTATTGAAATGGTACATAAAACTAATGAAGGCAGTAATGACGAGAATAAAAGTGAAGGTTCGACCGAGACAGTACAAGAAGGGAAAATTAGACACGGTGAAGGAAAGACCGCCTTGGAAACTGCACTACGCTATATGGGACAGACACCACATACGCATATGTGCTTCTGCTAAGACGTCTACGCGACACCGCCGCACAGAAAGGATTCGATAAGCAGACACAGAAGACACATAACAACTTTTTCCAAAAAATGTAACAACCGTGATGAACAATGTATTCCAAAGCAACATTAAATTTATGCAAGTATTGTAATCAATACAGTTCTATAAACGTATTTTTGCGTTCATAATTACAGTATTAGGGTTTATTAAAACTCAACAGTTTTTTTTGTATTGTACCGACAGGTATTTCCGTGTAAACCGAGGGGTCTCGGTCCCATCCACCTCGAATTATCGAGACTACTGTAAACATAAATCTCTATATATCGCTTTTTTTAAATAAATAATTTGCAAATATTTTAAAAATACATATTTTAAAAATATTTAAGTAACTAATATAATTTACAAGAAAATTGAACCGTTTCTATGCTAAAGTTAAAATTTATTTTTTCAAGATGAAGAATCATCCTAAATGCTGTTTATTAAATTGATGCTTGAACTTGTTATATTTCGGTTACCCTTAGACTATAATTAAGTTTTGATTATTTTTTATATTGACCCAATTTAGAAGTTGGACTAATGTATATTACAAAACTTATGGATAGGTCCAATTAAAAATTTTACAACTTTAGTGTTAATAATTTTAGAAAGGATTTGTTTCTAATAGTACGATATAAACTGTTATTTTGTGTTAATTGGTTTTAAAAGAAGTTAAATCATTCATAACTTGTAAAATGCTACAATAAATTTTATTTGGAAGAGCATCTTTGCATTTAATACATTACATGGTCCCGGTGGCAGCACTGTTAAGAAAGTTAACTTTGTGTTTACTAGATGGCGGGTCGGTTGCTGTGACCGGTACGGAAACAGGTGTAAGAAATAAGACCCTAATTTGCACTCAGCATCTGGTTTTGAATTCAAATCAACCGCCTTTACCGAAGGAGCGTATTTGAATTTAAAATGTCTTGGCAATCAGTTGTAGGAGTTACTGGTGAGGGAAATTACATTATAAGGATGCTATTTTAATAAGCCTCTTCCTCAACAAATGATGAGGTTAAAATTAATATTTTTATATAATGTCTGTTAATAACTATTAATTTTTTTTTAATATAAGCTAATGACAGATCACAGACAATTTTGCTTTTTTAAACACTCAACATTTCGAATTTCTTTCCGAAATTCCTTTTCAAGAGCTCAATTTTAATTAAACAATTATACACATTAACTTACTATTTATAAAATACATAACATTATATAAAACATATTGAAAATAAAAAAATTATAAAACTCATAATAATATATAAAAAAATTAAGAGGTTAAAATTTTTATGTGAAATATGTTCGTTTTTGGTGAAATTTTATTGTACGTAATTAAAATTAACATATAATTTTATTAATTATATTAGTATTTAGACTAGTAATTTTTAATTCACCACTAAAAAGATTTATAAACAAAAAAGCTTAACTAATAATAATTTTACCTTTAATGTAAATAGTATAGCCTAAGACTAATTAAAAATAATTAATCAATAGGCCTAAAGGTTTTAATATATATATATATATATATATATATATATATATATATATATATATATATATAATTTACAGCATAGTCATTATTACTTTTCCTTTTAGATATTAATGTACTAAATAAATTTCAATCAGTATTTCTAGGATTAAAGGTTAAAATAATAACCTAATTCGTGGTTACAAATTTGTTCAGTCATATATGACTTACTTTTAAATAATACATTAAAACAGGGCAAGTTGTAACATAGGCTATTTACACGTGTTTTTGGTAAAAACTAGTAGCTCATGTGAAGATGGAATAAACAAATATAAAATATATAATTTATTACAATGATAATAATAAATTATCTGAGTAAGATTTATTATATATTATTTTGTAAAATAATACAATCTACATATTATAAAAAGCTGTTATGTAAACCAACCTAAAAACAATTGCATGAAATCATGTTTTCACATAATTTAAGTATCACCTGTATGTTATACAGTGTGATGCCATTGTATTGATTACTAGTTGCATCGATTTTAGAATAATTCTTTAATTTTTATTCTAGTGACTGAATTCTCAGTTAGAAAAGTAGTAACATTTTCTAAATAAATTTAATTTTGCAATTTATTTGTATTTACAGGATAGGTGTACTATGCCAGGAGCCTTTCTAGGAGTGTATTCAACAAATTCTCTAAGATTTCTGTAGATCAGATGAATGGTGTAGTAATGCACAAAGGACAGAAATACATTTATTTACGTTTCTCAAATTCACAATCTTTACCTAAGTAGAAAAGAAATATTCTAGTTGAAATTGTTATAAAATTAGCAAGTGAGGAAAAACAAAAATAACTATTTATATAAGACAATATAGCTATTTATATAATACATTACCAACTATTGTTGTCAATTGAGCAAAATCATAGCTACAAGACAAAAACCATCTGAACTGAGTCAATGAGCTGAATATTTTAAACATAAAGAAAGTGAAAGATTTAAAGTATTATAATCTTTGAGAAGACTTGAGGTTGAATTATTCAAAAAAATTGATTAAAATGCTTTTATAATGTTGACAATAGAGGGTCAGATTTAAGGAAAAAATGGGTGAATGAGACTGTGAAAGATAAAAATATGATTTTGTTCACCATGACAATTGAACTACAGTCCATTCCCAATAATCCACAATAATACATGTATTTATTTTTTAGGTGGTTAAAATAAACCTAATAACCCAAATACAAACACACAACAGGACAATCCCATAAAATACCATACAGATCATCCAAAACCCACAATCTAACCAACACACTCGAAAATACAACTACAAAATAGCTTACTCCACACACAACACTCTCAATAAACAATTTAAACGAAACAACAAAATCCACAACATTTACAAAGCCACTGGAGTTTACAAACTAACTTGCAGTTTGTGCCCCAGTTTTTACATAGGCCAGACAGGAAGGTCCTACACACGTTACCAAGAACATATAAAAGCACTAACAAACAATAACTACCAATCAAACTTTGCCGATCATCTCAACTCCACAAAACATGACTACATAGACATAACATCTAACTTACAAATTCTTCATAAACAATACAGAAATAACCAATGCTACACAACCGAAAAATAAGAAATATACAGACACTTCAAACTACACCCTACACACATACTCAATACACAATTACATTACAACTCACACACAGTTTGACATCATAACTCCTAATACTCACAAAATACACCCACACCACTATAATATCCCACCCCACCCTAACCTACATAAACCTTGAGATCAGTTACGGTCTGAGTTAACAATGGGACACATCTCCCGAAAACGGCCGTCCTCAACAAACATAAGTACTGTAAGTGCTACTATAGGCAAGTTTATAAATATTTATAATTGTTTAGTATATATGGTACTATAAAGTACGTTTAGGCATCTGTTAGAGAAAACGCTATCTACTTTATTGTTAATTTCTTCAAAATTGCTGCAGTATCATCAGTTTATGCTACAATATATGATACTTTTTTTTACTTATGTGACTTTTTCGATACTTTAATTTTATGTTCTGTATAACATTTTGATCCATTGGCTGTATTAGTACAGTACAGTTGGGTGGCAAGACGATTGTTGTGATATTACCGTCATCGCTAACTAATTTGTGTGGATGTGCAGGCGCTTTGTCTGAACTTTTTCAGTAAGGTTCTGAGATGACTTCTTACTGATAGAACAAATTCATTATGGAACTATTTTTTAAATAAAGCTTGATCCATCCAACCTTTTTTCTGGCCTTTGTATAAAAGTGGCATGCAACAATCTTTGAGAGATATTGTTTCTGTGATTTGCCAGTAGACTTAATTTATTGCTTCCAGAGCTATTTGAGCAAGGCATAAATGTTAATCAGGGCTCATTTTTGGCCCTGGTGCAGTCTTCGTACTTGTGAACTAAAGTTATCTTTGGTAAAGCTTTCCTAAAAAGCCTCTTTCATCTGCACTGTAAACCTGATGGAACATAAATTTAATTCACCAACTTTTTCTAGAAATTGTAGACGGAAAGGTCTATAGCATCTGGATTATTAGACAATATTTCTCCTGTGATAGAAAGACACCGAATTCCATGTCTCTTTTTGAAATTTTCAGGCTAATCATCACTGGCTTTAAACTCTTCCTTTTTGGGGTTGAGCTCAGAAAAAAAAGAATCTCGCTATTTCCTGCAATAAAAGCCCAGATATGGGGCCGTTTTTGTAGAAACCATGTGTATGGAGCAGTTTCAACCAAAGTGTATTCACTCATTTTCTGCACACTGCTACCTTGCTCCATAGAAGAAACAAACGACAAAAATTTTTTCTTTGTGTCACTGATTGTTGAATTTCCAACCTTCCGCTAAAGTCTTAGCAGGTACTCAGGCATTGTCATTTTAGAATATTGCACTTTTCCGACAACAAAACTGTTTTGTTTTTTTTAGATTAAACACCATTATAAAAATTAAAGTTTTTATAACACACTGCAATAACAATACAACTCATTACACAATTACATTACAACTCACACGCACTTTTTGACATCATAACTCCTAATACACACAAAATACACCCATACTACCAAAATATCCCACCTCCACTCTAACCTACGTAAACCTTGAGATCAGTTACGGTCTGAGTTGACAATAGGACACATCTCCCGAAACGGCCGTCCTCAACAAACAAAGTAAGTGCTACTATAGGCAAGTTTAAAACATTTAAAAGTGTTTAGTGCTTACTAGTAGCTCACGTGAAGATGGAATCAACAAATGTGAAAATTAAGTGTATATAACCCAAGATAGTACTTGAATAATTTATTTTTTGTTCAAAGATAAAGATACTCAATTCTTCATCAATCTTTTTGTTCACACAGGAGACTGAATCCTATACCCTTACAATTATCTAGAAAGTCATAATTGCTAGAGCAAATTTTGCATAAGTGAAGGATAATGATCAAAATAAATAATGATATTTAAAACAAACTTGTTTCAACAATATAAATTCATCACTTTTGATCCTGATCCATCATGACACATGATTTATGGACATTTCCATCATAATGACATGAGGCCTAATGAGAGTAAAATTAAATTCAAAGATAAAGTTTAAATGTGTATTGCCATTAGAACTCAGAACAGTGTCAAATGAAAATATTGGGACTACAGTATAAAGTTTCACAGGTGGAATTAATTTATAGATGTGTATGTTTAGCCAACATTTATATATTATAATAATAAATAACCATAAAATATACCGAAAATTAATTGTAAAATATATTGTATATTCACTTGTTTTTAATTCATTGAGGTACCAGTCACCTGAGGATTCATTAAACTCGAGCAATAATGCAAGGTTTTGGTTGCAGGTTGTTTCAAACAAATGTCCAGGGTGGGAGAGTTAAGCTATTGTCATTTTTTTCAAAAATGTTAGTTTACAAAAACATTATTTTTAAAATTTTACCAATAATTTTATTAATATTTTGAGCAAACAATGTTTGATGCAAATATCTCTTATAACAACAAAGAAATAAAATATTTTAGTGTTTTTGTCCCACCTGATGATGAATAGCTTAAGCAGGCAAAAATGAAGTTTAAAGTAAAAAAACAGTTTACACAAGGAAACTATAAAATAAAAGTAGTGTTCAAATGAATGTAATTTTTAATAGTACATATGTATATCAACATAAATAAATAAAACCTCTAAACCACAAATAACTTTTTTCTTTTATTTAAAACCTTATGTAGATTTCGATTGCATAGCAATCATCTTCAGAGGTAATTTACAATAAAAATACGCCACAGTTGTTTTATACAGTTGCATATATATTTTGTTGCCATAGAACGCAATTTGCTTTAATATCTACATTATACTTAAAAGTTTCTAATTATTAAGTTTTATTGAGTCTTTCATAGCTTTTCTTATTTTAAAAACTTGTGATTTTTTTATATATAAAATTAACACTCACTTTTGGGATGTGTCAGGTCATTAGTGTGGAGGGGCCTTACTCACACTTAAAAATTTGTAAAAAGTTTTTTTAAAATTAAAATAATATAATAATGTACAGATACAAGTAGGTAGAATATCTCTCTGATTACCCACACAATATGTTGAATGATTTATTAATAACAAAACCTACGAACGATATAGGCATCGTGACCAAAATGATGCAACACATTGTTTTGAGACAAAATGATGTCATCAAAATCGCTCTAAACACATCTTTATGCTCGAGAATTAAAAAATTTGTTTGGGGTGAAACCACTTTCTTAAAAAAGGTCTCCAAACAATTTTTGCTGCAGACCTCTCATATGCTAATGACAAGTTCTGAACCAACTGACAATATTGTTATAATGATTGCTCAGGTTGGAGTATCAATAATGTATTTAATATTATTTCCAAATAAACCTCACCAAGTTTTTGTTGGGCGAATAACAGAACAAGACCAAATGAACTAATTACCATATGGCTTGCAAAAAATATAAAACTAATTGTGACTTCTTTCCATTAGATGTAGGAGTAAAACAAACTACAGTTATGTAAGTAAGCCATGTTATTCAAAAAAGGTAATGCAACCACCACTATCTGTAAATCCCACAGTTTCACCTCAGGTATTTATTTTCCCAGCTTGAGGCTGAAAAATTGCCTTGAAACCTTTGGTGATATAAAAATTCAATTTCTAGCAGAGATCAAACTCAGAAATATGTAAGTTTTTACAAAATTGGCCTTAATTTTTAAATAAGAATGAAATTTTGTTTCACTTTAACGAAATTTAAAAAAATAGCGAGTTATATAGATCAGCTTATATAGTGTACAATGTATGCATGCAAAAATCTGTTATGGACAGTAGCCACTTTCTGGTCCGCATAAGAAAAAACAATGACGAAGGGACTTACCTGGATTATAATGGGATGCAAAACATCTAATGGCATAAGCCCCGTGAAAGTCATTGAAAGATCAGCTAAAAACCAGTCAGAGTCAATAGATCAAATTTTTATATTTTCATTAATCTTTTTAAATGATAAAGTTTATTAAAAATATGTTGTATGTCCTGTAATTATCATCCGACCTTTGGAGTTATTCCAATTTTAAATTAAACTTAGCCAGTGGTTATCACTCTTGACAAAAACATAAAGAATGTAGAACCAATGTACACAAAGGAGTAACAAATATTTTCCTTGGCTGGAATATTAGGCAAGGTCATAGAACATTTCAGGGTTACTTCCTGAGCCAAATCTATTTTATTAAACCACAGGGAAGTTTCAACTACCTATGTTTTACTGCAAGATAGGGATGGTCGATCTAGTGACTTTAGTACCGGTGACAAGTGATATTGAGACTGCTCTGTATGTGCCAATAACAGGCAGGCATACCACACTGGTGAAATGATTCCACACTTCGCTTTTTTCTTCTTTGGAACTCATTTGATTTAAAAATAAACTCCTACGAAATTAAGAACAAACTAGAGTCTACTGTTCACAACATTGTCACCATCTTGAAACCTAACACAAATTGACCACCCACACATAACGTAAATGAGTAGAACCAATGACAGCGATAAATCAACCAATGACAACCGTTTCATCCAGTGACTGTGACCTTTTGTCCAATCACAACAGAAGCAACTTCCGATCGATCCATTCTCACTGGAACTGGCATTTTCCATATTTTGTACGGGTACCACCAATTGACAACTCACTGTGACAGAAAATATGACCCATCCCTACTGCAAGATTAGGGTTAAAGAAAAATAGAAACAGTTAAGTATTCAAGAAAAGAACAGAATTGGAAAAATAATAAAAATGAAATGAACATCATAAAAGAACTATTAATGAATTAAGTAAAATTATTCTACAGACAGGAAGATGGAAATGAAGAATATTGATGTTAGGGATTATAAAAACACAAGTAAATGTATTACTCTTTCATGAGCGTTTTATTATTTACAAGTTGCATAGTGGTAGAACTGCACATCCATGGCTCAACTGAACTGTCCTAAAACAAACAATAAGTCTGAGCTGACAAAAATTTGTAACAAATGAAGTAAAGGCAGGTGAGTATATTACAAATGAAGGGATTATGTTAAGAGAGTTTTCATTAGAGGAAACCAGGAGGGTTGAAATTAGCATACTTTAGAACTTTGTATTGGACAAACATGTAAACTGAAGCAAACACTCAAGTTTAATACAAAACTTTACTCATTAAAATTAGAATGTTTAACAACCCTCTGTACAATATCATTTGAAAGTGAAATCTTTAAAAATAGAAGTTGCACAAACTTACAGTATACATTAACTTTTGTAAAAACTTTACGCTAACAAAATGCTATCAATTACACAATCAATATCATTATATAGATTGGGCTCTGTAATGCATTGGAGGTGAGGGGACCTGATTTTAAATTCAAATCATTACCTATAATTTGAAGAAGCATTTTTCAACATTGTTTGAAATCTTAACATGTTGACTGCCATGGCACTCACCAGTGACCAACAGTGTATTTTTGCATAGGGCCGCGGCAGTCACCGTGACTCACAATGTAGACCTAACTTCAGATCAACACACAAGGCTGTCGGGCACATTCACGATGTATTTAACCATATGAGGTGTACACACAGCCTCTGTGTGTGTTCCTGCAACTCGGTATTCAGAAAATGTTTGTACAGTACTATAATTATTGGGAAACTAGAAGTTCAGAATTACAAGGAAATATTAGAAAAAAATAGTCTTTAATTATACTTCTTTGTAGAACTACATTCAGTTTTATAACAATGTTACATTTGATATAATCGTAAAAAAAAATCACCTAAAAAACTGAACAAATAAAAAATTAGAAACTAAAAACTCTAGTTTCAAACGTCTAACTCCACTTCATAAGATCATATAAAATTTGTAAAAACAGCTCAATTTAAAATATACTTGTATTGAAACAATACAAACATAAATCTAAGAATAATGTTCAGAATATATTTACAATCTAATTATTCGAGAAAAAATATTTTCAAACAAAAATACAGTTATGCTGAAAATTTAAATTGTACATCTACAAATTCGTGAGAAAAATCTAGTAGCTATATCTATTGTTTAAAAATATCTATAATATTGTAAAAATATGTTATAGTATAGATTTATACTTAAATTTATATTGGAAAAATACAATACAAATGTTAACGTTTTACATTCATTCGGAAGATTAGCCTTCAATGGGGAATGCGTAGTATGCTCAATGTGACCGACACGATGCCTCGTAGTATAAATATTTACGTCGTGCCATTACAGCCACCGGTGTTCGATGTTATTATAAAATAAACTAGTTTAGATGAATAAACACACTAGAAGACAAAATGTTATTATGTTTGTCGTTATTTAAAAAAAAAGTACAAACAAAATTGTGTTTGAAAGTTATTGGAAAACTGGTTGGCCGTCAATGTGTTAAAGAGTGTTTTTGTTAACATCCACCACCTTTCACACAATTAAACACACAAAAACAGATTCAACAACAAAGTAATTAATAATTATGATTCTAAACAAAAACAATATAGGAAAAAAAAATTATCACGATCTCATAGTCATATAAGGTTGATACATATACAATTATGATTACAATCACAATTATGATTACTAAAAAATTCCAAAAAACATAATAAGACAGGATAAAAGTAAATAACAAACTTAAATACAACATATAGGACAACAAAAACATGATAGAAAAACTTTTGCACTAGGTACATAGAAAATAAACTAGAAAATCCAATGAATTTCATATCGGGGAAACAAAGTTTTCAATATAGATATTACGAACACAAAATCAACTAATAATTATGCTGATTAATTTTTTGCTAACCTTATTACAGAAAAAGACATAAACATTAACTATAACCTAGAAATACTCCAAACCCATAAAACAGAACTTTACTTCGACACATTGATACAATACAAAATAAATTAAAATACAAAGTAAAATTACACAATATAGATCAAATTATTTTTCGTGACCACATTCAGTACCATGTTTAAAACCAGTACTAATCAGCTAGCTAATGGATCCTGGTGAGGAATATATGAACTGATGATGATTAGTTAATGAAGTTGAAATAATTTTGTTCTACTAGGTTTTAAAAATAAAATACTTGACCCTTGAATTGCTAACGGCTCGGTCCGAGCCATTAGCGATAATCGGTATAAAAAAACCTATTTTCCAATTCAGTTATATTTTATATAAGAATAAAGGAAAAGAGTTGGTTTATTTATTAATCTACGCGGAAAAACTTGTTCGATGACGGAATAGCCCTATTGAACGGCTTGTGAGTCAGCAGTGTGTTTACAAGAGTCATGGGGTGTAGTGCATGTCGCCTTGGAAAAATATCCAAAAGTTAGTTCTGGTGCCCAGGGTGTAACTCTGGTGTCCACCCTGATTGTTATAAGACTTAGAACATTTCTGGAGACTTAAAGGATGAGACATCAAAAAGCATGCAGCAGAATCGGATTCCAATTAGGCATTGACATGTAAATAGACATAATGTGTAAATATGTATATAGGCCTGTATGATTTTGATGTCATATTTGTAAACCTAAGTGATAATAATTGCCAAGAAAGACAAGTTTGCGTGCTCACAAGTTATCCTACAAACCTAATTAGAAAATAAATAATGTAAAAATTTTGATGATTTTTCTTGGTTACGGTGGTGTGCATTATGTTAAAAACACTAATTATTTTTGAATATGAAGTATCTATGTTATATGTTTCTATATTCAGGACTAAATTGTGCATTTTTTTGTATATTTTGAATTTCAAATATTTTACAATGGTGTTTCTAAGATAAACTGGAGAAGAAGAAACATTTTCAAGTAAATTTTGTTTCCTATTCATTGGTGGCTCTTTATGCTTGAATATAGTTTGGTAAGTTTCTGTTCTACATAATTTTATTCTATTGGTTATTGTGAACATTTGATATATAATATGTTATATTTTAGAGGTATTTTGTATTTTCTATTGAGTTAAACATAAAATCTTGTGCATCATCAATAAAACACCTAGCACTACAGAGTGTTATTACCAGCTCTTGGAGGGTTAAATTTTATGCTTGTGAAATTCGTGATTTAATTTTGTGTATCTTAAAAGATATACCAACACATAACCAACGACAAAATCAATAGAATTAATTAAAGCCTTTTATCTTAATGTTAATTGGAGAATTAATTATTCAACTCTATAGTTATGTTTATTACTATAAGATTGTTAACCTAAATAAAACAAATTTAGTAATCAAGTATTATAAAGTAAATAGTTGCAAAACACAATCAAAAACTTTAAGATAAAAAAAAAAACGATTTCACACACATAAATACTAAAAAATATGACATCTTTCATTTTATAATTTCCTTTCAAACGAATCTACACAAAACAATAAATACTACAATATTTTATATACAGTACATACATCATGGAATTTAACAACCTTTCATTTATTAGAACATATAACTAGAGCATACACCAATACTATAATAAAACTAAATTTTGTTTGTAATTCTACAAAGGTCAACACTACTACCTTTTATTTCAATTATTTTTAGAAGTTTTTTTTGTCAATATGGTGTTTTAAAAATTTACCTTTATGAAATAATCCAAAATTTCTCGTTTCTACAGCATCATTTATATCACCTGTTTTCACCTTCTTTCTTTAATTCATAGATCTAAAACACAGATTTTATTATTACAAAATAATACTTTTTTGTATATAATAACTAACAATTATATTTATTCAAATGTAGAAGACCAGGATGTTTTTATTTACCTGAATATAAGCTTCTGTTAATGTAATCATTTGTGGCAGTATATCAGTGACATGTAAATCTTGCATTTCGTACCATTTTCCAGTACCCTGTGCATAAAAATATACCAATATAATTTTTAATATTTTTATTATAAATAAAGTAAAAACTAATACACATACATAAGCGCTATTCCAAAAGTAACCACAGTTTGGTTATAAATAAAACCCAATCGGATAAACATATTTTATTATATATTTTTGGAAACTACATATTTCCTCTGTTTTTCTATAATTTTCATTAATATTTGAACACTTGTAGTATATTTAGAAATACCTTCTACAAGAAATTCTGCCACCTAATCCTTTAGTCCACCACCGTCTTACATCTAAGTTTATCGTCTTTATGTTATCATCCTGAACAAATGAATCCATTCATATATATTTCCTTCATTCATAACGTTTTAGCCCATTAACAGCACTAAGTTCTTTATGGATATTTTTTTACTGTAAAAAACCTTATTACAGCACGCATTTCATATTTGGCAGGAAACTCAAATGTGATAGAGATTTTGCTAAGCTACTGAAAATGAACAAACTTTCATACAACCTTCTAACTCCCATGGGCATTCGCTGACTGACCCACATAAACAAAAATTACACAAACTTCAAATTAAATAAACTGAATAACTGATAGACAATATTTAGAGGAAAAGACAACAAACTTGTAACGTAAACAACTCGCACAAATAAAACACTCGCTATCTGACCAAACCAACATCTGTCAAACAAATGTCTGATAGCTCTTGGTTGCCACACTTAACCAAATTTAGTTTTTGTTTGTAAATGGAACTTTGATTATTCTAAAGTTAAAGACATGTAAAGTAGAATAACCAATATGAACAAAAATATATCGACGAAGCTGAGAATACACAGGAATTACGTTGCTATGGAAATAAATATGGGATCCCGAGCTATAAATGGGCGTAGGCATGAAAGTGTTAATATGGCAAAGTCCTTTCGTAAGTCTACTGCAACAAACATGAAATAATATATGTTTTTCTGATAATAAACAGTTTTTACATTTTAACCTATTTTTTTGTCTTACATTTAGTCATAAACAACATAACCTCTTTATTATCAGAGTTTTTTCTGAATTTGGGTTAGTCACGATCCAATATCCTCCTATTTGGGTATCTATCTTCCTTATCTTACCACAACTTGAACACAGCGAAGAACCATACTTCTCCAGTGACACACAAACTAACACTTGCTCTACAAACTCTACTAATTACAATCAGCCTAGCACTTTTGTTTTAAAAGAACAAAATAATGTAACTTTAGAAATATTTCAAAATATTTTACCACACCCTCAGGCCCAGTTATAAGCCACTGTAAAGTTTTATAGTAACCAGTTTCAGATAACATTCATGAGATAAAGCTTTATTTTGCCCTATATTACAATTGCGCCCTTTATTTTGACCCACAGAATGGTACTGAACGTTTCATAGTTGCAAATTACTAAGGTCAATACTGAAATTAAATAAATGATAAACTGGTTGAATATTGAATCAAAGAAGTTTATTTTAAAAGTGAAACGTTTTGGGAACCAGTTTGTTCCCCTTATCAAGTATGTGTTGTGCTATGAAAAACAAACCCTTTACATTTAATGTTCAAATGAGTAATGTGAGGAGACAAAATATCAAACTCCCTACACTTTATTAAAAACTTCCTTCGAGCTATAGCCTTACTAAATTTTCTTTCTGCAACGTAGAAAATTTTTCTTTCCACACATTACTCATTTGAATTTTAAATCGAAGGATTTTGTTTATTATAGCCCAACAGGCTTGATAAGGGCAACAAACTAGTTGCTGAAACATTGTTTTATTAAAATGAAATTCTTTGACTCGATATTCAACAGGATTATCATTTATTTATGACTTATTTCGAGAGCTCAAATAAACAGGAAATACTGAAATCCTTCAATTATTTATAGAATTTAACCATAAATACCTGTATTATGAAGCATTTATATTTTCAATGAATTTAAAAAGTTTAATAATTAATGAAAATCTAATCAACTTCAAATGTAATTTCTCAAATGAACAGTGCATATAAAATTATCAACTTTTTTGAAAATTTTATTATGTGTGTTTTCAATTATACAATTTTGTACACAAATATAGATCAATGTTATTCTTACAAATTCAATATTTTTATTCTATTCTTAATAGACTCTTCTTCATTTCTGTTAGGAATATTTCTATATATTGAGCTCATTTTTCTGCCTTCCCTAACATTACAATATTCTCCTCTGTTGACGCGTTTCAGAATTACTCCATTTTCAAAACTTAAATTGTACTGTTTGCCTAAAATTTGAGTTTGTCTTTATATACTATTAGCCATGCCCACACCACTTACAGATCTCCATTCCTATTGGTGCATGCCTATTCTTGCTTCTTGTGTCCAATTACTTAAAAATTTTAAACATAACGTTCGGCCGTGTATTTATTTGTTCGTTTATTACATTTCCCTTTTTTAATTTCTTAATTTTCATTGTATGATTCATTTCTTGCGTTGTATGGCCCTCTTTAAACAAATGTGTAGCATAATTCGAATAATTTTTCTCTTACTTAAAAGACCTTATGTGCTCTCTATATCACGATTCAAATTTTCATCCTGCTTGTCCTATGTATGTTGCTTTACAATTACATTGCATTTTACAAACTCCATTTTTACTAAACTTATTTAAACTTTCTATATTACCCTTTAATATCAAACTAACAACACATTAAAGAGTAATGGAAGTGGTGGGGGCGTGGCTAATAGTATAAAAAGACGAACTCAAAGTTTGGGTGAACAGTAAGATTTAAGTTTTGAAAATGGAGTTACTCCGAAACACGTCCACAGAGGAGAATTAAGAAAACGTTAGGAAAAGCAAAAAACTGTACTTAAATATATATATAACAAAAACTATTGTCATAATTTACTTCAGGATTATAATAAATTATCCTTAAGTCCAAGCCCGATATATCTACACCTACCTTGTGCAACACATGTACTCTGTAAGTTCCTTTGGAAGGCTCCCCATCGTGTACAATATTAGCCACTAGATCGTACGTTGTATGCTTGTGTTGGGCTTTAACTTCTGGTGTCAAAATATCACCAAAGTCCACATTCCTGAAAAATTCCAATTAACAAATAAAAATCAATCAGAAAAGTGTTCATTTTTCAATTCCTTCTATTACATCACATTCTCCTGATATATACCTTGTACAAATTTTTATTAGTTAATAAAATACATTTTTATTCATCCAATCAAGTTTAAATACATTTTGTTTAACCTATAGTGGATGACAATTGATGTTAAAAGAGATTTTCTAAATATTTATTCAATAATTAAATTATAGAAATTTGGGGGAATGGAGGTCTAGGTTGAATTCTAACTGAGTATCTTCATGTTCGAAATCTAGTGCTTTGGCACTGAGCCAACTTTCCCGTAGCTAGAAATTTACTTCCCAAAGATGTAGGCCTACATGAATTTTTCTTTTACCCCCATCTGGTTGTCGTCAAAACCTCCGATGCAATCTTTAAATTGTTGCCATGGTTACCACACAATATCATAAATAATGCTGCAGGAATGAAAAAAATAAAATAAACAATTAAACTGCATTAATGGTATCGAACCTTGCTTCACAAACGGACAATGTGAAAAAAAGCAAAAAGAAACTACAACACAATACAAGCGAAAAAAAAAAGAGAGTGTATAAATAGTAACAAACAAAATAATAGTCTAACACCATACATAGAAAGGAAAATAAAAAGTTTGAAGGAAATTCGGTTTCAATTATTAACATTGTTATTCTGACACACACACACACACACTCACATACATATTTAGATTAGTTGTAATTATAAATAGTAACTAAAACAAAATTTTATTTTGTTGACTGAAATAGGAATTAACTTAAATTTGTTTTTCATATTACTTGTTATAGAAAAAAAACTTATATAAAATAAGAAGCTTATATCAACGTTACAAAATTCAATTTACTGTTAAAATACTACAGAAAATAAACACACAAAAAACTTTTCAATTGTTAATTCACAGATGGTTAGAAGAAATATTGTCGGATGGAAGTTAAATGGATTTGTCTTGTAATGTATCTTTATATCATTGATTAATTTAAATATTGGAATAGTGACTGATTTTGCCATTTTGGCTCAGAGTAGCTTTCCAAGATCTATTTTCATAGTCACTTTTCATGACAAGTTATTATTAAATTTAACCCATTGCTTTACAATGTATTTCCAGATACATTAACACTTTGAAGCCTAGTCCCTTAATATTTATATATGCCTGGAGGTTTATAGGTAAAATATAAAATAATTCCTGACTTATATTAAAATATATTATAGCATATTCCTGAACATAATAACTGCATATTTACATGTTTTAAAGGAGATGTAACTACATTTTAAGAAATATACTCATATGAATTATTTACATTCAGACCAGATTATGGAAAAAGTATGGAAAATGTACAAAAAAAGTTGAATAAATAAAATAGCAACACTGTACATCACAGCTCTTCACTACACATATTTTACTTGGAATGAAAATAAATATTACATGTTATATATCATTTTAAAGTTTAAAAAATGCTTTCCTTCCGAATCTAAAATCAAGTCATTTACGTTTTCATTCAGTTCATCAATAAAAGACATGTTGATTGAATCTCGGCTTAGATTGGTTTCACTGTCACTGTCTAAAAACAACATATCTCGTATTGAATAACTTCCTAAAGTGTATATACAATATCAAGAGCAAATTGGCTCTTAATTAATTGGTTTTTATTGTATTTATTGTTATTAGCTGTAGTTTATATTACATATTTATTATTATAGAGTACTTTTTGACATAGCCTATTTGGTTCAAGATGGCCGATCGTTATTTGTTGGTCAAAGGGCGAAGCTTACCTCCTATAGAACCGCAGAGAACAATTAGTATCACTCTAATTTGTAACTTCTTGTTTGCTAGATTGTAATTTTGTAAAAAGACCCTCTGATGATGATGACATGGTCATCGAAATGTACATAAGAGTTTAATCTTAAGTAACTTGTTTTATTTGTTCTTTTGGTTATTTTTGTGGTATTGAGGTTCTTTCCAATATTTTCATTGTAATTCCTACAGTGTCTTTAGCCATTATATCTATAACGAAATATCACTAAAAATTAAAATGAAAACTAAATAATTGAATGTTAAAATTTAAAGCGAAAAACAACAAACTCGAAAATTAAACAACTTGCACTAACAAAACATGCACTATTTGACCGAAAAAATATCTGTCTGCTAGCTCTCAATCGCCCACTTTACGAATTAGGTTATTGTTTAGAAAAGCAACTCTAATTAGCCCAGAGATAAAAACATGTAAAGTAGAATAACCAATGTAAAGAACGATATCGACAAAACCA
Source organism: Prosapia bicincta (assembly GCA_036971475.1). Taxonomy (NCBI): domain Eukaryota; kingdom Metazoa; phylum Arthropoda; class Insecta; order Hemiptera; family Cercopidae; genus Prosapia; species Prosapia bicincta. The sequence continues at coordinate 196,458,323 of JBAIZL010000002.1, forward strand.
AGAATATGCGTTACTTACATTGATTTGGAAATAAATGCTGGATCCTAAGCTATACATGAGCATCAGCGGCAAGCGTCAATTAAATGCTTCGTCCTATACTTGGGTGTAGGTTTGAATGTGTTAAAAACCAGGTATAACATGGTTATTCAAGAACAACACTAAACCAATATTACATGAGGGACTATATAATTAAAGAAGCTTATACTATACCAAAATTAGGAATGATTTTTCTGCAATAAAATTTCATTTAATCATTGGTGCTAATTATAAATGCATGTCCCGTATTAGGTTCTAAAGACAATAAACGATGCCATCAACAGGGTAAGAAGACAACTAAAATCACTTTGAGCCCAACTTTTGTCTCTGAGTCCAAGAAGAGAATGCTAGGATAAGTTTTATATCTATTATATACTTAACCTAAGTATATATAAGTCTGATAAGACACAATTTCTACCTTCACTGATGACACAACAATCCTAACCCATCAGAAACGACCATGAAGAAGCAATGGAAAAATACCAAAAACTTCTACGGACAAAATACTCAGTTAATAAATTTTTGAGCACTGTGGACTAATTTTAACTAACTAAATAAAACCCACTATCCACAATACAGAAATCTTTATTTTACAAAAACTACTTTATGTACATTTTGATTACATTGTAATAATCTTCAAAAGTACTCTTCTATTTAAACTTGTACAATGGAGGTTTTGATGACAACCAGATGATGACCAATTTACTCAATTGTCTTTGAACCAAGAAAGACCCTTAAATTGTTGATGACCCTTTCAGTAATTATATTTTTAACATGAAGATGTAATGCATCGGGTTTGATTGAGAGGAATAAAAAATGATTAAAGAAGAAAACTGGAATAATATTCACTAGGTTATCTCATGAAACACAGTAAGTATAGAAACCCCCAGTTGATAATTGAGGAATAATTGGCAATAACAAAGGAGTCAGTAGGGAAATACACTCTTGGCACATTGATATAACTTGTATCAATGTTTTGGACATTCATTTCCACAACTATTCAGATTTGCTGCAAATAAAATTAAAAACACCTTCTTAACCCTTTGATTAGCATTTACGTAAGCACGTGAGATTACGCACCGGCCAGCGTGAGCATTTCCGTATATGTATGTTCTACCGTTTCTATCAGATTAGCATTGCCGTACATTTACGATTTGTTTTCCTGTGTATTGTGCTGTATTCTAGGTTAAATATATGCAAATATTTGGACAGTAACTACTACACAGAGTACATTGTCACCATTCTTTTGTGTCCAATGTCTATGGTTTTCCCATGTATCTACAAATCCTTTCGAAGTTTGTGCGGTAGTTAACAATGAATAGGAGATTGAATAATAAAGTTCTTTTATTTCTAAAGGCTATGGTTTTTTTCTACATGTTTCCAGATCATTTCGAAGTTTGTGAGGTATTTTACAATTAATTAGTATTTTACAAAAAAAAGATTACCAGATAATTTTTAGCAAAGAAATTTTCAGTAAACGTAAGGTAAAGTTTGGTTAACATTAGAAAATAAGTAAACAAAAAAACTGTTAAATATTACTATAATTTAAAAAAATTAAGAAAAAATTATAAAAAAGAAAAGTGTAAAAATCTTTCAAAAATATGTTGCTCCCAGGGGCCATATCAGGACAGGCGCATGTTGCTAATCAAAGGGTTAATAACCAACTATGTGCTGAGAAAATAATAGGGTCTGAGGAGCAAGACCATCTGGATTTGCTTGGACAGTTAGGCCGCTCTAAAGGTTTAACGTAAGGTTAGTGCCAGCTCTAAGCTGGTGGCTGGGACTATAGTTTCTCTAGCGAAGCTGGGTAAGTATAACTCGCTCAACCTAACCTTAATTCCAGGGCATTCTGGCTGGATAGGGAATGAGAGAGTGGACACATTAGCAAAACAAGAGTGTATAATTGAAAGATCGTTGTGAGGGCGGTGGGCATACCGCCTCAGGAGGGGCACAAGAGGATTACGGCACATACAGATAAGTTGTGTAGGGAAGAATGGAATGCGATTTTGGGGTGTAACAAATCCAAAATACTGTGGGGATACTTAAGAAACTTGTGGGGTAAAGAACTACTCTTCTTAAGTAGATCTCAATTCAGAATTACTGTAGAGCTGGTCACAGGCCGTGGGAATCCATGGGTTCCAGTACACAATCTAGGTCTCCTGTGTGCAAGAGATGCGAAGAGGACCAATAGGAAAGCACAATCCACATGCTCTGTGAGTGCCATGCTTTGGGAGCTGTAAGTAGAAAGTGGTTTGGCTGGCAGGTATGTACACCAGAGGATATCAGAAGATTTAGCATCAGGTTGGTACTTGGATTCAGCAAAGAGGTAGGCATCCTTTAAGCTAATCCTATGGTAAGGATGGGAAGAGAGTATAAAGACTGTAGCTAAGTGCCCTACACCGATAAGGTCCTTCCGAGTTTTCTAATAATAATAATAACTAACACTTGTAATGAGGAAGGATATGAAAAAAAATAATATTATTTTGTGTATTGTTGTCTTATTAGAAAGTCTCCAGCATTTTTATTTCGCTAGTACCAATGACCTACTCATATTTAATATGCTCCATATAAAGCCCTTTAGCAGTCTAAAGTTTAAGCAGATTACAATTTTTGCTCATTCAAGTCTTCTACAATTTCTAATAATTTATTTTAGTCAAATTTAAATAGAAAAAATATAATCGAAATGAGTTATGTAATAAATTTTTTACAATACATATTTATACATCTATTACGATATTTCAATGTACAAAACGTCTTCAGACTTACTTGACTGGGAAATTCACTATAGTTGGGTTCTTTTCCACAAAGAATGTATTTTTCGTAAATCTCTGAAACAAATAAATTTTCGAATCAACTTTTAAAAATGTTCATTTAAATAAAGTTCATAGAGAAAAAATATACTATTATGAATATATATTTTCTTTTGTTTCATATTTTAAGCTATTTATTAAAATATTATGTTTCTGGTCAGCTAATAATATATGTAATAGTCCACATGAGGAAATAAGAAATCAGTAGAATCTCTCTAATTCATAACAAACATCGTCTGCACTGACATGTATTATAGGCATCATCAGAGAAGAATTCTTTAGTACGAAAGAAAATGACAGACTTTTTTACAACTAAAACGAAAATAGATGTAATATACTAAATTTTTTCTTGCTAGTGTTATTGTTCTTACAAGGTATTGTAATATGTTGTTTTATGAAAATAGAATAACGTTGTTTGTCGAGATGGCCGTTTGGTGATGATGTTTATGTTTAATTTTTATTTAACATAGACAACATACACATGAAAATTAAAAATAAACAACATCACCAAACAGCCACGCCGACAAACCACACAATAAAACACAAATACATAACTCCCACTCCCTACAACAAAAACATATAAATATAAAATAAAATAAGTTTAAATATAAAAACACAAAATACCTTCCATATTCAAAAAACTTAATAACCAAATATCTTACAAAACAACAAACACTTTAAGACAACACATACAACCCTTTCAACAACAAAGAAATACAATCTATCTTGTATTTACAAATTAACATGTAACGAGTATTCCGGCTATTATATCGGTCAAACTGGTAGATCAGTCAACACACGCTTCAATGAATACATTAACCAAAGAAACAACACAAACCAAAAATCCAGCTATGCAACATACCTGAAAAAACGCGGCATTCGCAAACGGATATATATACTAATTAAAATATTCTCCACATATTAAACCAAAGTAAAAGAACTAACAACTTAAGAAAAATACAAATTATACAAACACTATGCAACAGATTAAGAAAACATATTAAATGACCACACACACATACACATGACCACATATTTTTAATCCAACACCCTGTTTCATTACATAGAAAACATCGAACTTAACCTACCCCTACTACACTCATACCGACAACCTTTTTACCTTGAAAACGCCGCGAGTAGAGGCTTTGTATTCGTAAAAAGAACGGTTGTCTCAAAACGCGTAAGCAAGTAAGCCCTTATGAATTCACTTAGTTAAGTATTATTTAATTATAGTAATATTATTAATTATGATATTAATAATAGAGACTTATTATTATGTTAGTGAAGTAGTTCATAAATTATATTAATTTGCTACAGCTACTTAACATGTAACAAAAATATATGTTCAAGTAAATTATAATTTTAAGGTTATAAATTAAAGACATGCAACAATTACAATATATAAAATTCATTTTACCTTAATGTACAGAATAAGATATGGAGGCAACTTCGTGATTTCAAATCTCTTTAGAAAATTTTCTTTGTAGGTTTTATATTCTTTTTCGCTATCATTGTTGAACTTAGTCAACAATTGGTACAGGTTCACCTGAACAGAACAAAATTATATATATATATAGATTTTTTTGGACTAGGAGACTGACAGACTTACCTTGGTAAGAGTCCACTCTGTAGTCTTGAAATAGAAACACATAAAAGCACTTAAACAATGATATAAAAATATATAAACCTAAAAATATATATATTCTTGATATTTAACGTTATCCATTGTTTTTCCGTTGCACTGACTTTATGAAGTTAATATATTACTATTGTAAATAATTTTATCCACCATTAAGTGCAATAATTTTACCTTGAGTGATGAGGCACCTTTCGGTCAATTGACCGAAAGGTGCCTCATCACTCAAGGTAAAATTATTGCACTTAATGGTGGATAAAATTATTTACAATAGTAATATATTAACTTCATATATATATATATATATAAATATCGCAATATGTATTTTTGTGTATTAATAAAGAACATAAGTCTTATGTTTACAACAATTAACATTATTGTTTAATATTCCTGATGATGTTGGTACTGTTAGCCAACGAAAAGCTTTGAATTGTAAATTCAATTATAATTCTTGTATTTGTATTTTGACTTATGTTCTTTATATATATATAGATTTTTTGGACTAGGAGACTGACAGACTTACCTTGGTAAGAGTCCACTCTGTAGTCTTGAAATAGAAACACATAAACACACTTAATTTTATTTCATTCTCTCATATTTCTTTTTGTTTTCTCTTTGACAAAGACCACTGTGTGGTTGAAATATATCATTGGTTAAGTGCTTTTATGTGTTTCTATTTCAAGACTACAGAGTGGACTCTTACCAAGGTAAGTCTGTCAGTCTCCTAGTCCAAAAAATCTAAATAATCTTTATCAACCAAAACTAACCTAAATATAAATATAAATTTATATATATATATATATATATATATATATATATATATATATATATATATATATATTGTAATAAATTTGTTTTATTATGATATTATGAATGAATTCTTTCAAATGTATTTTTTAATAATTTCAATCAAGATAGGTTAGTAACTTTTCTAATTTATTTTAAGATAAATAATTTTTAAGAGCTTTCGGAAAGAATTTCAGCTTTTCTCGACTCACACCTTCAACCCTTAGTAAAGAACCTTCCATCACATACCCAGGACACCAATCACTTCATAGATCGACTCTCACAAATATCTGTACCTCTACCCCCGGTAACTATTTTGGTCACCATAGATGTCACCTCTCTCTATACCAACATCCCTCATGCACATGGCCTATCTGCAATAGAGAATTTTCTAAACAAACGCCCAGGCAAGCCTTCTCCCACTACACCTTTTCTTGTGAACCTGACCAGGTTCATCCTCGAGAAGAACAACTTTCAGTTTAAGGGAAGGAACTACCTTCAAATAAAGGGAACAGCAATGGGTACCAGAATGGCACCATCGTACGCAAATCTGTATATGGGATTGTTGGAAGAAAGTTTTCTAAAGACACAAACACACTAGCCATTATGTTGGTATAGATATATAGATGACATCTTCCTAATTTGGACACAGGGTGCTTCAACACTTGAGACATTTTTAGGCAGCCTGACACAATTCTCCACACTTCAATTTACCTGGGAGAAATCTACATCAGCCATCACCTTTTTGGATGTAGAGGTAACACTCCAGAATGGAAATATCAACACAGGAATTCACATCAAACCTACAAACCCCCTACAATATCTCCATTTCGACAGCAACCACCCAATAAACATAAAACGATCCATTCCATACAGTCAAGCAATCAGGGGTAAGAGAATCTGTTCGAATGATAGGGAATTGGAAGATTTTAATAGAAAGATATCAACAGCCTTCCAGAGAAGAGGATACCCAAAAAAACTCATTGAAAACCAAATTCATTCAGCACAATCCTCGGTTCACCATAAACCACAAACAGAACAAAATAAACTGTCTTTAATAACAGACTACCATCCTGGTCTACATAAACTCAACAAGATATTGAGAAATGGCTTCAAAATTCTTCAAGCTTCCGTCCACACCAAAAATCTTTTCACCGATCCACCGCAAATTTGGTACAAGCAACCCCGCAACTTGAAAAACATCCTAGTACATCCTAAACTACCAGACCCTGATGCAGAGAAACCACACAAACTTCCTCATGGCTCCTTCCCATGTAATAGACCTAGATGCAAGACGTGTCCAATACACCCCTCAGCAAATAGTTTCAACAGCCAAACAACAAAAATTGTCTTCAAAATACAGGGTCATCATAATTGTACATCGAAAAATGTCATATACCAGCTACAATGTAAACTTTGCTCAGCACAGTACATAGGCCTGACCATGGACGGTCTGAATATCAGAATGAATGGCCACAGACATGATGTTAAAATTATGAATATGGATAGACCAACAGCTCAACATGCTGCGAGTCACAACATCACAACTTTTGATGACTGCTATACTACAAAAATAATTAAATCACTCCCCCGTGATTGCAATCCCTCAGAACTGAGAAGGTGGGAACTATCATACCAGTGGTATACCAAGTCCAGAGAATCCCCTAACCTCAACATCAGATAAATCCATTCATTTTTTTTTCCAAATAGCCTTATCTCTTTTCCCCTGACAGACTTATATAAACTATAATCACTCATATGTTCATGGAAACAATATATATATCTTTAATCTGTGCATCTGTGACATCTGATTTCTACTCTACACAATCTGTGATTACAATTATTTTATTTCATTCTCTCATATTTCTTTTTGTGTTTTCTCTTCGATTGACAAAGACCACTGTGTGGTTGGAATATATCATTGTTTAAGTGCATTTATGTGTTTCTATTTCAAGACTACAGAGTGGACTCTTACCAAGGTAAGTCTGTCAGTCTCCTAGTCCAAAAAATCTAAATAATCTTTACCAACCAAAACTAACCTAAATATATATATATATATATATATATATATATATATATATATACATATATATATATATATATAGATTTTTTGGACTAGGAGCTGACAGACTTACCTTGGTAAGAGTCCACACTGTAGTCTTGAAATAGAAACACATAAAAGCACTTAAACAATGATATATTTCAACCACTCGGTGGTCTTTGTCAATCGAAGAGAAAACACAAAAAGAAATATGAGAGAATGAAATAAATAAATACAAGTTGTAATCACAGATTGTTTTTCCGTTGCACTGACTTTATGAAGTTAATATATTACTATTGTAAGTAATTTTATCCACCATTAAGTGCAATAATTTTACCTTGAGTGATGAGGCACCTTTCGGTCAATTGACCATTGTCGAATCACTGATGTTTTTCTGTTGTAGATGTTCGGTCTGTGAAGTTGGTGTTTGTTGACGTTACGCGCACTTTTTCTTGATCTGTGTGTATGATATTTCTATATAGTATGTCTTCTGTATATGTTGTTTGTAAATTCATTAAATTGTTGTGTAAGTTTTTATAAATGTGGTATTTTTCTAGTGAGTTTAATTCTATTGGGTTGTTATTTATTTCAAGTATGGTTAGGTTATTTTCGTAATTTGTTATTTCGTGTTTATGAGATATTAGGTGTGCTGCAACATTTGATACTTTAGAATTTTTGTTTTTGAATGCTCTATAATGTTCTTCAAATCTTATTTTAAATGTTCTGGTTGTTTTTCCTATGTAAAAAGCGTTACAGTTGTTGCATGTGATTTTGTAAATTCCTGATAGGTTATGTTTTTCTGAATTTGTTTTGTGGTTTGTGTTATTAAGATATTTTATTATTTTGTTGTTTGGTTTGTAAATTGGAGTGTAGTATTCTTTGTTGTATATATTTGTTATTTTTTCTATTTTGTTATTGGTGTAATTATATTTTAGGTAGATTTTTTTATTTTCATTATTTTCGTGTTCCGGTTGTAGTGTTGTGTTGAGGTTAGGTTTTTTTGTGAATTTATTGTATATATTTTTTATAATGTGTTTGTTGTATCCATTTTCTATTGCTATTTTTGTAATGTTATCTAATTCTTCATTTAATTTTTGTTTGTTATCCTGTGTGTATTTTATTGCTTTATTTATCATGTTACTGTAAGTGTTAATTTTGTGTGTCCAGGGGTGGTTAGATTTGTAGTGTATTGTGGTGTTGTTGGAAGTAGGTTTCCTGTATACTGTAGTTTCTATTTTATTATCATTTATATTTAAAGTAATGTCGAGGAAATTGATTGTTCTATTTGTTTCTGTTTCAACGGTGAATTGTATGTTTTCGTTGTATGTATTTAGTTTGTTTAATATTATGACGTGTTCGTTGTGAATGGTAGGTTGGTATATTACAAGTATATCGTCTACATACCTTGTCCATAGTGAGATATTGTGTGTGTTTATTATAGGTTTAATTATTATTTGTTCAAAGTGTTGTAAATATATTTCTGACATGACAGATGATATGGGTGAACCCATGGGGAGTCCTGTTGTTTGTTTATAATATTTATTGTTAAATTGGAAGTAATTTTGGTTACATATGTGTTTGGTTAGCGTAATAATACTATCTATTATGTTTCTTTTTTCGTTATTGTGTATCAGTTTGTTTTTTATTATTTCTATGGTTTCTTCTATTGGGATACTAGGGTACATGTTAGTTATGTCATAACTTATTATTTTTGTGTTGCTGTTTGTTTTTATCGTTTTTATTTTATTAATTAATTCGTATCCATTTTTTATATTGTATGTGTTGTTGATATGTATTTTAGATCTTAGGATTTTGTCTAGAATTTTTGCGATTATGTAAGATGGTGCTGTTGTGAAATTTATTAGTGGTCTAAATGGTGTGTTGGGTTTGTGGATTTTAGGTATCCCTGATAATACCGGTGCGCATGGTTTGAATGGGTATAATCTTGTGTGGTATTTTAATTTATTGTTATAGTTTAGGGTGTTACGGTGAGTGACAATTAAGTTTTTTATTGTAATAAGGTATTTGTTAGTTGGGTCTGGGATTTGTTCGTATTTATTTTCTTTTATGTAGTTAGTCATTGAATCGATATATTTGGTATTTTCTATTATTACTGGAGTATTTGTTTTATCTGATTTTAATATTAAGTAGTCGTTGTTTTCTAGTTTTTCTCTGAGTTTTATAATTTCTTTTTTATTAATATATTGTTCCGTTTTTTTGTTTTTTTCCGTTTTTATTAGGTTAATTTTATTATTAATATTATTTCTTATGTGTTCAGTATTTTGGTGGGTAATTTTGTGGATGTTAGATTCTGTGTCAACTATTAGGTTTTTTATTATTTGTTTTTTGTTGAAGTTAGGTAGGTTATATTTGAAGGAATTTGTTATTATTTTTTCTTTTTCAGTAAATTGTGTTTTAGTTAAGTTTATGAATTTATTATTGTTAGAGGTGTGGGTTGGTTCTAGGCTATTTTTTAGGTTATGTTGTTGTTTTGATGTGTGGATTGGTTCTAGGCTATTTTTTAGCAGTAATAATTATTAGCAGTAATATTATTAGTAATAATAGAAAATACCAAATATATCGATTCAATGACTAACTACATAAAAGAAAATAAATACGAACAAATCCCAGACCCAACTAACAAATACCTTATTACAATAAAAAACTTAATTGTCACTCACCGTAACACCCTAAACTATAACAATAAATTAAAATACCACACAAGATTATACCCATTCAAACCATGCGCACCAGTATTATCAGGGATACCTAAAATCCACAAACCCAACACACCATTTAGACCACTAATAAATTTCACAACAGCACCATCTTACATAATCGCAAAAATTCTAGACAAAATCCTAAGATCTAAAATACATATCAACAACACATACAATATAAAAAATGGATACGAATTAATTAATAAAATAAAAACGATAAAAACAAACAGCAACACAAAAATAATAAGTTATGACATAACTAACATGTACCCTAGTATCCCAATAGAAGAAACCATAGAAATAATAAAAAACAAACTGATACACAATAACGAAAAAAGAAACATAATAGATAGTATTATTACGCTAACCAAACACATATGTAACCAAAATTACTTCCAATTTAACAATAAATATTATAAACAAACAACAGGACTCCCCATGGGTTCACCCATATCATCTGTCATGTCAGAAATATATTTACAACACTTTGAACAAATAATAATTAAACCTATAATAAACACACACAATATCTCACTATGGACAAGGTATGTAGACGATATACTTGTAATATACCAACCTACCATTCACAACGAACACGTCATAATATTAAACAAACTAAATACATACAACGAAAACATACAATTCACCGTTGAAACAGAAACAAATAGAACAATCAACTTCCTCGACATTACTTTAAATATAAATGATAATAAAATAGAAACTACAGTATACAGGAAACCTACTTCCAACAACACCACAATACACTACAAATCTAACCACCCCTGGACACACAAAATTAACACTTACAGTAACATGATAAATAAAGCAATAAAATACACACAGGATAACAAACAAAAATTAAATGAAGAATTAGATAACATTACAAAAATAGCAATAGAAAATGGATACAACAAACACATTATAAAAAATATATACAATAAATTCACAAAAAAACCTAACCTCAACACAACACTACAACCGGAACACGAAAATAATGAAAATAAAAAAATCTACCTAAAATATAATTACACCAATAACAAAATAGAAAAAATAACAAATATATACAACAAAGAATACTACACTCCAATTTACAAACCAAACAACAAAATAATAAAATATCTTAATAACACAAACCACAAAACAAATTCAGAAAAACATAACCTATCAGGAATTTACAAAATCACATGCAACAACTGTAACGCTTTTTACATAGGAAAAACAACCAGAACATTTAAAATAAGATTTGAAGAACATTATAGAGCATTCAAAAACAAAAATTCTAAAGTATCAAATGTTGCAGCACACCTAATATCTCATAAACACGAAATAACAAATTACGAAAATAACCTAACCATACTTGAAATAAATAACAACCCAATAGAATTAAACTCACTAGAAAAATACCACATTTATAAAAACTTACACAACAATTTAATGAATTTACAAACAACATATACAGAAGACATACTATATAGAAATATCATACACACAGATCAAGAAAAAGTGCGCGTAACGTCAACAAACACCAACTTCACAGACCGAACATCTACAACAGAAAAACATCAGTGATTCGACAATGGTCAATTGACCGAAAGGTGCCTCATCACTCAAGGTAAAATTATTGCACTTAATGGTGGATTAAATTACTTACTTAGTAATATATTAACTTCATAAAGTCAGTGCAACGGAAAAACAATGGATAACGTTAAATATCAAGAATATATATATATATATATATATATGATATCAAATATGGTGATAAGTTTTCTTGTAATATAGTTAATGAATAAATATATTTCAAATATAAGAATAGTTTTAATTTATATATTATTAGCTTAAGTGTTAATTTTGTGTGTCCAGGGGTGGTTAGATTTGTAGTGTATTGGGGGTGTTGTTGGAAGTTGGTTTTCCGTGTACTGTAGTTTCTATTTTATTATTATTTATATTTAATGTAATGTCAAGATAGTTAATTGTTCTGTTTGTTTCTGGTTCGAAGGTGAATTGTATGTTTTTGTTGTATGTATATAATTTGTTTAGTATTATGATGTGTTCGTTGTGAATGGTAGGTTGGTGTATACAAGTATATCATCTACGTATTTGTCCATAGTAAAATATTATGTGTGTTTAGTATAGGTTTAATTATTATTTGTTCAAAATGTTGTAGATATATTTCTGACATGACTGATGATATAGATGATCCAGTTGTTTGTTTATAGTACTGTATTTATTGTTAAATTGGAAGTAATTTTGGTTACATATGTGTTTGATTATTGTAATAATACTATTTATTGTGTTTTCTTGTTTGTTATTGTATATTAGTTTGTTTTTTATTGTTTCTATGGTTTTCTATTGGGATGCTATTATGTTGGTTATGTCATTACTAATTATTTTTGTGTTGCTGTTTGTTTCTATGTTTTTTATTTTATTAAATAGTTCGTATCCATTTTTTATATTGTATGTGTTGTAGATATGTATTTCAGATATTATTATTTTGTCTAGTATTTTTGCGATTATGTAAGATGGTGCTGTTTTGAAATTTATTAGTGGTCTAAATGATGTGCTGGGTTTGTGGATTTTAGGTATGCCTGTTAATATTGGTGCACATGGTTTGAATGGGTAGTCTTTATTGTATTAAGATATTTGTTAGTTGGGTTTGGGATTTGTTTATATTTATTTTCTTTTATGTGGTTAGTCATTGAATTGATGTATTTGGTATTTTCAATTATTACTGGTGTGTTTGTTTTATCTGGTTTTAATACTACGTAGTCGTTGTTTTCTAGTTTTTCTTTGAGCTTCATAATTTCTTTTTTGTTTATATATTGCTTTGTTTTTTTGGGTTTTTATTAGGTTAATTTTATTATTGATGTTTCTTATGTATTCAGTGTTTTGGTGGGTAATTTTATGAATTTTAGATTCTGTGTCAACTATTAGGTTTTTTATTATTTGGTTTATGTTAAATTTGGGTAGGTTATACTTGAAAGCATTTATTATTATTTTTTTTCAGTGAATTGTGTTTTAGTTAAGTTTATGAATTGTTGGTTCTTAGAGGTGTGGTTTGGTTTTAGGCTAGTTTTTAGGTTATGTTGTTTTTTAGATTTTCGATTTTTTATGTCTATTTATTTTGTGTTTTATTATGATTTGTTGTATCTTTTCATGTATTATAGGTGCGAGATTATCAAAGGTTTTCATAATTTCTAAATTGGTTGTGTACAGTTGTAGGTTAATTTGTCTTTTTTTATGGTACGCAGATTTAATGTTTTCTTTAATTACGTGTAATTCGGCTATTTTGTTGCTTTGTTAATGACTGTATTTTGTTTATTTCTTAAGTGTAGTTTAGCATATTTTGGTGTGATGTTAAGTGATATGCATTTTTTATTGAAATTTATTCTGATAATATAGTTCTGGAGTTTGATCTTGAGGTTAAGATATTTCCAGTAGGGCTGTTTACCTTGGTTGGTGTTAAAACTGTGATATTTCACGTTGTCCATTATTTTTCCGTTGCACTGACTTTATAAAGTTATTATTGTTACTTGTATCATTCTTGTATTACTTGTGAATCATTCGACAATGGTCAAGTGACCGAAAGGTGCCTCATCACATAAGGTAAAATTATTGCACTTAGTGGTGGAAAAAATTATTTATAAGTAATAATAATAACTTTATACATGTATATATAATATATTTTCTTGTTCAATAATCTAAAACAACATAGGTTATTCAAATACAAGAATATTTATTAATTTATATTCAAAACTTTTTGTTGATCTTTGATCAAAGATTGTATTATTAATTCCTGATGATGTTGGTACTGTTTACCAACGAAAAGCTTTGAATATAAATTAATAAATATTCTTGTATTTGAATAACCTATGTTGTTATATACAAATATAATAATAATATTTTTTATTTTTGTAACACTGTTTTCTTGTATTCACTTATTACTTTAACTATAAGTAGTTAAACAAGAATCTTACTTTTTATTTATGCGATTGAACTATTAAAGATTGATAGTATCTTCATTGTCAAGCTCCCCTGCAGTTTCTTTATTAAGCACATTTATAGAGGTTTAGACAAAAATAAATGAATAAATAAATCTTTTTTTAATAATTAAAAATAAAAAAGATTTCAACTCCAGGAAGTTTAATTTTTACAAGAAATCATGGTCTTTTACCATTATAGTTGCTAAAAGCTTACCTTAAAAAAACAAAACAAAAATATAGCTAACTATAAAATTTTTAAAAAAAAGTCTGGCATTTATTACCTGGGGAATAATATTTTCCATGATTTCATCTTTGAACAATGGCGGTGGAGGTAAATCACAAGTAAGATACAGAAATGGAGATGTTGTAATTTGCTCTGTATACTCATCTGTCAGTTGTAGCGCAGCTCTCTGAGTCTCTTCTAATTCTACTGGAGGAATCTTTCTACTTCGGATCCTCATGGAACCGAGAAATGTTTTATATACTATTGAGGAATCAGGTTTTTTTGTTCCATTCAGTGCTAAATGAAGAGCATTCAGAAACCACGAAAGAAAATCAATTGGATCTCCTAGAAAAACAGTTATAAAATAATATCCAGCATCTAATCTACTGACAATAATTTTTTTAGAGTTTTATTAAAAGAAACATTAATTTAACAGTAACATTTTAATGAAATACATTAAAAAGATATATATTCAATTAATAATGCAATATTTATTACTTATGGTCACTCAACGTTCTTGAACTGAAGTCTAAAAATTTATATTATCAGTAGAATAGAAATCAGTGTGTTATATTTACAAAGGAATATTTTTTGAATTTCTTTTTATTATTACAACCATCCCAAATTATAATTATAATAAACCAGAGTTAAAATACTGTTATCAGTGGTTACAAAAACCCCTGAACTTACAGATCATCGTATAAAAACAAGAATTATACTATGAAATACTTTGAAATGTATGGAAATACAATATATTTAATCTATCCAATGCGTTTAACTCTACAGTGGAATCACGGTTGATCTAGGCAAGATACGTTTGGCTCCACTATGGCCAAAGCCTCTTTCGACAAGATATAAATTTAATTTACCTACTATGACATGTGTAATTAAACATGACACTTTTGTTTCAGTTAGGCATTAGCTTTTGTACAGTAATAACCATTTTTGGTAACTGCAATTAAGTCAAATGATTGCTTAGAAATAATCATACGGCTCTTTTTCAGTATGTTTACTTTAATTTTAAAAAATATATATATAATATTGCCAAAAAATAACAAAAAAATAAGGTATTATAAAGATAAGACATTACAATTTAATAAGATATTATTTATTAAATACGTCAGATTTTACCATTTCCACATCATAAGCAGTAAAAACAGCTTTTGCCTAAATAATATATAGCATACTAACCTCAATAAAAAATAAAAAATAGTGATATAGAAAAATATGAATAAAATTAACCATATCCAAAATAAAAGAGAAATAAATATAATATATACCAATAATTAACTATGATCTATCAAAACAGCATTGTTTTCCATGACCATGTAAAAAATTATAAAATTTATCACAAAACGAAAACTAACATAAAAAATTACACAATTTTATGGAATAGTTCACCCCGTTCATTTGTTTACCTTTAATGTGTTTAAAAACATTCAAACAAACTGTTGTAAGTTACTGATGGGCATTTTATTCTAACATTTTTATTTTATAAAGTTACACATTACGATTCAAGTTAATAAAGTGTTACATCTTCTAGAATAGTGTTCTTCATTATAAATCAAAGCAATTGATAATATAGGCAAGGTTATAAACATCAACATAAAAGTAGGTTTATGTTATCAATATAAAAATGATGTCTATATTTGCAGATAATCGTACATAGTAATACAAGTTAATTGTAATTCTATTTAGAAAAAAACAAAGAAAAAATTACTTACGGTACTGAAAATAATTTCCTACTAACAGAAAATTTTAACAGGTGATTGAATGCAATTCTTTATCTGGTTACTAGCCCTTTGATTAGGAACATATACTTGCCTTGATATAGCCCCTGGGAGCAACATATTTTTGAAAAATGTATACACCTTTTCTAATTTTTTTCTTTATTTTCTCTAATTTTTTAAATTATAGTAATATTTGTTAATATTTTTTTATTTGCTTATTTTCTCATGTTAACCAAACTTTACCTAACGTTTACTGACAATTTCTTTGCTAAAAATTATCTGTTAATAGTTTTTTTTGTGTAAAATAACTATTCATTGTAAAATAGCGCACAAACTTTGAAACGATATGTAAACACGAGGGAAAACCATAGACATTGGACACAAAAGAATGGTGACTATGTACTCTGTGTAGTATTTATTGTCCAGATAGCTGCAAATATTTAACCTAGAATACAGCAAAATGCACGAGAAAACAAATCGTAAACTTACGGCAATGCTAATCAAAGGGTAAATAATATATGAATAAGATATAGTTGTTAAAAATAAATTTTTTATGCAATAAAATACGAAAATAACAATCTTATTGATCTTTCAAAATTAATTTTCATTAAATCGAATAAGGTTTAAAGAATAATCCGTGCATATGAATATTTCATAAAATAAAGTATTGATAACTTTTTTGTTTACCTTGTTCAGTGAACTGAAATTTCTTTCTGCTCCATAACACCACAGCCTGTAACATTTCATGAGGTGAGACATGGGCCTTGAAGTTACGAGGATTCCAAAGTTTTCTCATCAACTCGCCAAACCTTTGGACCAATAAAAAAGAACTGTCTCCTGGCGGACGCTTGACTCTAGCATAATTGATTTCCCTGAGAAAGTAGTCCCTGAGGGGTTGAACGTGTGATAATGCCTACACAAATATATATATTTTTTGTTAACTACCATTACATTTTTATTTATTGCAGACACTGAATAATGTAAATATTTTAATGTTTATTGCAATGTCATTATTTCCAACAACATCAAAAATTAGATCACATTGATCTTATGGACTCATTTTTATTCTATACATGCTTATAAATTTCAAAGAAAATAATCCTCCCCCATTGCAATTAAACCTTGGTTTTTTAAAAATGTGTTGTGATTTGTTACAGCATGCAGATATTAGTAGGGCTACGTTCTGATCTCTTATGAAGATATTATTTATTACATCAAGAAATACTTTCTCCACTTTCTAATAATACTGGATGTCTTACAATAAAAATTGAAATGTCAAATCATATTTTTAAATTCGGAATTGCTTTATAATGAAATTTGTTATCTTTTAGTAATTGACCAAGGGTAGAAACCTGTACCAAAAGCAAACAAAGCCACCTAAGGATGACACATACAAAAATATACCTCGTCTGATTGCTAGTTTTGCAGCTAGAGCACGTATAGGTCACATTGTGATTAAACAATATTTGTTCCATTTTGGCCTTTGGATTTGCCACAATGCCAACTTTGTGGCGATAACGAGGAGAATTTTATATAATCTTATGAATTGGAGGAAGACGTTATAAATAGAATTTATTAGTTTCAAATTGTTCAATTTTTTAGGTGAATTTTTTTAAGGATCAAATCAAATGTAACACTATTTCAAACCGCAATGCAGTTCTACAAAGAGGTATATTTCCATCTAACATTTCCTTGTAATTTTGAACTTCTAGTTTCCTGTAATTATAGTCCTGCAAACAATTTTATTTTTAATTTCTGAAAGTGCAGGAACACACACAGAGGCTGTATCGGACACCTAATACTAAAGTTAGGTTTACATTGTTGGTCATGGGTGACCACCGCAGCCCTATGCAAAAATACAGTGTCGGTCAACGTTTTAATGGAGTGAAGAGTAAAGGAGGTAGCTACAGCAAAAAGGAATAAGAAACATATCTGAGACAAAAAGAACAATTACACTGGGAAGATCATGTAATGAGAAAATATTTTGTTAAAAATACAGAGTAGATTATAAACGTAAAGCACATGATTTTATTGTGATGCGATTATCTATCGCAGTGGTGTAAAATACGCAGTTAAATGTAAGGAGGATTTGCCCTTTACACGCAGCTGGTTACTAGTTTGCTCTGAACAGTGAGTGGAAAAACATGCTTCTGTTGGAAGTGTGTTTTTCAACTACATAAAACAGCATGATGGAGTGTTTGCTTGAACAGTGATACAGCATCGTTTTGTGTACGGCTTGGAAGAATTCAGTAGAAACTTTCCAGAGGCGTAAAGACAATTTTAAAAAGGGGAGGGAGGTGATCGCTGAAAACCCCTTTGGATCCCAACAGCGGTAAAACCTGACGTAATTTATCCATTTTGAGTTTGTAATGCAGGGAGAAACTGTTAACTCAGCCCTTTACCTGAGATTAAAACGCAGGGTAGCGTGTGTGAGGGCTGTCATGAAAGACACGATCAAGCTTCACAATGACAAAAACACCAGCTACATGGCCTTCATTGTTACCAACTTCTTGGCTTGTTGCAACATTTTATTTTGTTTCCTAAACTAAAGAGAGACAGCTGAAAGTAAAGCATTGGGAGACCGTGGAAAATATTCAAAGCATGTTACGAAGTTCCTAAGAGATATTCCGGTTGAGTTTCAGAGTGCCTTCCAGGCATAACAAGCACTTCTCTACAAGTGTACTGATGTTGGGGGGGGGGGGCTATTTTGAACACTTTTAAGCATCTGTTCTGGTACAATCAATATATCTATTTTTCCTCAAAATTTGCATCATTTTTATAATGGACCCATATATTAAAAGAAGCTAGAAGTCATATGAGAAGAATTTAGTCTGTACAAAATATCAACAAAAATATATTACTGGAATGCTTGAAGTTAAATTAGAATAATGTTTTTGAAACTTGAGATAAATGGTTTAAAGTGATCATAAAATTTATTGTTTAGTGTGTAAAAGAAATATAAATTATCACTTAAACTCTAAAGACATAGATGACAGAATGGAAGATCAGAAAGAAAAGACTGAAGAATGATAAAGCATTTAGAAGAAGTTCAAGAAGCATTTACAGAAATTTGTTCTAAATGCATAAAATATGAGATTAGCTTACTAAACAGTTGCAGGCACTATTTGAAAATGGGATGTTAAATATCTTTAAAAGTACAGTTATAAAATAATTGTTTTAAGTAATAAACACAAAATAAACCAGAATGAATAAACATGTGCATGTCTTGAGAAATTAATTAAAAGTAATGGATTTCAGATACTTTATCAAACCATTAGTTGGAGATTAAAAATGGATAAAATAAAAGCTAACTTTGTGGAATTTTAACCAACCCAGAAACATATTATTTTAATAACACAGGAAGCAAGCAATAAATAGGAATAATGAAGGTTGCACATGTCTAAAGCCAGCATTTGTTGGTAGGTTCTGAAAAAATTTCATAAGAAATATCTCCTTTCAATAATACCCTTAGTTCTTTACAAAAGAAATAAGGAAGATCTATTATAGAAGTTCAAGAGAAGAAGTAGGTTAAAATTAATCTCAACCCTGGTAACCCTAAACATAAATATTTTAATAGTGCCGGATTCGTTATAAAAGCTATGAGTTGAAATAACCAAATCAAGAGAAAAATTTGTTGTACAAAATTGATATTAATGAATGTCAACTAAGTTATACACAGAGAACAAAGGCTTGACGAGTTCTTCTTGTCAATTTTTCTGTGTCATAAAATACTGGGCCATCTTGCCGCTCAATAGTTTCAGTTGTCTTGTGTGTTATCACCACTATCTAAGCACAGTTTTCCTATAACTGTTTGAAAATTATGTTATTTGCCTGTCTGGTAAATTTCAGTTTCAATTGTAAGCAAAACAGTTTAACCAATAAACGACTGGGGGTTGACAATTTGCAGCATATTCAAACAGTACAGCATACAGATATGCTGGATGAGATTTTGTATACACTAGTGAAATAAATTACATGATAGACAACGGTGGATCTATTTTAAAAACGTTGGATCCACAACTGTGGATCAAAATGTTTTGCCCCAATATATTATTAATCTTCTTGTACTACTTTACAATTAAAAATAATTATATTGAACAAATATTTTAAATAGCAGAAAATAAAGTTTATAAGTTCAAAGTGAGTTTTACTAACCTTTTAAAAAATTAACAACTTTCAACAGCAAAAAATGAATTTTATTGTATCTACGGATGTCTGTAACACAACTAAGTCTCATAGAAATCTGACTTGATATACTAAATTTATGAAATTAAAAAAAAAGTCTATATTATTCCAAATCAGTTGCATTTTCTGTACAGTACAGAGCTTGGAGAAAATGGTAGGCAAATAGATTAAATGTTTTTATATAAATAGGCAGATGTTTATGAGCACCTTAGCATTGCAATTTTTCTTGGTTATTGTACAATATACTAGAAAGTCTTACAAAAATCAAGAAAAGCAAATATGTAAGACAATAATAGGAATCAAATTTAAAAGTGATAAAAAAAATGATCACTTTAAAACACCACTACCCCTTAGTACTTCTGTTGAGTCAATTATTAAAAGCAGAATTAATGATGATGAAATGAAATTTCTGAGAAAAATCAACGGTATGAAACAAAGTATGAACTTTGTTAAAGTATGAACTTTACATAAAAAGATGTAAATATAAAAGAAATGAAAAGAAAGAAATGTTTGATGATAAAAAAAAACTTCCCCTTCGAAAGAATAAACGTGTCTGTCTGTCATGTATGAAAAGACAAGAGTAAATTTTAAACATACAGACAGAAAAAGAGACCTTCAAATGAACCATGACAGATTTATGGAAAATAAATCAATGATTGAAATGTTTGACAAAAAAGCTTAATACAATCAATGGTTAACTATATGCACATATAAAAAAACTTAAACCAAGCCATAAACTTATCCTGAGTGGGTATAAGAAAAAAAACTCATAATTAATTAGATACTAAAAATTATGTTTGGGCATAGCTTATTTCACCCATCTCAAAATTCTATCATTTTTTTTTGTATGCCTATATATGTAAGTAGGTTAAAAATACTGAATTAAAGAAATTTTACTATAAAAGCAAATTACCTGTAAGATAACATTACAGTAGTCATTGGCCTTGATGTTATTTAAGCCTACAATCCCTGGCAAGTATAATGTGCCATCAATTGCTCGGGAGAGTTTATCACTAATGTCCAACTGTCGGATATGTTCTGATGTAAAAGTCGGATTCAGTACGTACTTGATATCATCCAAAGAGGAATCTGAAAGAAAGGACTGTTTTTTCATAATTTTATGGATACTCACTAAACTTTCACAAATAATATCAAATAAAACAAATATTTTAAACAAATGTAAAACAAATATTTTAATGGCAAAAAGTCTAATTCTTTAGATTCCAATGCGAAAACAAATTTGATAGAAATGCCTGATTTATTTGTATCAAAATCATGCAACGATCTGTAAACACGTGTGAGACAACCCATACACTTTGTATATAAAATAATGGTAACTATATACTCTGTGTAACATTTATTATCCAGATAGTATCAAATATTGAAACTAGAGTGCAGAACAATACACAGAAAACAAATCGTAAACATACAGCAAATCAAATCTAAGAGAAATGATTCCCGTTCTCTGACGGGAATGCTCCTGCTGCCTTAGCGAGATCTCACATACTGGTATGTGAGTGCTGATGAAAGGGTTAAGTAAATACTAATGTTACTACTTATAAAACGTTTTTTTATTCATATCTTTATTTTAATGAAATATAGTTATGTCTTTAATTTATTAACTGTATTATCCTTCATTTACATTTACTTGAAATTAATTCACTTATAATAATTTGAAACAACTGTGGTGTAATTGTTTAGTTATAAATAACAAACCTCTTAAGCTACAAAAACTTTTTATTTTATCGCTTGGCAATTGAAATGTACATCAGGGCACAAATCAAAAGTTTTTGTGATTTAACTTTTGATACTCAACTGTCGGGCGAGCCCCACTTAGCGTATATTGAAGTTGACTCATACGTCGAACGTCACCCGCTACAATTTTCAAATAAACTAGACCTATTTTGACATTCACGCATTTTCTCATTTACACAATTTCTATGCTTATATCTTTTCTTAGGCTAGATAAAAGCTTATTAAATACATTCTCGTACAAAAGATTTAATACCATAATATTGGAAGGTTTTTTTTACATGCCATATCTGTTTTCTGAACCATACCATTACAACTGATTGACCAAGTGTATTTAAAATTTTTAAGGAAATAGGTCAATATAAAAACTTCAATAAAAGGTTAAAGATAAAAATTCTTTAACAGTTTAGAGAATTCAAAATTTCAAATCTTTTCAATACAAACCTCATATCCTGAGTCTATTTAATACAAACCTATCAATAATTTTAAACATTAAAAGCAATAAATTTAAAAACTTTTATGTTAATTTGAAATATATACCTACCAACAATTTCATAGTTATCAGGAAGACAGTAAAATTTAAGCGTTAAAAGGTTTAAAAAAACATGATGACTTTCTGCGACACTGTGGGTATAAGCATGGGTGTTTGTACCTCTTCCTAAAAATAAAACAGATAAAAAAGATATATACTAGATAATATTCATTTTTAAATTTAAAAACTGTTTTTATATTCTGAAAAGAATAACATAGTTTTACAATTAAAAAAATATATATATAATTTTATCAAACACACACACACACACACACACACACACACACACACTTGTGTTTAACTTTCATTTTTACCAATTGTAGCCTTATTCAATTATTTTTTGAAAATACATAAGTCAATGAGATCAATTGAATAAATATACCATTTCTACATTTTAATCATACTTCCAGTTCATGTTCACAAAGGTAGGCTTATTTTCATAAAGACAAAATTTAAGTAGAAATATCTTTTGACTAGAACAAATTTTTAATAAAGTAGCTATTCTTGTTTATATGAGCACTCGAGATAATCATTGAACAAATGAAAAGGCGGTTGTCATCGAGTCAAAAGTTTATTTATTTAGTGTGACGTTTCAGCAACTGATTTGTTGCTCTTATCAAGCCTGAAAACAATTTTTACATAACACTATAGATAGGCATGAAAATACAAGTACACTTACAACAAAAACTTTTTAAAACTTTAAACAAATTTCAATGAAATTTAGTAAAAAAAAACTTAATAAAATAAACCCACCTACATGGTGAGTCAAATTTCATCTAAAATATAATTAAAAACAGCAACAAAACTAAGAGAACATATAACCAATATTAACTAATTCTTGGTAAGAATAATAAGTTAGTCTAGAATAATAAGGATATAAGCTATCGTTAGTCATCAAATGCACAGTATTCAAATTTAAGTTTTCATGTAATTATTAAAAAAGGGTAACAAAACAGATTCCAAACATTTATGGCTTCTATACATATAATTGACCTCTACACAAAAGCATAACCTTTGAAAGGATTAGGCGATTTATGTGGTCTGTAGATACCTTTAGTACGAATTTTAACAACTTACCTTGAAAATACTTTCCACACACTAAACAAGCATATACATTAATCCTGGATAAAGACACTGAGCACAACTTCTCAAAATCAAAATCCAAGACTTGGCGATTTATTGTATCAAGATATGGACATAAACGGTGTGGTTTTACTGTTGTTTTTTTGATAACTGAAATATAAAAAGGACAATTACAGCAAATTATTACACATTTATTCATTATTAATTATTAAGAACAATGTTATGTATACAAACAGTACTCTAAAGAGTACTCTAAATTGAACTCATGTGATTATGTATACTTGTTAAACTTTTGATTAAATAAATAGTTTAATTAATAGAAGCAAAATAAAAATTAATTTTAGATCTAATTTTTCAGAAAAAGTTACTTATTTAAATAAATGAATTAGAAAAAAGCAAAAAATAAAGCTACAACAAACAAAGTATAGTTGGAAAAGCACAAGACATATCATGGTCAACTTAAAAGTATTGATATTTAATTTTTCTACAAATACTCGGATTTTACTCATTGGGGCTTCACCTCAGTATACATTCAACATTTATAAGTAAAGCATTAAAAAAAACATTTTAGTAAATTTATATGGTTTTAAAAAACATATAAGTAAATTTTAATGAATATTATAGCTAATAATGGTAAAAATGCTGAAGCTCGGCGCCATACGATATTTTGGGAAATTGTTTAGCACCACCAAATAGGACGATATTTACAAGAATTTTATATTTATTAAAGTAGGAAAGTTACTTTTTTTCAATTTAAAGTAGGATAAAAATTCAGTGCGGATGTAGAAGTTGTGAATAGGCACAGAGTAATACAAATGCTTCGTGATGTTACAACTGTATTTCAATATATAAAATTAAAACCAAATCTAACCTGACACTTTTTAGGTATATTTTAATATAGGTATGCAGTATTGTACAAATTTAAAACCAAATCTATCCCAACTGGAGAAGTTGTTTCTAAAATATCTACACACGTAAGGTTGCGTGACGTACCGCGGTCGATGCGTACAACCTTATGCGCAGCACTGTGATGTAAGTATCACTCCGCGTCCATTCACAACTTCTACATCTGTGCTGAATTTATTACCCTACTTTAAATTGAAAAAAGTAACTTTCCTACTTCAATAAATAAAAACTCTTTTGGATATCGTCCTATTTGATGGTTTCGAACAATTTCCCTAAATATCGTATGGTGCCGAGCTTATGCACAATAACCAAAAAAAAGTAACTTTCCTCAAGGAAAAAAAATGTTCTAATGGATATCGTCCTTTTTGGTGGTTTTGAACAATTTTACAAAATATCGTAGGTGTCCGCGTAGTAAACAGCTACCAAGTTTGTTTTACTGCAAACACATATTTACTTTAAAAAAATAACCTAGCCTGACCTGACTGGTGCTAACACTCCGATCTGCGAAATTTTTTTCCTCATAAATTTGACCTTGCTGAACACGAATCTAAAGTTATTTTTAACGAAAAACACATATTTCAGGTCAGGTCATGTTAGGTTATTTTATTATTATTACTATTTTTTAATGTGTTTGCAGTAAAAAAACTTCAGATTTGTGTTCAGCAAAGTCAAATTGATCAGGGAAAAAAATTTCACCGATCGGAGCGGTAGTCGCTGACCAATAATTACCATTTTATTGGGGTTATAACACATTAGAAATCCATTTTGACTATAATCTTAAAAACACAAAATCATATTTACGCATCACATATGATGAACAAATGTTAAAAAGGAGAAACGTTTGTTCTCCTTAGATTTAATCTAAGACGTTAAGCTTTATTTTAATCAAGGGAATATAATTTAATTTTTGCAACCTGGTAAATTGACCGGAAAACTAATGTTTGTGTTAAGCTTTAAATTAAAAAAAGAATAGAAAAATACCTGGTTCTTCCTCGTCGTCGGTGATAGGATCAATATCGTATATATCTTCAACAATTTTTCTCTTAACCCCCGGCTTTTTCTTAATTTTATTTAAATTTAATTTTAATTTTAAAAGTTCATTATTATTTGATGCCATTGTGTACACATAAAATTCACGTTAAAAACTTATAGCTACAAGACACAGGTTGATAATGTTGTCATGTTGTGTAGTTCAGTATCAGGAAGTTAAAGCCACAGATTAAAGCCAGATTAGTTATAGCTACAGATTAGAAATAACGTTAATTTTGAAACAAAAACATGCTGTACAGTATTTTGATTTTATAAAAATTACATACGTTATTACAATAAACATACGTATATTAAACAAGAACTTTATGATGTACGTATGTCCAATTGTTCTTAAAAACCACTCCAATAATATTCCTGAAAATTGGTATAGGGCCTATAGGGATTTTTAGGGTCTCAACATCGATGAGAACCAGAAATTTACATAATAATATTATACATTGAAAACGGTTTTTTGTTAAAATTATTAAAATTAAAACGATTTTTTAATTCTATTAACCAAACAAATCTCACCGAACAGACTTTAATAATCTGATATTTACAATCTTTATATGATCAATTTTTTTATTTTGAGAGGTATATGTAATAATATTTTAGAATAGATTTCTAATAAATAAACTTTTAATTATTATAATGGAATTTTTATTAAATTCAACTACTTGCCGATAACTGTATGTTTGAAAAGCAACAAATGTATATATTTTTAATTTGTTGTTAGAAAACTAATTGTTATAATATCTATTCATAAGTATTCTTTTTTAAAGTAGTTTTTCGTATAAAATTTATATTACAACTTTTATATGAAAACAGTAAATAATTGGATTGATCTGTGACTATACACAAAACCAAACGGGAATGTAATTTGACTTGTTTCTAATGGAGTAGTGAGTAGTTGTTGCACGTGTTTTTGTTGTTAATGTAGTCTAATATTTGTCATAAATTTAAAAACAAAAAATATTTGAAAAATAAATAAATAAGTAAGTTATTATAAATTAAAAGTAATGTATTTAAAGTTTCTATATTTCTTTTTAATTCAAACACTTGTAGGTAATAGTATAGTCGTTTAGGTTAGAATTTTGATATTGCAATTATAAAGTTTATTTGTATGATTTAGTCAATTCTTATTATTTTTCCATTAAAATAATCTTGTTGAATGACCGGCTTCAACTACATATTTATTTAGGTGATTCATGAATTAAAAGTGTGTGACGACTTCTATGTAGAAATGAAAATTCAGGACTCTTGAGGAATATTACAAAAAATATTACTAGTATTTGTTTGTTATTGTTTTAAGTTGGGTAATTGATATATTAACATTCACTACTTTAAAATTGAAACTGTATAATAAGCCTGAGTATTAGGTCTGGTTCTCTCTCATCCCCTATTCTATTAAAGCTTAGCTTGGCAGAAGTAAAAGATTCCATATTTTGTTGTCATCAAAGAATATGGTTGTCGTATCTCACAGTATTCCACAAGCTGTTTGCTTAAGAATGACGCTATTCTGGCTCATTGTCAACCACGTGTTTAGCTACAAGAAAAATACATTAGAATTGTTGAATTTCATTATAATTTTGTTGTACCAGGTCCTGATTTATCAATGTTTTTTTACTTTTGGTAAAATTTAAGATTATGAGATTTCCTGTAATGTGTATAAAATCACTGATAAGCAAATCCTGAAGTTATATTGATAATTATTATTCTTGTTATTGCCTCAGAATGTTTATTTTATATACCTGAAGTATCCAGTTGGGATAGATTTGGTTGTATTTTTGGCAGTTATAAGTTTACCAGCCACCTGAGATAAATATTAAAAATTGTTCAATATTTATTTATTGAGTAAAATTTTATAAAAATTTTTTGTGCATAACGTCCTATTTTGTGGTTATGAACAATTTTAAATTTATATCTTAGGTGGCCACTAAAACTTACAATTACCGTAATTTCATACATTTAACCAAACGAATGTACACATGTAAGGCAAGAATAGAGATAATGGCGTCACCTGGTAAAAGCTATTACCCAACTGAAGCAGATGTCTAATCAGGTAATGTTGTATAAAATTACAACCAAATCTATTCTAACTGGACACTTTCGAGGTATATTTTAATATAGGTATATAGTAGTATATAAAATTACAACCAAATCTATTCTAACTGGAGACTTTATAAGTATATTTAAATATACGTATTCATAGTACAGTAAGTGGTACACCAAAAAAGGAATCCCTACAGAAATTTATATAAAAATTGACTTTGACGTAGTGCAGTGCGTGGCCAGTTCACGCTATACATGCCATCATAGACTAACATTTAATATGTGAGAAAAGTAACTTTCAGTATTTTCCGCAGAAAATAGTTGATATTTGTGTTCTACACATTAAAACTAGAAATAAAAAAAACGTCATTAAGACTATATATTTACCTGAAAATGAACCCTGCAGAGAAAAAAGAATATGTATGTTATTTTAGGGTATATTGAAGATTTTTTTGAGACATATGGAAGAAATCGTGGAGTCTTCTTGATATCCTTTCTTTTTTACCAATAGCTTATTTTTTTGGTTATAGTTTTTTAAAGTAATTTTGTATTTATTGTGGATGTATTTACATTTAATCATGTAAATGTTTATCGGAATCAGATTTAGATCACATTTATATATGTATATCTGAAGACTTCCTAAAAAAACATTTGGAAACAAATTTCAGCACTCATTCAGTTTTGTGTTATAGTAGAAACAGTGAATTTGTTAGCTGATTTTTAATTACTGTAAATGCAACTTTCACATGATTTAAACTGTATTATTTTTTTAATTAGATTTTACATACTTTTCTCCGTTTTATTTGTATATAAACCAGTTTAAGATGTATATTCAATTATTTTTATTTAAGCGCACACAGATGTGTGTGAATTTTTTTCTTACAATAATTACAAGAATTATAAGTTTATAAAATTTCCCAGTATGTTGTGGCTATTATAGCCAGTTGTATATAGCCACTTGGTATTATTCATCAGTTATGATTATTTATAATAATTTGACTGCTATTTCTTCTCTGATTTTTTTTGCTATTTACATGTTATTTAAAAATGCATTATAAACAAAGAATAACTTATTTAAACCTCAGGAACCATAAAGTCATATTATTATTTAAAAATACATTCTAAACAAAGAATAACTTATTTAAACCTCAGGAACTATAAAGTCGTATAAAGGTTTCTTAAAATATTGAAACATCAACATAACATTACTTGTCAAACATAGGCAATTATATTCCTTTTTACGTAAATGTTACTAAAAAATGCATTCTAAACAAGAAACGTGGAATTTAATGTTGTTTGTAACTAATTTTCCCTTACATAAATCACAAAATTATATAAATTTTGAAGTAAAAAACATAATCTACAATATAATCCTGTGACAAAGAACTCTGTGCATATGAATATACTAGGTTAATCTAAATTACTATTTACTTGTATTAAAATATAAATACAAAGTATCTGGTTATAACAGATTTGAATATTAACAATTCAAATTCTAAATAAATGTACAGGGATTATACTAGATGTTCATGAATAAACATTCAGTCTATTAACTGTTATTAACTAACAAAATAGTATTTTAAAAAGTGTTATGATCTGTTTTTTGTCTTATGACATTGAACAATGGTGGACAAGTTTAGCAAGTTTCATATTTTGTATTGCTGATATGGGTTTAGTGTTTTTTCTCATGGCTTTAATTGTGGAATGAATTAATTTATTTGTGCCAGCTAGTTGATTCATATATTTTATTTTTGATATAATGGATCTAACCTCACTAGACACTTCTTAAGTATATTATATTGTAGTGTTGTAAAAGAAATATTAATGTTATATAGTTTTGCTTCATTGAGGTTATGTTACACACTTTTAAACAGTATTTATGTTTCGTCACACTTGAAATCACGTTTTGTTTTTTAGAGGATATTTTAAAGTAATGTATATAAAAAGGAAAAATCGAAGTTGAATATAATTTAGTCAACTATTACTATATATTAACAATCTGTTATTTTTTTACAGTAATGTCATTCAGAGGTGGAGGTGGTAGAGGCGGTGGCGGAGGTTGGGGCAGAGGAGGAGGAGGAGGTAAACACATTAAATTTAAAGAACCTAATAATGTTAGTTAATTTGTTACCAACAGATTGTTATTGTTGCAATATCTTTGATAATAAATATTTTATATGCTGGTACAGAAAGAATTATCAGTTTTTAATGTTAGTTCTTGTAATCATCTTGATTTTACTGATTAAATAATAAGTAATTATATAAAAAACTCGAGTTAAAACTGTTAACCTAAACATAGTTCACAACATAGAACAACTTCCAGATTAATTTAAACATTCTCCACGTACTAAACCAAACCGAAATTCGAACCACTATAGATAAATTTGAAATATACAAACACCACATAACACAAAAACCACATTTTAAATGTCCACTTACACTTCTAATCTAACAATCTTCTCCAATACATAGTACACAACACATATTCCTCAACTCTCCACATCCATAAATATTACACCAGCAACCTTAAGTGAAAAGCTACCAGTTGCAGGTTAGGCTTCGTCAATAAAGTTTTAAAAACAATCAGCCAAGTTTTAATAGTTTTCGCTTGGTTCGTCAAATAATTTCCTATGTTGTAATTTTTTGTCATCATTATACATAAATTCAAGTAAGATCTGGTTGACAATACACAAAAGGAAAGAATATTCACAGAGAAATGGTATTTAAAGTAGAACCTTTATAACACGAATTCCAAAATCTAACAACAAAAATTCGTCATATAGAGTTTATTTGTTAAGTAGAGGCAACCATTTACAATTTTTTTCTAGTTGCAAAGACTTAGGTATTTATAGTTTTTTTTTTTGCCAAAAAAGCTACTCTAGAAAATTAACTTTTTATACATAGTGTATGTGAAAAATTCTCCCTATTAAAAATATCTTGTACTATATACATTTTTATAATATATTTTAGATAAATAGGATAGCACTTTCACAGAATGCCAGGCCATAAAACTATGTTATACATGTATGAAGGCTCATATAATACCATATTATATTAGTTTATATCAAAATTTATTTCTAACACTATCGCAGAAAAGAGAATACATCTTAACTTGATTTTTTAAATTGAATTAAATACATCATTTTTAAGTTAATGTATTTAATTCTTTAGTTTGATATAATTAGTGCATAACTGTGTGAATACTTTGGAACTTACGTGCTGACGTGTTTCGAGTAATCATTTCATTTATGAAGCTAACCATCTAACTGTAAATTGTTTCGATTGTTTCAATCGCAATAGTTATCTGATAATTACTTATAGTCTATTCAGTGAATTCAAAATGATTACAATAAGCAACTTCTTTAGTTTTTTTAAAGGTGTTATAAGGACTGTATAATTTTTATTCTATTGAATAATTTTTTTTCTTTCTTTAATTAGCAATTTCTTTTAATAACAGTTTCACGGTAGTTTTAACTTTAAAAATACTATCAGGCACTTTACTCTGTAACGGTAGTCTAACTTAATTTTTTTAATGGTAGAAGAATCTCGTCATCTGTGGTTTTTATGTCTCGATGCTAATTGTCAATTTTAGAATCTCTTTTACTGGCATTCGCACTTTCTCTAGAAATTGCTTTCCAATCATACAATTTTTTTAAACATCTCTAACCATCTACTGCTGCCATGGAAATTGTGCACAAGGGTGGTTGCCAATTCCAAGGCTTTCTGTCTAATTACTGTATAGTGTAAGGTGTTTTTCGTGCAACACTGTCATCAATTTTAAAATAGTTTGGAGAATATCCTAATACAGGGTGTCTAGTGACAGGGAAAACCTGGAAAAGTCAGGGAATTTTAAGATTCTGGAAAATTCAGGGAAAAGTCAGGGAAAATTTTAAAAAATTGGGAAAATATTTATTTTGATTAGAAACAAAACTAGTGGCTATTGCTCTCGAATATTTGTTATTGTAAGCCAGCGGGCTGGTTTAGGGCCAGGGCAGTCAGGAAATAACACTTCTTTATTTAGATGCCCATTATTTATTTGATAAGCCCAATGCAATGACTTCAGGACTTATGTCAATAAATATTAAACGTGTCGAGTTGGTACAGCTGGGAGGTTTTAGCCTGGACCGTGGCCTTGGGGTGCACAGTGGTTCTGTTATCATATGGACAGGTGGGGATAACAGATAACTCAGTCTGTTTCTGACCACACAGAACGCTGTTTAAACATTCGTAGCCAGCTATTTGTCTAGACTCATGGTAGTATGTGTTTTATTTGACGGTGATTATTTGTACACCGTTTATTTCAACATGGAAGGTTCCAGTTTTCATTGCCGTAGCAAGCGCGTCATGCAGATGTCGTCATTACCTCCCCTCCTTCCTTAGGATAAATATAAACTAAAAGATGAAGTGACTGAACCAGAGATTATATGGTGCGTGAATTTAGTAATGCAACACTTCTTTACGCAATGCAGAAGGTAGTGTGTGCCTCTTTCTAAGGATGTTCCCTGATAGCACCATTGCACAGAACATGAGATTGGGGAAAGATAAA
Organism: Prosapia bicincta; assembly: GCA_036971475.1. Taxonomy (NCBI): domain Eukaryota; kingdom Metazoa; phylum Arthropoda; class Insecta; order Hemiptera; family Cercopidae; genus Prosapia; species Prosapia bicincta. Next base: position 196,490,370 of record JBAIZL010000002.1, read on the forward strand.
ATTTCCTATAGTGTTGTATTCGGTTTATCAAATTATATTAAAGACCTGTTACTGACATCATTAAATTCAAATTCTAACTGTGTAATTGGCTTTGATGAAAGTTTAAACAAAATATCACACAGATCCCAAAAGGATTTGAGTGTTAGGTATTGGGATGCAGAGACGGATGTAGTGAAAGCTCGATATTTTGGCTCTGTGTTCCTTACAGACACAAAAGCAAAAGAGTTACTCAATTCGTTCTTTAAAGTCTGGATTTATCCAAGATCCTTCAGATATCAATGGATGGGCCCAATGTAAACTGGGCTTTCTATAGACATCTAAAAGAGGAAAAGTCAGGGAAAACTCAGGGAATTTCTTCAAGCTATTTTACTAGACACCCTGGAAAAGTCAGGGAATTTCTTCAAGCTATTTCACTAGACACCCTGTAATAGTTGAAACTGTTGAATTTTTTCCTCTTAGATTGTTTAATTCATATTGGTTCAAAAATCAAGTGTTGTCATTTCCAAACTTTTGCAACTTTTTTCTAACTCCATCTTTGCGAATAATCAATAATTTTTAAAAACTCAAGGTACTTTCTCCTTTTTTCATGGAAATCAAAGAATTATTATGTGATACTTTAAACAAATAGAGAAGATAAAAATTTATTTTTGACTGTATTGAAAACAGTTTTATAAATTTTTTTATTGATTCTTAGCGGCCAGTAGTTTTTGGATAATTTATTTGTAAAATACATTCTAGACAGGCAAAAAGTTATTATATGTTCCAAACCAGAAATAATGATTAAAACTTACTTTGAAAGTTAAGCATACTGTGTAAGCACTTACTAACATAGTGCTTTGTTTTATAAAAAAATTTTGAGTTTATAAATTGGGTTAGTGTTTGTAAAGTAAGATAATTTTTGCATTTTTTCAAATTTAACCACTCTTTATATCTAGTTTGTGACATTTATAAAAACTTTAAGATGTACTTGTAAGTAACTTATGTTAATATGTCTGTAATAATAGCTCAACTTCTGTCGACAACATTTCGTCATGGGTGAAGAGATGAAAAATCAGCAAAGATGGCCTATCTTTGTTTTATTTCTTATATACTTACCCTTATGTCTTTAGACCCAGGAGCGAGTGTCCAAGCCCACACGCCCAATCATGGTCATCCTTATTGAAAAATTAAACAAAATTAATTTAATTAAACTTTTTGACAAGTCTTGAGTTCGTGTTTAAAACTTTATGCTGGGTCTTGTTACAAACACATATATTAAATTGTCATAGTGTAAGTTGAAATAATGAAGTATTGTATCTGATACTTAGGTGAGGGTTATAAGCAGTAGCCCGATTGTAAGTCGTGATGTCAAGCCACAATAAAACAAAAGTAATATAGAATAATTAACACTTTGATGCCTAGTCCCATAATAGTCTGTAAAATATATAAAAATCCTGACTTATAATAAAATATGTATACAGTATATAATATATTTTTTTTAAAAAAAAGAATGAAACAAGCTTTTAAGAAATATATATTGGTTACTTAAATACAGATATGATGATGGTCCGATGTTAAATGTATGCAAAAGTCAAAAAAATAAAGTAGCAACACTGTACATCACAGCACAAGGAATGACACATACTTTACTTGGGAATGAAAATAAATATTACATGTTATATATTATTTTAAAGCTAAATTAAAATGCAATTTACAAATATAGGCCTATTTATTTACATAGCCTATCCTATTATATTGTGTAGGAGAAAAGTTAAAAAAATACTTTCTAAGAAAGAACGTTTTCATTTAGTTTATCAATAAAAGTTATGTTGATTGAACCTAAGTCTAGATAGGTTTCACTAGATATCTATATTACACTATTACTAACAATAAAAACTGTATGCTAGCTTTTGATGGCAAACTTCTCAATTCGAAAAAAGGAACTCCGGCTCGTTGCTAACAATATCGCCACCAGGAAACATGAATTGAACTGAACTTTCAACATAATATATTCCATGCTAAATAGTATATTTAATTCGGTTGTTTATTTTCCATATTATTTTATTTTGTATTCAAAGAGTGATTCTCAAATTGACATATTTTATAAAAATTTGCTTTAAGAAACGTCCTAAATTTTATTGAGGAGTGATCCATACCCTCAAACTCCCCCGGCACTAGGAGCCCTGCATATCAAAGAGCTGCAGCTGTCCAAACCCATTTTGTTTCATACAACAAACCAAAGAAGATTTTTGTCACCTTAAATATATTTATAATATTCATATCCCAACAAGACAGATAATAACTTTAAAGTGACTTTAGAAAAGAACTTCCTTTTTATCATTGTGAAAATTCTTTACAAAATTTATAATGCTTTATTAATATATTGTAACATAATTTTTTATAACATACAACACAACTCAGGCATTTGTAATTTAAATTCTTTATTACAATTATTTATTAATTCAACAAGTAAACAATTAACACAATAAACAGAACAAAAATAAACTTAACAACTTTTAACAAAATATACTAACTCTTATTTTCTTTTAATTTTTTATAGTTACAACATTTTAATACCCTTGGCTAGTTTAAGATCTCTTGATATCTCGGGGTTATAGCATGGGCTATATTTGTTTTTAATTCTTAGGTTAATTAAATAAATTTTGAACAAACAATATTAAATTTTGAAAATGCAAAAAAAAAAGCTAAACTATTTGAACTGGGTCATTTCTTATTTCTTACTATTAATTAACTACAAGATATTCTAATATACAAATTTAAACTTCCTTATTATCTTAATGTCCATTAAAATTGCTTTTTATAGCGCTAATAACTTATCAATATCGAAATTTCAGTTAGCTTACGTAAGATTCCATTCTCTCCAAATTTGACTTTTTACACACTTAAATTTGTTTTATTTACTTCACTTTATATATTAACACAGTATTACATTTTATAATTCACTTCTCCTTAATTTAGTTTGGCCAATCTTCTTAATAAACGGTATAATTTAGGCGAACTCTTTCCAAATAAATAGAATTTTGACTGGTCCTGGCAGATCCGATATTAGAGCGTCACCCACGCTACCTCCAACTCAACTAACGCTTTCGTTTTACTTTTAAAGTTGTTAAAGAAAAGAATATGGCGGCTTCTTCTTCTAAAAAACACATGTTGCCTGTAATCTAGTTTGTTTTCTTTTTCTTCACTAGAATCGATTGTCACACTGACCTACATCTGTTTTACAGCTGACATACCAACAAGTTTGTTTAGAATGGCGTTTTAACTTGGTTAAACCTGGTTGAAACTTACTGTTTTAATTTCCTATCCTCAACAAACCTTCCAGTGTTTATTTTATTAATATTATTAGTGTGTGAAGTGTCTTTGTGTTTTACTTTTGAAATAGTTCTGAATTGTGTGTGTTTTGACTGGACTTTCATAAACATAACCTTTCAATTTTCTTTTGTTTACAAACGTGTTCACTTTCTCCTTCAAGTAATTACTTAGGCCCTATGTTACTACAGTTTACAAATTTGTTTACACATAACTATTATTAGATTATCTTGTTTTAATTTATGTGTTAGGTTATTTGATATAACAAATTTCCTAATACATTTCCAGTTCAAAAACCTTGTTTACAATTCTATGCTTCTACCTAAATTTAGTTTTCATTTAACCTAACCAATATCTTAATGAATTTCTGTTTAAATTTTGTATGAGTTATTTCTAATTTATTTTCCAATTCTTAAATAATATTATATAGCCCATTCTATAAATGTTACAATATATTGTAGTAAATTTTTAAACAAGAACTTTTGTTTAAATATTTTATTTGCAGAAGTTTTATCTTTTCATTAATTTGTAGCTTTGGTTATCTATAGTGGTTTTTATGATTTTTAAATCTGTTCCTTTAGAAAGAAAATAATTGTTTCAAACAATCATAGCCTATTCATTTTTCTGTCTAAAACATTAATAAATATGTAAGAAAGTTTTTCATAGACTATGCTACAGGCTAAGAAATATACTTCAAATTTTATTGTTTTATTCTAGGTATCATTAGCACAAGAATATTATACTCTTGATATACTTACTAAATAGTAGTTTCTTATACATGAAATGTTTTAACCCAGGTTTTCGTGGAAGAGGAGGTGGTAGAGGAGGCGGTGGATTTGGTAATAGGTCCTTTGATATGGGTCCGCCTGAAGAAGTAAGTAATTTAAAATTTTAGCATTTTACAAAGTAGTCTTACACTATCTGAGTTTTCATCATACCAAAAACAATTGGGATGACATTTTCAGAAATATAACATTTTTAAACTTGAACTTCTATTTAGAAATAAAGATTAATTTTTCTATGTTTTAGATGGAAAATATTTATAAAGGATTAGGGTATTGAGAATAATTTCCTTCATAATGAAAGATCAGAAAAATCAAGAGTTGGTACTGTAAATTTATAACTTAAACTTTATTTACTGCTTGCTAATAACTATTTAATGTGTTCAAGGTTAATGACAGATCACAGATCAAATATGGTTTAATATTAGATTGATAAACTTTTAGCTCTTGATAAAGATTTTCGGATAGAAAATCGAAACGTAGAGTGTATTTGTATTAGTATGAATTGGTCTGTGATCTGTCATTAACTTTAACCACATTGAATTTTCAAATAAAATACTGTAATAACTCTTTAGTTTATATAAATTTAATAATATAAAACAGAAATATTTACTCTTACAATGGAGTATTTATTGCATCCAAATATAATTAAAATTTGAGAGCTATTCTAAAACTAACCAAGTTTGGAAAAAAGTATAGTCTTAATGACGTTGGTTGAAAAAATTTTTTTGCTTTTAAATTACTCGCCTTAATGTGTAGAACACAAATATCAACTTTTCTTTCCGCTGAAAATACGAAAATTTACTTTTTTCACATTTTAAATGTTAGGTTGTAATGACATGTATAGCGTAAAGGAGTCTTATTGATATTGTTAATTTTTTTTTTTTTTTTTACATTACTCATTTCGATGTGTAGAACACTAATATTAACTTTTTCCGTGGAAAATACAAAAAGTTAATTTTTCTGCACATTTTTAATGTTAGTCTGTAATAGCAGTAGCTACGGCGCACTGCACTACGTCAAAGTCAGTTTATTTTAATACTAAACTTAAAGCCTAAATATTTAACTTTTGGTTATAATTTTATACAACATGACTATATACCTACATTAAAATATACCTACGAAGTATCCAGTCAGGATAGATTTGGTTATAATTTTATTCAAGTTTACTATCTACCTATATTGAAATATACCTATGAAGGATTCAGTCAGGATAGATTTGGTTATAATTTTATTCGAGTTTACTATCTACCTATATTGAAATATACCTACGAAGGATTCAGTCAGGATATTTTTGGTTATAATTTTATACATCACTATCTACCTATATTAAAATATACCTATGAAGTATCCAGTTAGGATAGATTTGGTTGTAATTTTCTGCAATAAGTCTAAATATTTACCAAAATTACAACCAAATCTATCCTGACTGAATACACTGTAGGTATACAGTACTTTAATGCAGGTAGATGGTAATATTGAATAAAATTATAACCAAATCTATCCTGACTGAATACTTCGTAGGCATATTTTAATATAGGTATATAATAATGTTGTATAAAATTACAAATCTAGTTGTAGTAGCTACTGCATGCCCAGTTCATGCTATAGGCCTACATGCCTTTACAACCTAACATTTAAAATGTGTAAAAAAGTAACTTAACGTATTTTCCGCGGAAAAAAAATTTGATATTCGTGTTCTACACATTAAAACGATTAATTTAAAAACAAAACAAAAAATTTTAAACCAACGTCATTAAGACTATATTTTTACCCCAAGTTTTATTAAAATGCCGGTAGTAGTGGGGGATAGGACTTTTTCACACTGGCACACGTAGTAAGTCATGGCAGCTAGAAGGTTATACAAGCGCTGGTTCATTTTCTATAGCTTTGCAGTTGAGTTTCCTCTTGAATATGAAATGTGTGATGTAAATAGGGGTTTTCCAGCAACCCAATACTCAGTGGTAGGTAAATGTTATGGGTGGAGTAGGTGCTTGTGAATGGGATTGTTTGTTTAAAACTGGACAAACATCCTATAACCTTTTGTGTTGGACATTAAAATAAAACTATTATCAGCCCCAATTAGTCTGTTATAGTAAGAATCTTCTATAAATAAACCGTTTATCTCTATGTTAACAAAAAATACATATGTTAACATGTAAATACTAGGTAATTTTATCCAAGCTATTTATTAAAAAAAATGTTTTAATTTAATTTTTAAATAAATAAAACCTCTAAACCACAAATAATATTTTATTTAAACCTTATGTACATTTCGATTGCCCAGCAATCATCTTCAGAGGTATTTAAAATATTGTATTTTTTTACCTCTGAAGATGATTGCTGGGCAATCGAAATGTACATAAGGTTTAAATAAAATATTATTTGTGGTTTAGAGGTTTTATTTATTTAAAAATAAACATTACGCCACAGTTGCTTCATATAGTTATGTTTTGATTTAAGTTGAAAAAATTAGTGTGTAAATATCTAACCTAATTGATATGTTATACTAGGTAATTCCATTAGGTTACATGAGCCATACTTGTCAAGATGATTTAGTGTGCAAAGTAGAAATTGAAGATGTCCCTTTTTTCAATGCACCTATATATTTGGAAAATAAGGAACAAATTGGAAAGATTGATGAAATATTTGGAAATCTCCGAGATTATTATGTTTCAATTAAGCTAGGAGACAATATGAGTGCACACTCTTTCAAGAAAAAACAAAAGGTATTAGTATTTTTTTGAATAATATATAACCATTTTTTTACAGTTTTTGTGTTGTACATTTTGAGGTATAAATGACTACTTCAATGTAACTTTAATCCTACCCTACTGATAATTCAATAGTACAGTAAAGTCTTTTGTTTGATACTTTGCCATTTGGAAACTGAATTAGCAGTGTGAGAGCAAAACGCAATCATATGGCGCTCTCAATAATTTTTGTGAAACAGTTTTCAGTTTCTATTCCCAATCATAGACTTAATTATATTTAAGTGTTAGTTTACATATGGCATAAATTAATAGATCGGTAAAAAATAATGAAAATGTAAATGACCTGTTTTGTAAAACTATTATACCTATGACAATATGAGAGCTATTTAGAAAGTAGCCTTCGTTTAGTTGTTTGTAAAAAATAATGGTAGATTTACAAGTTACTTTTTATAGCTTTTGAACTTAAATTTTTACAATTTTTTTCATAGTCATTAAATAGATTAAAAAAGCTTAGTCTTTAGTGAGTGATGTCAAGAGAAAAAAAACAAAAATTTTCACCTTATATATTAGCCTGTCTTGTAGTTTCTTGTCATTTTTGAGGCGAGAAACAACCCAACTTTTCATGATGAAAGCACTTGGTACCATGTCTGGGCTAAATGAAGCCCAAAAAATTTCCCATTTGATTAAGCAATTCATGTAGCTAAAATAAGCACTAAATTATTTTACTAATTGCCCTAATTAATGGGAAGTCAAGTAGATTAACAGCAAATGTATTGACATGATTTATTGGGCAAGAAAATAGGCAGTTTTAATATGCTCTTGTAACATTTATAAAGGGACCGATGACAAAAATAAGAGGTTTTCATTATCGTGTAGGTTATTTATTCTGTAGGGTTATGTAATTCCTTGCCTCAATGCTCATAATCAATTTGATTATGTTGTGCAACAATAGTCTGGTAATTTGGTTTGCTGAATGCAAATAAGACTATTATAATTACAACAGTGCTAGTACATTTTCAAAAATTGTGTAAGGTTATGCTAAAAATAACTTGTTTCATCAAAACTCCTTGTAACTATCATATTCCAGCAGTAAAAAAACTTCATCAATCAATAATGATGAATTTTAAATTAAAATGTGGTAGAAATTGTAAATAGCTTTTTTTACAGTTAAAAATGTGCATCAGGAGATAACCCACTATAAAAAAAAATCTTCATATAATAAATATATTTATAAAATAGTATAAAGTGCCTAATAAAATATTCAAATTTTTAAAATTATCTAATAAAACTGATTTTCCTATAGGATGTTTTATTACATACGATAATCTGGGAACTTTTATATTTGAATTAAACGTTATTGTCATACAAAAGTTTACGTAAGATATAAAAACAAACATTTTATGGAAATTATTGATACAAACATTTCCATTCACAATAAGCAAACTTTGTTACTGTTTCAAGATCATAAAATCAGTTGTATCATTACAGTATTTCCTCATTATAACAAGCTGATTCAAAAAAATATTTGTTTGAATAATGTAAGAGAGTTGAAAGTTTCTTTTTTATGTTTTTTTTCAGTTCTTTATTGATCCTGCTAAGCTGTTACCTCTGAAAAGATTTCTTCCACAGGAGCCTGGATCAGTTCAGAAACGAGGCGGAGGCCGTGGTGGTCGTGGAGGAGGACGTGGAGGTGGGAGAGGATTTGGTGGTCGAGGAGGTGGCAGAGGCTTTGGTGGTAGAGGCGGCGGAGGGTTCGGTGGCAGAGGTGGCGGTGGTGGAAGAGGATTCGGAGGACGAGGAGGGGGTGGTGGACGTGGAGGTGGATATGGAGGAAGTGGAGGTGGATATGGAGGAAGAGGAGGTGGTGGTGGTTGGAATAGATAGTAAAAATGAATAAATAAAATGAGTGAAACTGACTGCGTGTATAATAAGTGGAAATGATTCTTGTATATTAGTTTTAAAAATTAAAAGTTTAAAAAAAAACAGTTTTTCAAGTTTTATTTTCATTTTGTTATTTTAATGTTCATCAAATTTTACATTGTTTCCTGAATTAAAAATTAAATTTGGATATACAAGTATTTAAATATTTCACTCTTAGTTTTGCAAAGCAAATTCATTTAAAGTGACATTTCTTTAATAAAAATTAATTCTCAAAATTAAGGCAAATCAAACACACAAATTCTAAAAATTAAAATCCTACAAATCCTGTTTTGTATGAAATATACAAACTATTCTTAACTCTTTGAAGCCTAGTCCCTTAGTAGGCGCCTGTCTCTATCTGCCTTTAGGTTTTATAAAAAATTCCTGACATAATAAATTTCATATTTACAACAAATTACAGTGCCGGCAAAAAGTTTAGGGACACCCCTACATTTATATGTTTTTGCTATTGTCCTAAAACTTTCTGCCAATCATATATTAGTAACTTATCAATGAATTAAGCATGAAAAGTTACGATTTTCCTGAAATTTTCATTCATTTATGTAAGGGTTGGCAAATTATAAATTTTTTTCCCATTTTAAAATTTTTGAGGAAACCCCTTTTTTTCTAATTAAAAATGTATAATAAAAAAAATACACATCTGATTAAAATGATACTTTGTACAAATGTTTAGCATAACATTTAGAATGTAAATATGTATTATTTATTATTTACAAACAATCACCTCTCATTTGGTACCAGGTTAACTTTGCTTTAGATTTTCAGATTTTTCAGCATAAAATTCTCACATTTCAATAGCGAATATCTAGTGAACGGAGCCACTAGGAGCGGAACTGACTGTACCCCCGACCCGCCATGACGCGAGGAACACAACGGTACAGTCAGTTCCGCTCCAAGTGGCTCCGTTCACTAGATATTCGCTATTGAAATGTGAGAACTTTATGCTGAAAAATCTGAAAATCTAAAGCAAAGTTAACCTGGTACCAATTGAGAGGTGATTTTTTGTAAATAATAAATAATGCATATTTACATTCTAAATGTTATGCTAAACATTTGTACAAATTATCATTTTAATCAGATGTGTATTTTTTTTATTATACATTTTTAATTAGAAAAGAACAGGGGTTTCCTCAAAAATTTTAAAATTTGAAACAAATTTATAATTTGCCAACCCTTACTTATAAATGAATGAAAATTTCAGGAAAATCGTAACTTTTCATGCTTAATTCATTGATAAGTTACTAATATATGATTGGCAGAAAGTTTTAGGACAATAGCAAAAACATATAAATGTAGGGGTGTCTCTAAACTTTTTGCCGGCACTCTACATACTGTTGTAAAGGGAATGAAACAAGCTTTCAGGAAATATATACATATGGATTGATTATTTACATATAGATGATGTTATGCTTGTTTGAAAAATGTATAAAGTCAAAAAAATAAAATAGCAACATTGTACATCACTGCACTTCACTACACATATTTTACATTTAAATGCAAATAAATATTACACATTATATATCATTTTAAAGCTAAAAGAAAATATAATTTAGAAATATTTCTTTTAAAATTTAGAAAACTCTAGAATCGGGTAATTTCTATTTCCATTCAGTTCATCAATGAAAGATTTGTTCACTTGTACCTTGGCCAAGATCAGTCTCATTGGCACTGTTACTGTCTAAAATCAACATATCTCATAATGAATCGCTTCCCAAAATGTCTTTAGCTATTATATCTATAATGTAAATAACAATCAAAATTAAATAATTGAAAGTGAAAAAAAAACTCAGAAGCCTAAACAAAAGTTACACAAACTAAAAATTAAATAAACGAAATGACGATAGATAAAATTTAGAATAAACAACAATAAACTGGAAAAGTAAACAACACAATAATAAAACCCTCATTTAATCAACCAACATCCGTCAAACAAATGTCCGATAGTTCTCGGTCGCCAGATATGAGAGTTAACCAAATATGTTTTTGTTCAAAAAGGAAACTCTGAATCCCCTAAAGGTAATGACATGTAAAGTAGAATAACCAATATAAAAAACAACATCAACAAAACTGCGAATACACAGGAATTACTGTGGAAATAAATACAGGGACCTGAGCATTAACTAAATGGCCCGATCTATACTCGGACAGAGCCTTGAAAGTGTTAAAACACAGTTGCGTTATAACTCACATACACTAAAATACACAATATGCCTATCCTATCCCACCTGCATCCTAACTTGAAACGACCAAGAGGTCAGTTACGGTCTGAATGACAATGGCACACATTCACTGAAATGGACATCCTTAATAATCAAAGACGTGCTACTAAAAGTAAGTGTAACATACTAACAAGCGTTTTTAGTTAGAAACTAGTAGCTCAACTGAAAACAGAATCAAATAATATAAATTAAATAGTAAAACTTTATAATTATAAATAAATAAAACCTCTTAAACCTCAAAAATATTTTATTTATGTCTCGATGTGCATTTCGATTGCAAAGCGCATTTCGATCTTCAGAGGAAATTACTACAAGAATGGTATAAACTTTATAGTTTATAAAACAGGTTTTAATTAGTTTTAAAAATGGCTCAATGTTTTGATTCCTAATGTCAAAGTCTCTTTTAAAATCAAGTAGCAAAAAGATAAATTAGAAATGATTATAATAAAGATATCACTAAACACTTGTAAATATTTACAAACTTGCCTATAGCAGCACTTACTTATATTTGTTGAGGACGGCCGTTTCGGGAGGTGTGTCCCATTATCAACTCAGACCGTAACTGACTAGGCCATAGTTGACAATGGGAAACGGCCGTCCTCAACAAATATAAGTTAAGTGCTACTGGAGGCGTCAGCTCCGCTAAAATATTAGAAATAAGACGAAAGAGAGAGATAGTCGAGGTTAGTAACGTGACTGAAATTGCACATGAATAAAATTAAGGCTGGCGGCCAAAATGACTAATCGACAAATAAACAGTGTTTATCACTAATTAAGTCTCGGGAAAAAATAGGCACAAGTTTATGTTAAAAGTATTTGGAACTGATTAACACTTACCCTAAGCTGAACAAATGGGTTACGTGCACGGTAGGTTTGATGTCTTCTGGACTTCTGCAGCAGGGCCCTGGGTGAAGTGGTGATGGTCAGACGGCTCGTGCTGTAAAACTTAATAAACGGGGTTCAATTCTAATGTTATTCACAGTTGAATAAGTCTTTAAATAAGCGCGAGCGACTCCGTAGCGACGGCTTGTAACGGCGAGGTTAAGGCGCATTCGAACACGGCACTTGGCCTAAAATAATCTGCACTTTCGCGGTTAACGAACATATAAAACAGGTACAACTCGAAACACTTAAATTTATACATGCGCGGGGCGAACTTAAAGTCCACGAGGTTGGCGAAAAAGGTTAAACCCGCAACGGACGTGCTGGTCTGTCTACGGCAAGCAAAAGGCTGGGGGAGAGGGAACTGTGTTAGGGTGGGGATTAGGCGCGCGGCAAGGGACAACGTGGTCTTAAACTATCGACGATAAACCATAGATTGAGCTATCGAATAGACAAGGCACAGGCTGTTTAAAGTCGATACTGGAGCTGTTTAATCTACCAAAGCTGACTCCAACATTCCGCCCACCAAAAACGGATGTTTTTAATCCGCCAGGTGGGTAGAGGGCGAAGAACTGGAGAGCACCGGAGACCGAGGGTGCCGAAGAAGAAATGGTCGGGGTACGAAGAAAGCAGAAAAGAGCAGATGAAGTGAATAGCTCCATTAGCTGTGCTGAAGACAATAGACTACCGCCCACCCTGGATAACCACTGGGTGACGGTGAACGGGGTTGACTAGAAGAAGCGAGGTGCTGAAGATGTAGCGAAGAAATCTATGGCGTTGAAGATACTTAAAGAAACGAGGTTGGACAAAATTGCTGAAGAGGCGAAGAAGTCGAGTGAGATTAAGAACTCGAGGAAACGCGGTTGTACCACACAGGTGCTGAAGAAGCGGTAAAGAGATTAAGGTTGTAGCGGAAAGCCTACAAGCTTATGGACAGGTCGCTTTAATTGTCCATGTGAGGTCTTGACGGTGACTACGCGGGTTATCCGGTCGGGTCCAGGGTGAAGACGTACGATCCGACCCATTGGCCAATGAAGAGGGCTCGGATGTTCTCCAGTGATAAATACAAGCTGACCCTCCTGGAGGGGTGAGGCGTCTTTGTTCCATTTACAGCGTTGAATCTGGAAGTGTAGGTATTGGGTAGACCAGGTTTTCCAAAACCGATTGGTCATCTGCTGTAGCATAGTCCATCTGGATTTGAGCGCGGGTTCAAAATGACATTCCTCAGGGAGTGCTAAATGTGGACGGCCGATGAGAAAGTGTCCGGGCGTAAGGAACGTAGATCCTTCGCTGGGGTCAGGCGAGACCTCGAAAATAGGTCGACTGTTGAGAATAGCTTCGATGCGTATAAATAACGTAGCTAACTCCTCGAGGTTCAATAACGTAGTGCCAAGAGTACGGCGTAGGAGCCCTTTGACGGATTTAACGGCGGCTTCCCAAAGTCCGCCAAAGTGTGGTGCGGCTGGAGGGTTGAAGTGCCATTCAACCCGTTGTGCGGCGAGCTTGCGTTGGATGATTGACTTGGATTGGTCGAGCATCTTATAGACCTCGTGCAGGCGGTTGGCGGCGCCGACAAAATTGGTGCCATTATCTGAATAAATGTCTGTAGGCAGACCACGTCTTGCGACAAAACGCTGAAGCGCGGCGAGAAAAGCATCAGTAGAGAGGTCTGATACTACTTCCAAATGTACAGCCTTAGTGGCCATACAAACAAATAGGCATAAGTAAGCTTTCAGGATCTTTGCCGTACGAAGATGGTTGGCCTTAGTGTCGAAAGGTCCAGCAAAGTCAATGCCTACCCTACAGAAAGGTGGCGACGGAGTGACACGAGAAGACGGTAAAGCTGCCATCATAGGTGGCCGAGGTTTCGACTGTAGTCTAAAGCATCGCATGCAAGCATGAATGCGTTGTCGTAACAACGAACGTAGCGCAACGATCCAGAACTCACCATTGATCATCGCTTGCGTGGTACGCGGCCCAGCATGTAAGGCGAGGCGGTGATAATGATCGCACACAAGATTGACATAATGATGCCGCTTAGGCAGTAAAATGGCATGCTTAGCTGCGTATGGTATATCAGCATGATTAAGACGTCCGCCCACCCTAAGTAGCCCCACTGAGTCGATAAAGGGCGTTAGGTTGCGAAGTTGAGCACTGATCGGGACGCCGCGGTGTAGGCGTTGCAACGTTTCGCTGAAGGCTAGCTCTTGTATGAGCTTAACGCAAAGATTTCTGGTGTTCCTTAATTCTTGTACTGAAGGTACAGCGAATGAAATCTTGGCTACGGTGTTCTTGGCTTTGTAGCGAGTGTTGTGACAATGGCTGGTAGACTGGGTCTTAATGCGGCAATTGTTAACGAAACGAAGCACGTAAGCGAAGACATGATGCAGCGTGGTTAGATTGGAATGACGCTCAATAACGTTCAATAAGTGGTTAGGCGCTTGGACAGTCGCGCAGAGCACCTGAGGCTCGGTCTTGAGCTCGGTCAGGTCGCGGTTCGGTCCAGTTGGCTTAGACAAACGCCAAGAGGTAGTACATTGTAACGCCCATGGTGGTCCGTGCCACCACAGTGGATGTGTAGCAAACTGCGCGGGTAGACACCCACGGGAAGCAACGTCCGCGGGGTTGTCAACAGTTGAGACGTGGTACCAATGATTGGTCGAAGTGTTCGAGGTAACTTCAATAACACGGTTGGCAACGAAAGTTTTCAAAAGATGTGGCGGGGTGCTAAGCCAATGCAGCACAATTTCTGAGTCGGTGAAGAAAAGCGTAGTGTTGTCGGCCACAAAATTCACAGCAGGCTGAACAGACTTATAGAGCTTGGCCAGTAAGACGGCGCCGCAGAGCTCCATTCGAGGTATAGTGAGTGTTTTGACGGGAGCCACACTGCTTTTAGCCTTTAGAAGGCTGACGGAAACTAAACCGTTCCATTCAGTTCGCAAGTAGATGGCGGCTGCGTAACCAGCTTCGGACCCATCACAGAAGCCTAATAAATGATGTTTGGCATCACGTGTGCCCACATGTCGAGGTATTTGAATGTCAGCTAACTTAGCGAAGTGGACAATGAAGCTGTCCCAACGACTGCGCAGCGCGGTTGGCAAAGGTTCATCCCATGATAACCTTTCGAGCCACAATTGTTTCAAAAATGACTTGATCCAAAATGTGATAGGCGTAAGGAAGCCCAGTGGGTCGAAGGTGCGAGCGACATAAGAGAGAATGTTGCGTTTCGTAGGCACCAACACAAAGTTTTGAATACGATAAGAAAACGAGTCATTAACAGGATGCCATTGGAGTCCCAATATTTTAACAGCGGTAGAGTCGTCTTGGAATAGCAACGGGTGCTCCAGGTGAGAAGAGGGCAGCGTCGACAGCAGCGCGGGATCGCTGGAAGACCATTTCCTGAGCTCTAGTCCTGCCAGTGCGAAGATGTTAATAAGTTGCCGTATTAATTCCTGGGCGTCCTCGGACGTATCGGCGCCAGTGACGACATCATCAACGTACGTTTGATGAAGAATGGCGTGCGACGCAGCAGGGTAACAGTCGCCCTCATCTTTGACGAGTTGTTCGAGTGTACGTAGGGCTAAATAAGCGGACGGGGTAAGCCCGTAAGTGACAGTGGCTAGTTCATACTCCATCAGTGGAGAATGAGGAGTCGGTCTGTACAAAATGTGCTGATGACGACGATCATCCTTGCGTACGGCAATTTGGCGGTACATCATTTTAAGATCCGCACAGACGGCGTGAACAAACAATCGAAACGAGATAATAACGTTGGACAGGTCCCTTTGTAACTCAGGGCCAGCTAGCAATTGCTGGTTTAAAGAATGCGCGTTGCAATCAGGCGCAGAAGCATTGAAAACTACTCGTAATTTAGTAGTAGAACTATCGGCCTTGAAGACGCAATGATGTGGTATTAAATAATTCGAAGGCTTAACGGCAGGGTACATATGACCTAAAGTCATATATTCTTTCATGAACTGATGATATTGTCGTGAGACATCCGGTTGTCGGCTCAGACGGCGTTCCAGAGCATGATAACTAGCAAGAGCGACATTACGGTTTGACTTAAGTTCGACGGCGTCAGGTTTAAAAGGCAAAGCTACGACATATCTCCCAGTGGCGTCACGTTCAGTAGTGGTGGCAAATAAATTTTCGCAGAGCTGCTCATCAGGGCTCAACAAGTTAGACTCGTTTACCTCTTCGATTTCCCAAAATCGTCGCATGTTTTCGTCGATAGACTTGAGCGAGGTGATAAACACGTGTGGTTGTTGTGGCGTACTGTAAGGTACAGATCCCATAATGACCCAACCTAAAAGTGTGTTAAGTGCCGATGGTTGGCCATGAATGATGGTACGAGGCCCGTTGATAATTATTTGCGTGAAGACATCGGCGCCCAGTATAATGTCAACAGGGGCAGGTAAGTCGAACTGAGGATCAGCTAACGGTAAGTGCTGATATTGAGCGCTTAAAGCAGAGGATAATTTATCAGCTGGCAGCGGGTCAGTTATATGGTTGAGCACGGCGGTTTCCGTAGTCAGCATGACGCCCGCGTCATGTGTTGAGAATAAAATTAAAGTTACGTATTCGTGAATACGTGTAGACTTGGCAGCGACGCCAATCAAAGACAGGTTCGATCTTCGAGTAGGCAGGCTCAACATATCGCTAGCTTGTTTCGTAATGGCAGATATCTGACTGCCGGGGTCGATAATAGCTCTTAGAAAACGAGGTTGACCATAATGGTCCTGTAGGACGACTTGCGCGGTACCCAACAGGGCGAGAGACGAGGTAATGTTGCATGACAAAGAACGAGGTTGAGCTATAGTATCGGTTGGATGGCTAGCGGTTGGCCTAAGGCGTCGTGGGGCGGCTAGTCATTGCTGCGGCGGTGCGTCGTTGTGCAGCAGTGTGTGATGTGCTTGGCTGCATTGTCTACAACGATGACGAGACTGACACTGAGCTTGATAATGAGAGCCGAGACAATTATAACACCGTTGTAATTTTGAAATAGCGTTAATGCGTTCCGCTATTGTAAGAGAAATAAATCGTTGACAATTAATGATGCAGTGACTTTCTCCGCAGTAGTAGCATTTACCTACACGCGTGGTAGGCATGTTAGACTGATTGAGGTTAAGCGGTGGCGAGCGATTGCGAAATGTTGACGTTCTAGGCGCATTAATAATAGGCAACACGTTAGGTTGTAGTGGTTGATTAACCGGTTGCATAGTGACTGGCGCAGCACGTTTGGACTGAATAGTACCTTGGGCGTCCTTATTCTGATGGCTATTGTCATTTGACGCTACTGATTGAAATCTAGGGCTGTGATCCAAAGTGAGGTTAGGTTCAGACAAGTAATTATTCGGTTCAAGGGCCCCTTGAAATCCGGGTTTATTCATCGATGACACCAACATGCGGGGTCTTTGACCACGTCCGGCGTTTGCTACAACCACGGCAGCTGGTTGGCTAAGCATCTCCAGGGCTCTAGCCTGTTCAGTTATAAAGTCGTTCAATAATTTATATGTCGGCATGCGGTTAGTGCCTAGTCGGCTTTCAAAACTTAATCGTGTCTTGGCATCCAAATTATTAATTGCCATAGAGAACAATAAGAAATCCGCTAAGTCTTCGAGAGGTATAGCTCTTAATGCACAGACGGCATTAGAGTGCGCGGTTAAGAAACGATTTAGTTCCGCGGGTGAAGCATTATTGATGCGCTGAAAGTCTTTAATTATGTTAAAGTAATGATCTGCGAGACGTCGTGGGTTCGCGTATCGGTTACGCAACGCATTGTAAGCAATGTTGTAATTTGCTTCGGAGATGGAAAGTCCGGTGACGATGGCCAGTGCATCTCCCTTTAAGACGGACTTTAAGTATTGAAAACGTTGGATATTGCTAAGCATCTCATTGTTATGTACCATAGAGTCGTACATCGTAACAAAATCTATCCAGTCGTCGCTCTGGCCCGAAAAGCTTGGCAAAGTTAGACTTGGAAGGTTAGGTGAAGTCGGTGTTGATTTGACAGGCGAGGTCGAGGTAACCTCCGTCTTAACGAGGTTAGGATATTTTACTATCATGGGCAGATAGGTGTCCTGAAATTGACGTTTTGCTATAAAGACATTCTTGACAAATTCGGAAGCTTGACTGTCAAAAGTCTGCTCCGCGCGGTCAAAAGTTTCGATAAATTCGACATGAAGGCGCCTGACTTCCTGCACTATGCCCTCAGACATTTCACTATCACCGAGCAAGCTGTTTACTTGCTCTAAATCACTGCATATAGCCTTCAACTTATCAAGGCAATATGCGTTGTTATTAGCCATCGTGACAAAATTTAAATTAACAAAAAACAAAATTTAAATTAAATTGCAATTATGTTTAAACCAAACCTAATGACTACACAATGGTACATTTAATTACGAAAAAGTGGACTGTATAATAAAGTTAATAAAAGACATAACGTTTTACAAATCATAAGCATTAGATTAGAACGGCTGCAAGTTTTCCTTATTGAACAGGATAAATCTACAGTGTAGCTACACGGATCAATATTGAGCCTATCTTGTTTAGTCAAGTGTTCCTTATCTGCGCAGGTGTCCCATAAATCTGCTGATAGCAGCGGTATGCAGCTGCAAGCTACAGCTTGTGACGTCACTACTGCGTAATGAATTTAGACAAGGAAAGGGAAGCGGGAAAATTACACAGGATTACGCAATGCTTGCAACTTAGCTTATTACTATGAAATTTAACACGTTTCGAAATTGTTCGCATAATAAATAACACTTATAAATCACTATGAACTTATTTATAAAGCAAATGCCTTGGTATTAAAACTGAATAAGTTTCGAGTTTAATGAGAACTTTAACACTTCTTTGCACTTTAAATGTTTATAGATCGCTGAAATGCAAAATCCGGCACGGCGGGACCAAAATGGAGGCGTCAGCTCCGCTAAAATATTAGAAATAAGACGAAAGAGAGAGATAGTCGAGGTTAGTAACGTGACTGAAATTGCACATGAATAAAATTAAGGCTGGCGGCCAAAATGACTAATCGACAAATAAACAGTGTTTATCACTAATTAAGTCTCGGGAAAAAATAGGCACAAGTTTATGTTAAAAGTATTTGGAACTGATTAACACTTACCCTAAGCTGAACAAATGGGTTACGTGCACGGTAGGTTTGATGTCTTCTGGACTTCTGCAGCAGGGCCCTGGGTGAAGTGGTGATGGTCAGACGGCTCGTGCTGTAAAACTTAATAAACGGGGTTCAATTCTAATGTTATTCACAGTTGAATAAGTCTTTAAATAAGCGCGAGCGACTCCGTAGCGACGGCTTGTAACGGCGAGGTTAAGGCGCATTCGAACACGGCACTTGGCCTAAAATAATCTGCACTTTCGCGGTTAACGAACATATAAAACAGGTACAACTCGAAACACTTAAATTTATACATGCGCGGGGCGAACTTAAAGTCCACGAGGTTGGCGAAAAAGGTTAAACCCGCAACGGACGTGCTGGTCTGTCTACGGCAAGCAAAAGACTGGGGGAGAGGGAACTGTGTTAGGGTGGGGATTAGGCGCGCGGCAAGGGACAACGTGGTCTTAAACTATCGACGATAAACCATAGATTGAGCTATCGAATAGACAAGGCACAGGCTGATTAAAGTCGATACTGGAGCTGTTTAATCTACCAAAGCTGACTCCAACAGCTACTATGGGCAAGTTTGTAAATATTTACAAGTGTTTAGTGAAAACTAGTAGCTCACGTGAAGATGGAATCAACAAATATAATAAAGATATGGTTTCAAAAGGTAATTATGAAAATTTTTACAAGATATATATATAGGGAGAGTGTGAACTAATAGTAGGAATTGAAAATGTTATAAGTCTGTATCAGGTTAGGTTCATGTATATATCTTTGTCATCTTCACAAGATTGTTTTATAGACAACATTATGATAAATGTGATTTAAGAAATAAATTGAAACCATTTATAAACAAAGAAGTCCCCTAAAATTCTAATATGAATCCTCTTGTGATATTTGATATTATTGGTATTGATGACGTGTGTTTAGAAATAGTTCACCAGATTACAGTAAATTGTTTGTTTTTTATGTAAAACTAAATTTCAGTTGCAGTTTTCCCTGATCCTTTACTAGCTTTCAATATTTTGTATATTTTAACTGGATTTATTACTTATTTGTTAAATAATTGATTATACTAAAAATGTCATGCATTAAGTTAAGAATCAATCATTGTAAAACAAACTTTGAAAGGACGATAAACAAAAGAATAAGTATTTAATTTAGAATTCTTTACAGAAAGGAGGGAAGGTAATTCGAACCCTATTGTTAGCTATTTACCAAATTTTATACTTGCAACACTATAACCTAAATTCACAGGAAGAAAGTAATTCATTCGATTTATCTACACATTCCGTTTACATTATCAAATTGTATGAAAATCTGCATTTTTGATTTTTCTACCATTTTGTCAGTCATAATTGAAGGTCATCATCCACAAACTAAATACATGGCAAATTGAAAAAAAAAAAATTGCGATTCACAGACAAGGAAGCAAGGATATCAGAAGAGATTGGTCGAAATTATCAAAGAAATATAGCAAAGGCATACCAAGGCTATGAAAACATTTGTTAGCAGTGCGATGTGTGCAGGTAAGTAAGGTAGCAGTTGTGGGGATGTGTGTATATCACATAGCTCAAGGGGATTATGGTACTAAATTAACTACACTTAACAATTGTCTGATTTTTTAAAAATTATAATTTAAAATTAATTAAACCATGAATAATCTATCATTACTTAAGTTATCATCTTATAAAGTTACTTTAAATAAAACACTGAAAAATCAGTTTTTTCTCCAAATAAGAACAAGGAAAATAAAAAGTCAAATATTAAATAAATGCTTAATATTAAGAAAAATATAAAGGAAATATGGAACGATAAATTGGCAAAGATCGCAGTTAGTGAAAAAGTTTTCTATGTGTAACTTTTTTGAAAAAGAGTTTATTATTATAGATTACATATTACAGTTACATGTGTATATAATACAGTAAGAGATTATACCAGGATTAATTTTCAGCGTTCATCAAATCCAACATGTTTCTCTTGAATTATCTCAGCTTTCTTCAGCAGTTTGTCCCTGCCTCTCTGATTAACTCGAATTTTTTTTGAGAACTTTTCTTCTCTGTCTTTCATTATTTTATCCCAGTACTGTTTCTCTTCTTTCCCTAGAAAATATTCACTTTAATGAATAAAACATTAAGAATTATAAGAATCCAGTTTAAGGTCAAACTGTTAACACTGGCAGTATAACTTTACATCTACAATTTATCATATAGGCTTTCATTGTATCTAGCCCATTTTATTTAATTTTAGTCTTTAGAGTTTTTCAAATGTGTTTTTAGCCAAGGCATACATAAAAAAATTACCAATATCTGTAGCACAACTAAATTAATTATAGGAAACCTAGAAGGGGCTGTGGGATAAAATGTTTAAATTTTTAATTAATCACTTTAACAATTAATTAAGATTCACCGAACGTAATGGACTACAAAATTCAAGAGTTTAAATTTTATTGCTTAGTTACACTATTTTAGGTTTAAAGATTACAATATTTCTCTTATAATTTTGCCAATAACCTAAAATTAAGCTTTTTTCACATTAGTCGATCCTCGATAGCATTGTATGGAGGAGGAAGAGAAAGAGATGTACATTCCAAATCAACTTAAATATTACATTACAGTAAAGTTTCGAAAAATCCAAGTCCCGATATTTGAAGCTTTCGGTAAATTTGAGCCTATTTTATCTATTTGTAAGAATAAATAAATAACCTTTGCTACAAATATTTAAATACCCTTGATGTACATTTCACTTACCCTGTTAGCATCATCCGAAGGTTACAAATATACTGGGTACTTCTAGAAGGGTTATTGTTGTTTATTTATTATAATTACGCTACTGTGCTCTGTATAAATTTGTATTTGAAAGAAAATGATGAGTTGGGCTTCCAAGAAATATTGATATTAATAGTGTGTAAAGGAGATGAGTCGGGCTTCCAAGATATCTACATCAATACAGTATGCAAAGGAAATGAGTCGGGCTTCCAAGAAATGCTTATATCAATATGGTATGCATAGGAGATTAATCCGGCTTTCAACAAATGTTTATATCGATACGATATGCAAAAGAATGAGTAGGGTTTCCAAGAAATGATCAAATAAAGCTCTATAAACTTATTTAGCGCATTTTTAACTATAGTGTTACGTTCATTTAAACTCTTATTTTTTCTAATGCACAGGAATGTGTACTTCCATGTAATCCGAGGGGTCTCTGCCCCATCTACCTCGAATTATCAAAACTCTACTGCATTTGTTTTCCACTTGTAGATTTTATAAAGAATTTCTAAACTACTCGATTCATTGATCGCATGCTATATATTGTTTTGTTACATAGGTATATATCTTGTTTACATTTTTTAAAAATGTTATCCCCTTTGCTATGTATATCTACTTTGATAAAAACTTTGGAGAAAAATATTTTGACCTTATATAGAAAGAGTGAAGTGTCTCTTCTTCATCCCTGTTTATTCAACTTATCTTCATGCACTTCTTCTGTTACTCTGCATTATAATTATTTAGATTTTATTAAAACATATAATTCTGGATTCATAGCATACCTTTGGGAAATGCTGCTGTAGATGATCTTTTCTTAAACATTCAACAGAATTAATTTTTGTAGCAATTATTTTTCAATCTCTACGTTACCTTTCAAGCATTTTATAGTAAAAATATAAAATAATTTATTTTTCCTGTAAAATATCACACTGCCTCCTTACTTTCAACATATATAATATCAAGAGACAGTAAATATTTTCTTTTTACAATTTATTGTTTTATTGCATATTGGGAATAAGAATAAGTAGAATTTGATGCGTAGAGAAGGTCAACAACTAACGATATTCTATTTGATTTCAACCATGCATTGTAACCAACACAAACTTGCAATATTTAATATTCTTGAAATTCTTAATATAGTCATCTTCATCTCTTAAGAATATTTGTGTATGTTCAAATACATTTTTCTGCCTTTCCTTACATTACAATATTTTCCTTCGTTGACCAGTTTCAGAATGACTACATTTTCAAAACTTAAATAGTAAACTTTAGTATAGAGTACTCTTCAAGTTTTAAAAATGGAGTAATTCCAAAACGTGTCAAAAAAGGAACACATTGTAATGTTACGAAAAGCAGAAAAATGTGTTCGGACATATATTTAATACTTTTGTTAACAGATTTAAAATACCTTTTAGTAAAGAATGGTTTACCATTGAATTAGACCGTATGAAGGGTGTATCTAAATTTAATTGTTACGATCCTACAATTATTGACAATTTTATTAGAAACAGAACGTGAAATTTCAAATAAAAACTAAACTACAATGTATCTTTCCATGTGTTAATATTTCAACAAAAGTGATATAGCAAGTTTAAAAATTTAAATTTAAGAGATATGTACAAAAGTCACAATATTATTGATACTTTGTGAGATGAGATTTTAAAGACAAAGACCAAACATTAGATAAATCCAGGGTTTACCAAGTAAGTTATAATCAAGTGTGATTATGTAAACTGGACAAACTAAAATGAAAATATTACTAAGGAATCAAAGAACATATTTAGGGATATAAAATACCAAACACCGGACAAGTCGACTATTACTGAATATATTTTACATTCTTATCATAACTTGTAACAACTTCACATAACTTGCAAATGTGAATTTAGTTAAAAATGTTTATCAATTAATAATTTGTTAATAGTTTTTAAAGTATGAATTTAAATAAAAAATATTATTAAATGAATTTAAATTTCTAACTCTGTCAAATAGTTAAAGTTTATCATTAATGTGTTTTAGAGTTGAGCAAACGGTTTAAAAAAAATTCTAATTATGTATAAACAAAAATCAATTAAATTTTGTTTAAGAAAGAAGAAACTAATTAATATTATTAAACATCAGATAATTAGCCAGTTTTTTATACAAAAAAAATTTACCTTGCAGTAATTCCATATGAGACCAATGTTTGGTAGTTAAAACTTGATCAGCCAATTCAGGAGCGCCAACCCGCAAGTATATTTCTTGATCTCCTTCATTTGCGTCTACATACCTTACTTCTGGATGAATGCGTGCTGAACTCTAAAAAAAAAAGTAAATACAGTTAAAATTTGTACTAAAGGAAAAGTTTCAGATTTGTAACATATTTTCATTTGAGTGTAATAAGAAATCCAATTCTTAAAAAAAAAATAAATAAAACTAAATGAATAAATATCCACTAACCTCAATATAAAATTTTTTATTTTACTGCAATTACTTTATGTACATTTCGATTACATGGTAATCATTTCCCGAGGTACTTAAGTAGTGCTCAAAAAAATGTATTAAATAATACATTACTTGCGTCCGTTTGTGAAGCAAGGTTCGATACTGTTAATCCACTTGGTTTGTATATTTTATTCTTATTAATTATTTTTAATCCTACAACTTTATTTATGATATTGTGTGGTAACCATAGTAACAATTTAAGGTTGTATAATGGAAGTTTCGACAACAACTAGATGAGGGGGGAGGACAAAAGAGAAATTCATATACATCTTTAAGAAATAGATTCCTAGGCTTTGGAAAGTTGGCACATTGCACATGAAGATACTTAGTTCGAATCCGACCTAATCGTCATAAATTTGTATGATTTAATTATTGAATAAATATTTGAAAAAACTTTATTAACATCAATTATAGGTTTAAAAGAATGTATTTGAACTTGATTGGATGAATAAAAATGTATTTTATTAACGATTAAAAATTTATAAAACATATATATGTGAAGAGTGTGAGTTAATAGAAGAAACTGAAAAATGCCCCTAAGAGTTATTTTCGTAAAGCCTAACTAAGAAGGCCAGTGTAATTGAGCAAATAGATAAATCAATGAAATAGAACTCTCAAACTGTGAATGAAATCAAGGAAAACAACACAATTTTGTTTAACACGTTCAGTACGGCTAGCGACCCTGGGTTTCCTTAAGAGGCACCAAGAGCGTGCCGGGGTGCTCCCAGCTTGCTATTAGAGTGACAGGAGCGCACCGGCACGTTCACTCCCAGTCTAATTGAAACTTCTCTAGTGTCGATACATGTTTGTATAAAGGTTTGATTTTTACGTCAATGCTTCAGAAGAGTTTGGAGAACATGGTGACTGAGTCATTTTTAAATCCGACCATCCCAAGTTAACTTTTGATGCTTCAACTGAAACAATGCTTCAGGGAGTTTTATGAACAGATTTAAATTGGTTTAACTTTTATATTTTAATGTTTTTTTTAGTTTGAACCACTTAACGCTGCAAAATATCCGGTAAAAACGATCATAAAAAAAACCAAGCTTTCTGAACTTATGCAAGAATAAACGATAACCGTTTTATTAAAGTGAATGAACCAACTCGAGGTGGGAACAGACTACTGTAAATATGAGTCATTGACAAAATGCTTGAACGCCCAGAAACCTAATGTGTCATCATAAGATTGTAAACAAATGTCAGCTAATCTAGGCTATAAATAATCTCGGACGTGACATATGAATTATCTATGTCTGCGTTTACATTAACGATCTCTATGGCTTTGTGAAACACATGGCCCAAACAGAAACAAACATTCCGAGTTAAAGTATGTAGTATATTTTAGTAGTAGGGTCTTTAGTTTTGTATGTAAATTATCTTTTTTCTCCTTCTTTTTTATTGTGTTTTATTATTTGTTATACAGTAATTTATCATTTGTATTTCTTTTTTTAATTGTGACCCAATAAATAAAACAATATTTTAGAGTCTAATACACTGCTTTGATGTTCCCAATAAACCTGTATATGTTAGAAATAAAATTATTGAGGTGAAAACAACGGGCTCGATAATTAGATGCTACGACAAGCTATGCAACCCGCATAGCGTTCCACTGCTGTCAGAGGTGGAAGTTAACGAAACACAGACAGTAGTTTGATGAGATCACCAATATCGCCACCGTGCTGAAAGTGTTAGTAAATATCAAGTAGTGATGCCCGGTGGTAGTGTAAAAGCTGGCAAAGAAACAGGCCTGAATGTAAGTCGAGTATAAGTCAGCTTCAACAATCTTTGGAGATAAACTAGACAAAGCAGTTCATTCTGCACCTCTGCCCATCTTCATAGAACAGATTTTATTTTGTTATAAGTAGATACAAATTGTGTTTTACAATTTGGGAATTATGATAATTTAGGAACTTTTGCAGAAAAGGTATGACCACTAAAGTTTTTCTGGATGGCATCCACTGATTGTTTTACTGCCTATTAGTCAATTAAATTACATGTTTTATCTTTGAGCTGCTTTCATCTTACAGCTTTCAGTTTGTTTAGGTCTTTGAGTTCTCTTCTTCAGGGAATAATACAATTTATATTAACAGGTTTACTGCAAACAGGCAAATTTGACAGTTGGCCTACTGGTGTGTCATATGGATCTTTTTAAGATAATGTAAACAAACCTATCTTTATTTAGTATAAGCTCAACTCTTGGAGCCAAAACATGTATTTTCATGCTTGCTTTTGACAATGTATAAAAAAACGTAACTTCAGTGTAGTTTTTGGAACTGAGTGTTTTTGTGTTTTGCACAGGATATTATAACTTGCAATTTTTTAGATGAAAATCTAATATACTGATTTAAAAAAAATTTAATTTCAAAAAATTTTAGCAAAAATTTCAAAATATTTTGATGCTTTGCTGTACACAGAAAACACATACTTGGTGATAAAATTTTCTACAACCTGGATTTTCATTAATTTCTGCTAATCTTAATCTGTATTGATCAATATTTTGTAATACTCGACAGACTTAGCCGATTCCAAATTCTTTGTTTCTACATATATCAAATACAATTTTTAAAAAAATTATAAATGTGAATTTAAACATGGAAAACATAATTAACATTTGAAAAAATGCAAACCTAACTTTATTTACCATCATAATTGAAACTATATAAAGTCAATGTTTTCATAAAACAGAGTTTCTAATAACATTATATTGAATTACTATATAGATATATTACAATATAGCTATAAAGTATCTATATAGAATAGGTTTGTTGACAAATCTAAGCTAATCCTGTAATCTCAAATAAGTATGAAATGAATGGTTTGTAAAACTGAGGAAAATGGAGGTAACGTTTTCAACAAAAATCAGTTACTTGAATTGAATCCTTTATTAATTTTTAATATAAAAATCTTTCTTGACCAGAAAAGTTTTATCCACTATTTTCTGTAGCATTTGAAAATTTTGTTGTTTGCAATGTATTTTCAAGTATATATATGGAAATAAAAAAATAAAAGTTGACTAAGTTTTTTTCAAGTATTGTATATATTTTTTTAAATAAATATACAAAAGTGATGCTATTTTGCACAGTTTAATTTATTCGAAAACTTACCTTTATTCCTTTTACATCAATTACAGGTTCATCCAGAGTAACTTTAATTATAACACCTGGAGTATACTCCAGCCCTTTCTTTTTATCTGTCCCATTTCTATCAACATCAATTTTGTTATTAACTCCTTCATTTTCATAATAATTATATGACTGCCATTTTGGTGTTCTTTGACCATATGGAAATTGCCTTATATGCTGTTTTAATTGTTTCATTTTTTGTTTTTGCAAATTCAAGTATGTGTTTCGCAAACGCTTCCATTCTACTCTATAATACAAAATATTTAAATAACAAATTAATCATACATATGTGAATAAATACACATAATTAACCCTAGATTACTTATGTCTAAATTTTGTCACACAATTACTTATGTATCTAATATTTTTATTTAATGCTTGTTAATAACAATTAATTCTTTATATAGGCTAATGACAGATCACAGACAATTATGCTTTTTTAATACTCAATGTTTCGAATTTCTTCTGAAATTCCTTTTGAAGAGCTCGTTTTTATTAAACCAATATACAACATAGCTTACAATTTATAAAATTCATAACATTACATTAAACATATGAAAAATCAACAATAGAAAACTCTTAATAAATATTCTCCCCTGGGTGAGAATATTTAATAAGAGTTTTCTATTGTTGATTTTTATTATTTTTAATGTAATGTTATGAATTTTATATAAACGGAATTTCGAAAACGTTGAGTGTTAAAAAAATAATGAATTAATTGTTTGTGATTTGTCATTAGCCCATATAAAAAATACTTAGGTATCGTCAATTTGACAACTTCAATTTCTTTTTTTTTTATTTGCCAAAATAACATTTTTTTATTAACAAGCTAAACATTGTAATATCTCATAATCCTTTAGCAAATGAAAAAAAATATTATAGTAGCTACGAATTCTACTATTAGAAACAAAAATAATAATTGCTATGACTACGTTTCAATGGAATAGTGATACACAAATGTTTAAAAAAGTCTTTCTAAAGTAATGTAAACATATTTTATTTACAAAAACACATAATGTAACAAATGAATGAGTTGTAGAGCAAGTTTTTATTAAAATTAAAGAATTTTTACAAAAATATGTATAAAGAACACAATCATAAAAAAAGTTACATGATCACTTATGTATCGTCAAAATGAAGACACGATTTATGTTTCACTAGGATGCATGCGATCTTTAGCAGCGAACTGAGCATCTGAGATTGTGCTGTTGTAGGTACTGGGAAGATGGATGCATGCGAACTGCTCATTTGTCAGATACAGAAATTTTTGAAATGGAGCGTCATCATTTTGATGAGGTGTAAGAGATCTAGGGTTAAACACCAATGAAAATGGTCTTTGTAAAACAAGTACATAGCTACATTTTATCTTAAATAAAACATTAAACATGATACTCCCTACAGATGAACCACTTAATTAAATTTCTTCCATTAGCTCACATTCTCCTTTATATCTGCACAAATTTTCAATTATTAATCAAATAAATTTTTATTGGTTTATCAAGTTAAAATATTTTTTTTTAAAATCCATAGTGGATGACAATTGATGTTAATACAGTTTTTTCAAATATTTATTCACTAATTTAAATTAAAAAAAGGAATGTCCCGGTCGGATTCGAACTGTGAATCTACATATTTAAAAACCAGCAATTTTACCACTGAGGTAACTTTCCCAGAGCCTAATTGCTTAATATCTACTTTATGAAACTATATGAAAAAGGTTCTTTGCAATAGTGAAGCATTACAAGAGGTGGATAGAATAAGAAGTTGTAGACCAGTATCAGCTCTTTAAATTATAAACGAAAAAAGAAAGCAAATAAATAGTAACAAACAAAAATCATAGTCCAACATCATACATTGTACAAAGAGGAAAATTGTAAGGAAATTCGCTTCATGGTGTATAATATATTATATATATGTGGCGTACTCTCTCACACACACACACACACACATATTTATATTAACTGTAATTATGAAATAAAAAGTAACTAAAATGAAATTTTACTTTGCCAACCTCAGTAGGAATTGATTAAAAATTCTTTTTCTATATTGTTTATAGAGTATGAAAATCATGTTTATGGGTTATAATAATTTTATATTATCACAAAATATTTAAAAAAATTTTTGTATTCAATTAATAAATGCAAATGTGTATATTTAAATAAAACTAAACAAAATTAACAAGTATTTAACAATAACAATCCCTATTTCTCATCCTCAAAAAAAAAAAAAAAAAAAATGAACAGTAAATTTTAACAAATATAACATTGAACAATGTAAAATTTTTGTATCAATGTAAATTCCTACTGGGGTCAATAAAAAAATATTTATCATTGTTTGTTTATTTCCAGTTTGTTTCTTTATTTTATTTCATTCATTTTTAACCGTAGACTACTATTTATGATATTGTGTGATAACCATGGCAACAGTTTAAAGTTGTACAATGGAAGTTTCGATGATAACCAGATGGGGGAAAGATGCATATACATCTTTGAGTAACAATTTCTAGGTATTGGAAAGTTGGCTCAGGGCCAAAGTGCTAGACTTCGAACATGAAGATTCTCAATTCGAATCTGGATAGATCTCCCCAAATTTTTATAATTTAATTACTGAATAAATATTTGAAGAAAACTTTATTAACATCAATTATCATTCACTATAGGTTAAAAAAAATGAATTTGAACTTGATTGGATTAATAAAAACGTATTATATAAACGATTGAAAATTTTTACAAGTTATATATATATATATATATATATATATATATATATATATATATATATATATATATAAGGAGAGTATGAGCTAACAGAAGGAATTTTAAAAAAAGCATGTAACTTTCTGTACACCTACTGATAGATATTTAATAATATGCTGCATTTATTTTTATAAGTTTTAGTAAGAAACAAGGATTTTTCAGACTACCAAAGATAACATTTCTAAAATTCTGTAAAACAATTTTTGGTATTGTGAATTACTCCTTTTAGAAATAATTTTTGGCTATTGTGAATTACTCCTTTTAGAAACAATTTTTGTTTCTAATGACAAAAACGTAAAGATAGTTAATCTATTATCAATAGGTGGGTTTTCTACATTATGGGTTTAAACACTGCAGCATCACTGAATACATTAATGTGAAATACAAAAACATGAGAATCTTTTGTATCATAAAACAATCGGAAGCAGTGAGAAGCCTTTTTTAAAAAAATCAAAATTTACTAGGATTAATTGTATTTCAGCAAGGACCATGCTAGTATTAACAGTATATTGTACACCATAATGGTTGATGATCCATGGTCTGTAAAGAGAGGTATTTAGTGCAATAAAGAGATAGTAGCTCAAATTGTAACTGAATCACATATAAGTATCAAGAAACCCATAGGTTGGTGTCTAAATAAACCTACATTGTGATTAAACCATTCTAACTAAATAATTTGTTCTTGAAATAATCAACTATGCTATGAACAATGTAAAATATACCAATTATAAAGAGATTATAACTTGAAGCAACTATGGTATAATTTTCTATTAAAAATAAATAAAACCTCTTAAACAACAAAAACTTTTTACTTTTGTCCTTATGCACATTTCGATTGCAAAGCAATCGTCTTCGGAAGAAATTACTACAAGACTAATTCTTGTAGAAGATGATTGCTTTGCAATTGAAATGTACATCAGGGCTCAAATAAAAGGTTTTTGTGGTTTAAGAAGTTTTATTTATTTATAATTAAATCACAAAGTGGTTTTATAAAATGAGAAAATGTTTATTTTTCAAACTATACACTAGGGTATATTTCTTTACTGAAGATTATCCCAATTTTACTCACTATAGTTTCCTTTTATATCAAATAAAAATACCAACAACAGAAAATATAACAGATATCCTTCAAACCACATTGTTCAGAAAGATACATGGCCCATACATGGTTAACATCGTGAGATACCTTAATAAAACTCTTGTATTTATAAAAAATATTAAATTTAAACAAATAAACCAATATAATGTAATATGTAGAATAAATATAACTTACTTTGGCATTATTTGCAAACCATATGATATAGCACAAACATTCTTTTTATGCTTTTTCCTCCTTTTCCGCTTGTTCTTTTTCTCTTCATACTCATTTTCATCTCTTGCACTTTCTATTTCTTGCATACTTTCAAAATCTCTTTCATCTGTACAATTTTACAATATGTTACTTTAGAAATAAAATTAATATAGTTGCTTGTTGTAATCATCTTGAATTCACTGATTAAACTATAATTAAAAAATACTTAACTAAGGTGAATATGTAAGGGCTTACTTGCTAACACGTTTCAAAACAATCGTTCCTTTTACAAAGCAAAGGAAACAAAACTAATTTTATGAAATCATAACACTCACCAAACTCATTACATCACAAAACTACTTCATATACCAACACAAATTCTACACACAGAAAGACGGCCTTCCCATGGGCTCCCCATCTCAGGCATCCTAGCAGAAATATTCCTACATCAGATTGAACAACACATTCTACAGAACAATCATACACAAAAAATAATTTATTATCATGGATATGTAGTCGACATTTTAATATTATACAATGGCAACAAACACCAAATCAGACAGCTACACAATTACATTAATACCATATACCAAAATCTCACATTCACCTTTGAATTAGAAGAGAACAATATAATAAACTTTCTAGACCTTACCATCACCAAACAAAATTTCAAAATATACACGAAACCAACAACTACCAATACTTTCATACATAATACATCTAATCACCCCACACAACACAAACTCGCTACATTTAATCATATGTTATACCGCCTAATGAATATACCTATGCTACAGAAAGACTATGACGAAGAACTCAATACAATAAAATACATTGCTCAGCAAAACAGCTACCAACATACACTCATAGACAACATACTCATGAAAATTTTACATAAACATCATCAAAGGACCACGCTGACAAGCCACACAAAAAACAACAAATATATGACCCTCACCTACCACAATAAAAACACACAAAATAGCTTCCACATTCAAAAAACTTCATTATCAAATATCTTACAAAACAACAAACACTTTGAGACAGCACATACAACTCTTTCAAAAAGAAACGGAAAAATACAAACTAACCGAGGCTACAAATTAACATGTAACGATCGTCCCAGCTATTATATCGGCATGAATTTATATATATATATATATATATATATATATATATATATATATATATTCTTGATATTTAACGTTATCCATTGTTTTTCCGTTGCACTGACTTTATGAAGTTAATATATTACTATTGTAAGTAATTTTATCCACCATTAAGTGCAATAATTTTACCTTGAGTGATGAGGCACCTTTCGGTCAATTGACCATTGTCGAATCACTGATGTTTTTCTGTTGTAGATGTTCGGTCTGTGATATAGGTGTTTGTTGACGTTACACGCACCTTTTCTTGATCTGTGTGTATGATGTTTCTATATAGTATGTCTTCTGTATATGTTGTTTGTAGATTCATTAAATTGTTGTGTACGTTTTTATAAATGTGGTATTTTTCTAGTGAGTTTAGTTCTATTGGGTTGTTATTTATTTCAAGTATGGTTAGGTTATTTTCGTAATTTGTTATTTCGTGTTTATGGGATATTAGGTGTGCTGCAACATTTGATACTTTAGAATTTTTGTTTTTGAATGCTCTATAATGCTCTTCAAATCTTATTTTAAATGTTCTGGTTGTTTTTCCTATGTAAAAAGCGTTACAGTTGTTGCATGTGATTTTGTAAATTCCTGATAGGTTATGTTTTTCTGAATTTGTTTTGTGGTTTGTGTTATTAAGGTATTTTATTATTTTGTTGTTTGGTTTGTAAGTTGGAGTGTAGTATTCACCCAACTACTTTCACCTAGTACATTCAGTACTAGGGTACTGTTATGTACCCTAGTATCCCAATAGAAGAAACCATAGAAATAATAAAAAACAAACTGATACACAATAACGAAAAAAGAAACATAATAGATAGTATCATTACGCTAACCAAACACATATGTAACCAAAATTACTTCCAATTTAACAATAAATATTATAAACAAACAACTGGACTCCCCATGGGTTCACCCATATCATCTGTCATGTCAGAAATATATTTACAACACTTTGAACAAATAATAATTAAACCTATAATAAACACACACAATAACTCACTATGGACAAGGTATGTAGACGATATACTTGTAATATACCAACCTACCATTCACAACGAACACATCATAATATTAAACAAACTAAATACATACAACGAAAACATACAATTCACTGTTGAAACAGAAACAAATAGAACAATCAACTTCCTCGACATCACTTTAAATATAAATGATAATAAAATAGAAACTACAGTATACAGGAAACCTACTTCCAACAATACCACAATACACTACAAATCTAACCACCCCTGGACACACAAAATTAACACTTACAGTAACATGATAAATAAAGCAATAAAATACACACAGGATAACAAACAAAAATTAAATGAAGAATTAGATAACATTACAAAAATAGCAATAGAAAATGGATACAACAAACACATTATAAAAAATATATACAATAAATTCACAAAAAAACCTAACCTCAACACAACACTACAACCGGAACACGAAAATAATGAAAATAAAAAAATCTACCTAAAATATAAATACACCAATAACAAAATAGAAAAAATAACAAATATATACAACAAAGAATACTACACTCCAACTTACAAACCAAACAACAAAATAATAAAATACCTTAATAACACAAACCACAAAACAAATTCAGAAAAACATTACCTATCAGGAATTTACAAAATCACATGCAACAACTGTAACGCTTTTTACATAGGAAAAACAACCAGAACATTTAAAATAAGATTTGAAGAACATTATAGAGCATTCAAAAACAAAAATTCTAAAGTATCAAATGTTGCAGCACACCTAATATCCCATAAACACGAAATAACAAATTACGAAAATAACCTAACCATACTTGAAATAAATAACAACCCAATAGAACTAAACTCACTAGAAAAATACCACATTTATAAAAAAATACACAACAATTTAATGAATCTACAAACAACATATACAGAAGACATACTATATAGAAACATCATACACACAGATCAAGAAAAAGTGCGCGTAACGTCAACAAACACCTATATCACAGACCGAACATCTACAACAGAAAAACATCAGTGATTCGATAATGGTCAATTGACCGAAAGGTGCCTCATCACTCAAGGTAAAATTATTGCACTTAATGGTGGATAAAATTACTTACAATAGTAATATATTAACTTCATATATATATATATATATATATATATATATATATATATATATATATATAAATATATATATATATATATATATATATATAAATATATATATATATATTTATAAATATATATATAAATATATATATTCTTGATATTTAACGTTATCCATTGTTTTTCCGTTGCACTGACTTTATGAAGTTAATATACTACTATGTAAGTAATTTGATCCACCATTAAGTGCAATAATTTTACCTTGAGTGATGAGGCACCTTTCGGCCAATTGACCATTGTCGAATCACTGATGTTTTTCTATTGTAGATGTTCGGTCTGTGAAGTTGGTGTTTGTTGACGTTACGCGCACTTTTTCTTGATCTGTGTGTATGATATTTCTATGTAGTATGTCTTCTGTATATGTTGTTTGTAGATTCATTAAATTGTTGTGTATGTTTTTATAAATGTGGTATTTTTCTAGTGAGTTTAGTTCTATTGGGTTGTTATTTATTTCAAGTATGGTTAGGTTATTTTCGTAATTTGTTATTTCGTGTTTATGGGATATTAGGTGTGCTGCGACATTTGATACTTTAGAATTTTTGTTTTTGAATGCTCTATAATGTTCTTCAAATCTTATTTTAAATGTTCTGGTTGTTTTTCCTATGTACATAGTAACATAGTAATTGTATATGTATAAGTAACTATTACTTACAATAGTAATATATTAACTTCATAAAGTCAGAGCGATCTCTAGAGTAGAACAGTTCTCCATTCCATATACTCCGACAGTATATCAGTTGTATATGTAAAAAGAGTTAACTAATAAACAGGTTCATTAAAATAAAATTATTATATATATATTTTCTTTGATCCGTGTGTATGTCACTGAACTCCTCTCAGCGTCACATATTTTTATGAGTCGCCGATACTACTGTAGAATGCGAATTACATAATTGTATAAGTTCATAATTAATCGTTAAATTATATTGTGTATTCCGTATTTTTTCGTTTTTCTGAATATTACTAACACATTTCATCCCTAGATAAACCTCAAAGCATTACTACTGACTTATTGCCAGCTGTTTACAAAGACGATGTAATCGGGTTATAGTCGTGACAGATTTATGTTGATCATGAGCAACTTTCACATAAATGACAATCAGTTTTGTAAACAGAGGGGGGCAACCAGGATATGATCCTATCATAAAGTATGACCTTTATTAGAAACCTTGTGTATGCCTTTTGATAAATCATTTCTGCCTGGGGATGCATCCCAGACAAAGGTCAAGATCGAATACAGGTTATCAGTCAATCGGCAAGCTACTGGCACCTATTTTTTAGAAAAATACCCCCAGGAAAAATAAAATACAAAGAATGTTTTAAAATGTGTTCTGTAATGGTATCGAAGGGAAATGGGAAATCCAAAACGAAAGACATATTCTGGTGTTGTGAGTGTTATGTCCCATTATGCAAAGAACCATGTTTCAAGATTTATTAGACACACATAAAAAATGTCAATGTATAAATAACTCTTGTCTACGTATATAAACAGTTGTTTTGACTAAATAAATACAGTATAAATCTATTTGATGTACTAGTTTTGTGAAAACAGTTTAGTGCACTCCCGTTTCATTTTTTTTTAAAGTGACAGTTGTAAATTGTTATTTTTAATATATATATATATATATATATATATATATATATATATATATATATATATATATATATATATATTGTAACATTTTGAAGTAGTATGTATATAAAAGGCACTTACCAAATTAAGATAAATATATGTAAATAAATTCAGTATGTAAAAAAATTACTAAAATATACCAGGAACGAATTGTAAACATAACCTAATTTCACTTGTGTAGAAAATGCACACGGCCACATTTTAGATCTAATCACCAGATTTTATATAAAAGAAAAAAAAACACACAAATCACTATTTGAAAATCACTATAAGAAAATGTATTAGAAATAATTGATAGGTAACAATTTAAATAGAACTATGTAAAAATACACTTAAAACTTTCACACGGCAAGCTAGTGAAATGTGCTGTAGTAAAAACGATGCATAACGGATTTGTGGAGTTGCGTGCGCATGGACCGGCAAAAGATATTCGTTTTAAATATTTCTCGTGGAGATATAATAGAAAACAGTTTTGGATTTAAATGCAAAGAAATTTAAGTGCAGTTGTTAAGAAGAAGAAGTGTATCCGTAAAGAAGAAGAACATGACATCCGTAAAGCTGTTACTTGCAAGGAATAAACGAAAAAATAGCGGAAATTCACGACTTGGCCATTTTTTTCTAACAAAGGTAGCGTCAGTAAGCAGTTGGAACAAAGCATCGGAACGAGGAAGACGTATTCAGAATTGGCTGTAAAAAATTTTATTTTTTAACTGGTGCGGAAAGTGCAGTATCGTATTTAAATCATAATTACAGAGTAACAATAAGCCAAACCATTGAACTGATCAATTAAGAAGACATTATTCAGGAAATTATTTAATTAGGAACTAAAATAACTTGTAAAAATTTTAACTTGTAAGAATTGTAATTTAGATATTTTTTGGAAAGTGCCAACTCAAAATTTATTAGTCAAAATTTAGAAAACCCACCTATTAACCCGAGATAAAGAGAGCTCAAGCTCAAATTGAAATAATTAAATCAATTTCAATTCATATTAAATTTTATAACTAAACTTCTTGCTGCCATAAACAAAATTTAGACTTAGGCTAATAAAGCTTAATTTTTATAATTCTTTGTAGAGGAAATAAGAAATTTTAATTAGTAAGTGACTTTGTAAAAGATAATAGGAATGTCATTTTAAGATATTAAAAGTTTATTGTAACAAAAAGCAGCATTGAATTGTTATTTCTTTTAAATTATAAATTTTATTAAGACTTGTATAAAGCAAAATTACCAATTATTACATTTGGCACACAAACGTGGGGCTCGATTATAAAAAAAATTTTAAGAATTAACCTCAAGGCACTTTAGATAAGATTATTAATTAAATATTTGTATTAATATTGTTTACTTTTCAGGACTTTGCAACCATAAGTCAATAATTTTTTTAATTTTCAAAATTTAAATAGAATAAAGGGGAATTTTGAAATTTTAGATAAAGAAATAAAAAAAAAAAAATGGAATCTGAAACAGGTACATATAATTTAAGGAGGGAGAAAGCGAAAAAAACAGAGAAATTAGAGGAATATAACAAACATAGTAGGTCTAGGAAGGGTACAGCAATTGAGGAAGCTGCAAAAGGAAAATATGTGACATTAAAAGAAAAAATAGATGAAAAAGAGGAAGAAGCTACAATAGGCCTAATAGAATTGGAAGAAGGGACAAGCCTAGAAATACAAGAGTCAGAAATGGAAGGCACAGATATGCCTATAGAAGAGAGTGAGGTGGAAACCCAAGTAGATGAGGCTAGGGGATTACCACTGATGCAAACCCAACAGAAAAAGGGAAATAATGAAAATGAAGATTTAAGGGAGATGATGAGAACTCTCATGGAAA
This sequence comes from Prosapia bicincta, assembly GCA_036971475.1. Lineage (NCBI taxonomy): Eukaryota > Metazoa > Arthropoda > Insecta > Hemiptera > Cercopidae > Prosapia > Prosapia bicincta. Next base: position 196,528,552 of record JBAIZL010000002.1, read on the forward strand.
TGAGTGAAAAAGGGAGAGAGGATCTAAATAGACAATTAAATATAAATAATGAAAAAATAAATAAACAATTAAATATAAATAATGAAAAAATAAATAGACAATTAGATAAGATGGACGAAATAAAAAAAGAGTTAAAAGAGAATATAAATGAAATAAAAGGGGAAATGAAAGAGATGAGTGAGGATATGAGGGAAATAAACAAAAAATTAGAGGAAAATAGAGACGAAATGAGAGAGATGAAGGAAGATTTCAAATTCATAACACAGGAAATAAGGGAGGAAAGTAAGAAAATGATAGAGGATATGAGGGAACAGTTGAGAACCGAGAATAATGATGTAATAGGAGTTATGAGAAGAGACTTAGAGGAGAAGATTAAGGAGAATTTAGAGGAAACAAAAGAAATAATAGCTGATGTGACAGAGATTAATAAGAAAGAGATAGAGAAGGTAGAAAAAATGACAATACAGAACAGGGAAGAGTTAAGTTTTAAATAAGGAGATAGCGATTGAGAAAAACAATAATAATGATAGAATTGATCGATTGGAAACAGAAGGAAGGAGGAATAATGAGAAACAAGGGGAATTGACCCAGAGAATGGAAAAGGTAGAAAAGAAGGTGGAAGAAAATAAAGGAGGAGAAGGCCTAAGGATAATACAGGTGTCATGCGGGAATCAGGAGGAGATGCCAAAATTTAATGGTAGGAATGGTAACCCTATGGAGTTCCTAAAAAGACTGGATAGGTATGTGGAGAGAAAATTTGGATGTAGGACAGGGGAAAGATTTGAAAATGAATGGAGAGGAATCATAGATAGAGCCTTGGAAGTAGGAGCGGCAAGATGGTGGGAATCAATCAGAGAGGAGGTGGAAAATTTTGCGGATCTACAAGATAGATTTATAGAAAGATACTGGGCCAAAGAAATACAGGAAGGCATCAAAGAGAGAATAGAAAATGAAAGGTATATAGAGGGAAATGGAAGAGCAAGAGCAGATTATTTCATAGAAAGAGTCATAGTTTTAAAGAACATGACACCACCGCAAAATGAGGAAGAGATAGTCCGGAGATTAAGCCGGCATTTTAATGAAAGGATACAGTTGTCAAGAAGAGTACAAAATATAAAAACGATCCGAGAGATGGAAAGGATGCTAAATGAGGAGGATATAGAGGAGAGAAATAAGGAAATAAGACAGAGAAACAGGGGACCATGGAATAGGCCTACCCCTAGAGAGGAACAGAATGGAAATAGATTTCCACCCAGAAGGGGTGAGGAAGGGATGAGACAGCAGGGAAATAGAAGATTTCCAGGACCAGGAGAATTATATAGAAGGAATGAATATAGAAGTGAAGGACGGCCATATGTCCAGTTTTTTAACAGAAGAATAGATAATCATATGAGGGGGAATATTGAACCAAGACCAGGGCAGGAAAATAATCGAGAAAATAGAGGAGACAGGAATTACAGAACAAATGACAGGAGCCAGAAGGAAATAAATCAGATAGAGACAAGGAGATGTGTGGGGACAAGGAAGGAGGATGGTGCACATAGTCAAACGGAAAACTAGAGAACACTGGTATCGTCGCCTTGGATCAGGAAAAGGAGCACCAAACAGAACAAATGAGGTTGCCAGTGATAAAATTTGATAAAAGCTCCTACGATAAAATTAAGTTAACTATAAATAATGTATTAATCAGTAGAAAATTTTTAGAACAAGAAGATGAGGAGAGAAATTATAATTTAGGAATTGAAAAAAAAATAATAAACCCAGAGATAGAGATTAAGATGGAAGATACAAGTTTACTAGCATTAATAGACACAGGCAGTAACGTAACATGTATCCAGGAGAAATGGATGTTAGAGAATAAAAATAAAATAGGAAAAATAGAAATCTTACCAATAAAAAATTTAACCATTCGGACTGCAACAAATAAGAAAACTAAAAAGATAAACAAAATGATCATGGTAATAGGAGAAATAGGAGGGGTAAAATATCCGTTTCAATGCCTAGTGGTGCCAGGCTTATTGAGAAAATTTATTATAGGTACGGATATGTTGATGGATGTGGAGGCACAACTTGATTTTGGAAAATGGGAAATGGAGTTAAAATATGAAAACAAATTATATAAATCAAAAATGAGTGTAGATGGAGAGACGAAATTTAAAGGGGAGATGAATAATTTTGAAAATGAGATGGAGGAGGAATTGAGTTGTGATGAACAGGAAGGAATGAATGATATGGAAAAATGGGAAGAATTTGAAACTTTTGGAAACCAGAGTAAAAATTATATTAAAATTGTACAAGAGGAGGGAGAGATAAAAAAAGAGGATATTTTTGAAAGAATAGGGAATGAAGAGGTAACTGAGGAACAAAGACAGGAGATGAGTGATTTAATAGAGAAGTATAAAGAAGTATTTTCAGACCAGCCAGGTTTATGCACTGCATATAAACATAAGATTAAAGTTAGGGAAGATGTACCATTTTACCAAAGAAATTACCCAATTCCTATAAAGTACCAAGATCAGGTACAAGAAGAGATAGAGAAAATGTTGAGGTTAGGTATAATTGAAAGAAGTACTAGTCCATATATTAATCCAATAGTCCCAGTCATCAAAACCAATGGGAAAGTTAGATTATGTTTAGATGCAAGAAAACTAAATGAAATTATAATTCCGGATTATGATTGCTATAGAGGAATAAATGAGATTCTACACAGAGCAAAGAGAGTTAATTGGTTGAGTACCATGGACCTCACTAACAGTTTCTGGCAGGTTGAATTGGAAGAGGAGTCAAGAAAATATACTGCATTCCAACATAGAGGGAAAACATACCAGTTTGTTGTTACATCCTATGGATTGAAAACATCTCTAGCAGCATTGGCAAGAGCTATGGACAGTATTATGAGGGAGGAATTAGAAGATTTCACCTTAATATATGTAGATGATATAGTATGTATGTCTGAGACATTTGAGGAGCATAAAAAACACCTAGAAAGGATCTTCCAAATTTTTTTAAAAAACAACATGACCATTAAATTTGATAAATCAGAGTTCTGTAGAAAAGATATTTCATTCTTAGGATATAGATTGACTACAAATGGAGTAAAAATGGATGAAGAGAAGGTTAGAGCTATATTAGAATTTCCCTCACCTAAAAATCCTCGACAGTTAAAAGGTTTTATTGGAATGGCTAATTATTATAATAAATTTATAGAAAAATATTCAGAATTTGTACAACCATTATTAAAATTATTATCTAATAGAAACAAATTTATTTGGACAGAAGAGGAGGAGCGAAATTTTATTAAATTAAAGAAAAAATTTTTGGAAACAAATGTACTTACTCACCCAGATTACCAGAAAACATTTTACCTACAAACAGATGCCAGTGAATATGCCATAGGAGGACACATCTATCAGATTGATGAAAAGGGGGAGAAAAAGGCAGTAATGTTTATGAGCCGCACATTAAAAGGAAGTGAAGTTAAATATTATACCACTGAGAAGGAATTACTTGCTATATTGTTTTGTCTGCAGAAAGCAAGACAGATCATCCTAGGAAGAAAAATTGTGATCCAGACTGACCATCAGGCCTTAACTTTTATTAAGACTTGTAAAATTTTAAATTCAAGATTGCATAGATGGATATTACTAATGCAAGAATATGATTATACTATTGAACACTGTAAAGGAAAAGAAAATGTAGTTGCAGACCTATTGAGCAGGAACCCTTGTGACAAAAATAAGTTTGAAAGAAGAGACCAAAATTCAGAATTACAAATAAATTATATAGAAAGAGTTATGGATATGGAAATGTGTACAAAATTTAAAGAATTTAGTAAATTACAAGTAGAAGATTTGGAAGTTAGAGAAATAAAAGAGAACATTCAAAATTATCTTCAAAATTATAAAATTATTAATAACTTAGTATACAAAAGAAATAGGGAAAGTTGGAAAATAGTAGTACCAAAGGGAATGATTAAAGAAATAGTGGGTACTTGTCATGAATATTACCTGCATGCAGGAGCTAAGAAATGTCATACCATATTATCAGAGAGCTTCACTTGGAAGAAGATGGGAAAAAGCATTAGGGGAATTATTAAAACATGTAATATTTGTCAAAGAGCTAAAAATGTAACCCAAGGTAATTTTGGAGAGATGAAAGGGATCCAAGTGGAAAAACCAAAGGAGCAATTGTCAATTGATTTTATAGGACCATTTCAAAGAACTGTAGGAGGCTATAAGTATTTATTAGTAATGTTAGATGTATTTACAAAATTCGTTCAAATCTATAAATTGAAAAAGGCAACCACAGGGGAGGCAATTAAATGTTTAGAAAATTATATAGAAAATTTTGGGAGAGTAGAAAGAATACAGACTGATCATGGAACCCAGTTTAATAATAAGAAATGGCTGGAGTATATAAAAAATAGAGAAATGAAACCAATATTTTCTCCAATAAGGAGGCCACAAAGCAATATCGTTGAGAGGGTGAATAAGGAGATCATTAGATGTTTGAGAACATATTGTCATCATAACCATAGAGAATGGGGAAAGTATGTAGAGGTTATTAACCAGGCAATTAATGAAATTCCTCATGAGACTACAGGATACACACCTAACCAGCTACAACTAGGAATTCAGGATGAAAGGTTTTGGCAAAAGGAAATAAAAAATTTTGGCTGGAGTTCAAAATTAATAAATTTAGAAAGACATTTAGAGATTGCTAGGAGTAGAATTAAGAAGAAGGCTCATAAGAGAGCAGAGAAATTTAATAAAACTCATAAAATAGAAGAATTAAATGTTGGGGACAAGGTATTAGTAAAAGAAAATTGGCAACCACAGGGTATGAGGTGAGATGGTAAAATTATTTTATATATATGATGGACCTTATGTGATCACCAAGAAATATGGCAAAGCGACTTATGAAATCAAAGATGCTAGAAGCAATAAAATTAGAGGAATTTTCCATATTAGCTTGTTAAAGAAATTTTATGAACCAAGGGAGGCACACCAGGGAGAATCAGATACATTTCAGGTAGAACAAATTAAATAAATAAAGGGAGAAGTCGAGAGAAAGGAAAATAACAAGGGATAATAAGATGGTAACAACAGGAATGTCTCAGGATATAAAAGTATTAGGAGAAGGAAGCGAATGTAGGAGGGATAGATAACAAATAAACCGGAAATGACAATAGACCAGAAATGACTTAATAATTAAACAAACACTTGAAAAAAAAATATAAAGAAATAAAAAAAATATATGTAAAAATAAATAAAATAGGAAGGGATGAATGAATAAGAACAAGGACCTAACCTACAAACAACCTAGACATGCTATGACTCGGTTAGGCTAAAATTTAAAAAAAGAACACTGTGTCAGAAGATAGATTATACAGATAAATAAAAAGACTTATGATTGGAAGGATTCCATTCTATTAAAATTAAAATAAAGAAAGAAAAAGAAAAAGTTTATAAAATAGATTCTAAGAATCAGAAAATGATTAATGTACGAGATGTTAAGAGTAAGAGTATTGTTGATTAAATGTTAATTGTTAATTTATTGTATTGTTAGGAGTTAAGTATATCATATGTAATTAGAGGGCAGCAGACAAGCAAGAAGGATAGAGTAAGAGTTACTCCCAAAATGTGAAAATTGAGAGTTAAGAGTAAGAGGATTGTTGATTAAATGTTAATTGTTAATTTATTGTATTGTTAGGAGTTAAGTATATCATATGTAATTAGATGGCAGCAGACAAGCAAGAAGGATAGAGTAAGAGTTTACTCCCAAAATGTGAAAATTGAGATAAAAAAAAAAGGGAATTTTGGAATCAAAATTTTTTTTTATTATCTAAATTTGGGGACTATGTAACATTTTGAAGTAGTATGTATATAAAAGGCACTTACCAAATTAAGATAAATATATGTAAATAAATTCAGTATGTAAAAAATTACTAAAATATACCAGGAACGAATTGTAAACATAACCTAATTTCACTTGTGTAGAAAATGCACACGGCCACATTTTAGATCTAATCACCAGATTTTATATAAAAGAAAAAAAAACACACAAATCACTATTTGAAAATCACTATAAGAAAATGTATTAGAAATAATTGATAGGTAACAATTTAAATAGAACTATGTAAAAATACACTTAAAACTTTCACACGGCAAGCTAGTGAAATATGCTGTAGTAAAAACGATGCATAACGGATTTGTGGAGTTGCGTGCGCATGGACCGGCAAAAGATATTCGTTTTAAATATTTCTCGTGGAGATATAATAGAAAACAGTTTTGGATTTAAATGCAAAGAAATTTAAGTGCAGTTGTTAAGAAGAAGAAGTGTATCCGTAAAGAAGAAGAACATGACATCCGTAAAGCTGTTACTTGCAAGGAATAAACGAAAAAATAGCGGAAATTCACGACTTGGCCATTTTTTTCTAACAAAGGTAGCGTCAGTAAGCAGTTGGAACAAAGCATCGGAACGAGGAAGACGTATTCAGAATTGGCTGTAAAAAATTTTATTTTTTAACTGGTGCGGAAAGTGCAGTATCGTATTTAAATCATAATTACAGAGTAACAATAAGCCAAACCATTGAACTGATCAATTAAGAAGACATTATTCAGGAAATTATTTAATTAGGAACTAAAATAACTTGTAAAAATTTTAACTTGTAAGAATTGTAATTTAGATATTTTTTGGAAAGTGCCAACTCAAAATTTATTAGTCAAAATTTAGAAAACCCACCTATTAACCCGAGATAAAGAGAGCTCAAGCTCAAATTGAAATAATTAAATCAATTTCAATTCATATTAAATTTTATAACTAAACTTCTTGCTGCCATAAACAAAATTTAGACTTAGGCTAATAAAGCTTAATTTTTATAATTCTTTGTAGAGGAAATAAGAAATTTTAATTAGTAAGTGACTTTGTAAAAGATAATAGGAATGTCATTTTAAGATATTAAAAGTTTATTGTAACAAAAAGCAGCATTGAATTGTTATTTCTTTTAAATTATAAATTTTATTAAGATTTTTATAAAAGCAAAAATTACCAAGTATTACAATATATATATATATATATATATATATATATATATATATATATATATATATATATATAAATATCGCAATATGTATTCTTGTGTATTAATAAATAACTAAGTCAAAATACAAATACAAGAATTATAATTGAATTTACAATTCAAAGCTTTTCGTTGGCTAACAGTACCAACATCATCAGGAATATTAAGCAATTAAAATTAACATATGTGCAAATTAGATCAAATAAATAGCTATGCCAAATCAATTACAATGTTGTTAAAATTTTTTTTATTTTTTATTTTTGCATTACAAACACTGAATATATTATCAAATTTAGATTTTACTTGTATTTGTTCATTTATCAACTCATTATTAGTTTTATATTTATGTATTTCTAAAGCTTCATAAATATTCATTCTCAGGCCTTTGTTAATTTCTTTTACAAGTATCATATTATCTATATTAGGAAATATGTGATTATTATTAATACAATGACTAGCAAAATTTGATTTATAAATTTCTGGCTTTTTATATGCATTAAAATGCTCTTTATATCTATCTTTAAGTTTTTTCTTAGTTTGTCCTATATAAACCTTATTACAATAATCACATTCTAATTTATATACACCGTTTTTTCATGCATATTAATAATATTATTATTATTCATTATATTTATTAATTTATTATTAGTATTATATGCAAATTTTATGTTGCTACCTTTAAACAATTTTGTGATATTTTTTACTTCATTACCAAAAAATGTAAATGAAGTCCATATGACATTTTCATCATTATTTTTGTAAATTAGATTATTATTTTGTTTCTTTAAAATATTATAATTAAGTTTATCAACAGTTTTCTTTTTATAGTCCTTTTCAATTCCAATTTGATAGATAATGTTTTCTCTCTTATTTTGTTTTCATTATTCATAGGTATTTTATGTAATCTATATAATAATGGCTGCATTATACAATTTATTGTTATAAAAATGGCTGCTTTATATAACTTATTATATAGAATGCATAAAATACCCATGAATGAAGAAAATAAAATAAAAGAAAAAAACATAATTTATCAAATTGCATTAGAAAACGGTTATAAAAAGAAAACTGTTGACAAACTTAATTATAATATTTTTAATAAACAACATAATAATTTAATTTGCAATAATAATAATAATAATACAATATGGACTTCATTTTTATTTATAGGCCACGAAATAAAAAATATCACCAAATTATTTAAAAATACAAATATCAAAATTACATACAAAACTAATAACAAAATAATAAACATAATAAATAACAATAATAAAACAAATAATATGCATGAAAAAGGAGGTGTTTATAAATAAGAATGCAAAAATTGTAATAAAGCTTATATAGGTCAAACAAAGAAAAAATTAAAAGAAAGATATAAAGAACATTTAAATGCCTACATTAATCCAGAAATATATAAATCAAATTTCGCAAATCATTGTATTAATAATAAGCACCAATTTCCAAATATAGAAAATATGAGACTTATAAAAGAAATTAATAAGGGATTAAGAATGAATATATATGAAGCATTCGAAATATATAAACACAATAATAATAACAAATTAATAAAAGAACAAATACAAATACATTCTAAATTTGATACTATATTCAATGTCTATAATGTTACAGCAACAAAATAAATTTAGCAACAATTCTATTTCTAAATAAACATATGTTTTAGGCCTATAGCTTACATTATTGTAATTTTCATTCCTGATGATGTTCGTACTGTTTGCCAACGAAAAGCTTTGGATATAAAATAATAAATATTCTTGTATTTGAATAACCTGTGTTGTTTTAAATTATTAAACAATTAAACGTATTTTATATATATATTGTAATAATTTTTATAAAACGCAATACAATTATTTTTTTTTTTTTATTAAATATTTATTTTATTGATGATATCAAATTTCTCTTTAAAACAAAACAAAAAACTACTCAAGAACAATTCATTAACATTTATTATCATTTTTTCATCTCAACATTTAAACAATAAACACAAAACAAAAATTTATAACTTAACAAGTTTTACCAAACTCGGTTTAATTCTTATTTCTTTTGCTTTTATAGTTACACAATTTTAATACCCTTGGCTAATTTTACGATCTCTTACAATCTCGGGGTTTATAGCATGGGCTATCTTTTTACTTCTTTTGTTAATTAAATAAATTTTGAAAAAACAATATTAAATTTTGAAATTAGTTTTAATAAATATTTTCCTGATTGAAAAACTTTAATTTGGAATGAGCAAAAAGGCGAAACTATTTGAACTGGATTATGATCTTATTACTATTAATCACAAGATATTCTAATGTACAATTTTAAACTTCCCTATTATCCTAAGAGTCCACTAAAGTTTATTTTTTTATATAGCGCTAGGTACTTAACTTATCAAATAACGGCGAATGGCTGCTTGCTCACATGTAGAATTCCGTTCTCTTTAATTTGACATTTTACACACTTAAATTCGTTTTAGTTCCTTCAAATTATATTTACACTTTATTAACCCTTTCAATTCACTTATCCCTGTTTAATCTTGTCAAGTTTCTTCACAAAACGGTATAATTTTGACGATTTCCTTTCCAATGTAAAATTTTGACTGCTAAGAAAGGTCTGCTTCCTCGGCGTCACCACGCCAGACTCTAACTACGCGTCCTTAGATTTTAAACAATTGTTTGTTTTTTTTAATATGGCGGCTTCTCCTTCTTAAAAAAAACATATGCTCGAATTGAACGAAGTTCCGTTCCTTCCCACTAGAGTCGACTGCAACTTGACCTATTTCTTTACTTTCACATCTGTTAATGTCAACAAACTATTTTCACCAGTTTTAATTTTGTTAACATACTGTTTCAATTTTCCGATCCTTAACCAACCTTCCAGTGTTTATTTAATTACTATTATTAGTGTGTGAAGTGTCTTTGTGTTTTACTTTTGTAATATTTTGAATTGTGTGTGTTTTGACTGGACTTTTCCAAACATAACCTTTCATTGTTTACAATCGTTTTTCACTTTTTCTTTCAAGTAATTACTTATGCCCTATGTTACTAGTATTTACAATTTTGTTTGACATATAACTATTATTAGATTATCTTGTTTTAAATTTTATTTGATACAACAAATTTCTTTATGTATTTACAGTTCAAATATCTTATTTATATGTTACAACCGTTTTATAACCTTTCTAGGCTTTTACCTAAATTTCGTTTCAATTTAATCTAACCAATCTTTTAATGAATTTCTTTTTTTAAATTTTGTGTGAGTTATTTCTAATATATTCTTCCAATTCTTAACCCTACAACTGGCAGTCAAAAATCCTGTAGTGGCGCGGTGTTTTTACCCCACCGTAGAGGCTTTTTTTTAAAATACGTCAAAAAAAAAGTTAAATAATTATAGTGATGTATAATATATCAAATTAATCACAAAAATGCACAGAATAAAACTATCATAAGGAAATATGTGACTCAACATTTTATTTCCATGGTTACAGCTCTAGAAAAAAAAATTCATATTTTGAAAGCACAAATTTTGGTTTTTGACAGTCTATCACTAAGAATCACAAAAGAATACACAAAACTTAACATATACAAAATAAAGCTAACTTTATGTAGAAAAAAAAGGTTCCAGTCATGTGTACACTTATTTCTAACGGGTAAAAAGTTATATTCACAAACATATATCCAAAACAACACCGAAAAAACGGTCAGTTTAGTCGGATTCCTCGGATTCAGAGACTTTCCTTTTTTTTACAGACTTAGTAGGCCTGTAAAAGTGCTTCAGTGTTTTGTAACAAATTGGGTGTATGCCTACATTGCATCCACGGCACCAGTATACACTTTTAACCCTCTTTACATCTTTTTTATCTACACAAATTGCACAAACACGGTATTTGCGTACGGGTAAGTGCTCCAAGAAATGTTCCCTATTACTAGTATTTTTTGGTAGGCCTACTTACAGACAAATGATAGATGGACATATTGATAGATGTCTACCCCTCCCATATTGTGATTATATCTGTCAATCATGATGGGTTTCACTGCCTGAAGACCAATGCTTGCTTCTTATCATCTTATCCTCAGCATGACAACCGGTACTAATCAAGTAAACTGGTTTACGGCTTTTCTTCTGTTTATATTTGACCAATAAAACTTTGCCTCTGTTAGGCCTATACCGGTAATAAACACTTTTTTCAATTCCTAAATTCACATTCTTTACATTTACAGGCAGATCTTTAGTATTTTTATTGACAGTTCCTGTCAAAAAAGTATTTCTTGAAGCTAGTTCTTGGGCAAGAGGCAGTTTTGTATACCAGTTATCAGTAAAAACATGTTATCCCTTATCAAGGAGTTGACAAATTTGCAACCCATTGACAACAACTTTTTGTGTAAAAGGATCATCTCCATTAGCCAAAAAATCTTTCCCACTGTATAGTGAAACATTTAGTAAATAACTGGAGTCACTATCACATGTCTCAAATTTTTTTATACCGAATCTGCTGTTTTTTCTTAGGTAGGTACTGTATAAATTTGCAGCGGTTCTTCATGCCTATCAAACTTCCATCTATCGAAATGTTTTGTTTGGGTATGAAATAATTTTTCATTGCAGCATTCATATGATCAAGAAGAGGCCTAACCTTTTGCCAGGGATCGTAGCCCGGTTGACCCCGACGTCTTCCGGTATTTTTTCTACATCTGAAATGTCACTCCAACTATCAGCATCATCACTATCACATTCTAATAGTTCCCTAATGTCACTTGAAGTAAGTTGTCCATGATTATATTACAATAAAACAGATCAACAACCTTAGTGCACAACAAGCAACAAAGACGGGAGCATATACGTCAAAAACGTAAACATTACGTCAGCTCACAGCTGTCTGTTTGTCGGGAGATATTTAGCAAGGCCATAGACGTAAAAATATTCTGGGTGAACATAAAATGAAAGTCCACATCCTTTTGAAACTAACTGTGTAATGTACTACGCAAACTGATTATTAGATGCCGAGAAAACATCGATTATAAAGCAACCGTTCGGTCGCCGTGTAAGACGGCGATGCCACTCCACGTAAAGCGTCTGTCGCCGTCTAATGCGGCGATTGCCAGTTGTAGGGTTAAATAATATTATATAGCCCATTCTATAAATGTTACAATATATATATATATATAGGAATTTTTGGACTAGATAGGAGACTGACCGACTCACCTAATGGCAATAGTCCAAAACTGCAATCTCTTGGAAATACTTCTAGAAGACATTATTTTTAAAATGATTTTGTAACTTTCTTTTACAAATTTAGACCCTTAAAGTTTTAATAGAAACTGAGAAAAAACAAATCTCAATTAAAGAAATACTGTTATAGAAAATTTTGAATATTTTAATAATTCATATAGGTTTATAAGTAAATATTTAAATGTCACTAGACTTAATAATTCGTATGCCTTAACCCTTAGCGCTCGGATTTTTTTAACATGCTTTGCTTCCCCACTTGTAATTAAATTGGGACAAATTCCTCACCTGCAGGTCGCATTATTGTTTATGGAAAACTTTGTTTTCTCTTACATGATTTTAGTAAACTAAGCTATTTTATTCACTAATACTGTATGTACATGATTTTATTATCTTATTTGTAATTTTGCAGAGTATGCTATCTTTGAAAACAGTCTTCGGAATGAAGTCCTGGTTTTCTGCCGCATGTTTTGTAGTGAAAAACTGTTTCCCTTCTACCTCCTTTTATCTTCCTGTTACTGCAAACTACACAATCCTTAGAAGTATTTTTATCATTGGAAAAGATTAAATGTAATTTCCAATTAAGTCTTTCTTCTTTGTCAGTAGTTGACGGCCGACCCCTGTCACTATACGGGTTATTCCTGATATCACCAATGCGTTCCCTCACCAAGTTTTGGCGAAACTATTTTTTTTTAACAGGATTTTCTCTTATTTCCTTTTTTTGTTATTATAGATAATAAAACTGTTTACTACAGCTACATCTAATAGCCAGAAAAACATTTTCCTCCACCATTTATTTGTTTGTCTTGTAAAACTGCACGGTTCATTATATCTATACCACCCATAAACTGGTTATATTTACAAATACCTGTTGGTTTAGTTATTTTGTTTATGAAACTGAACTACATTCTAATAAATCAGGATCAAGTAAAAGATCAGGATTTTCAGAATCACTAATTACACGTGAAGCCACGGCAAACTACGAGTAACAAATTAACGGCAAAACTGTAACCTACTTGCAGCTTATAGCATAGCGGCAAACTAGATTTTGTGATGACTCACATATTCCTAGGCATTTTCAACTTAGTTCATATTATTTTCAATAGAGAGTAGCACCAAACGGTAAAAGATTGAAGGTCGTGGGCTTCGCCGCAGAAGAGTTATAGGCATTTGAAAATCGTGTCGGGTGACCCCCGACATACGAGTAAACTGCAATATACGCTTGGCGGGGCTTTCCCGACAGTCGAATGCTAAGGGTTAATGAGATCCACATAACCTGAGAAATGTTTTCTTTTATTGTTCTTTACTTTTATAAAATATTTGTTGAATTTTAAATTTAAATAGATTATATAAAAATAATTAAATAATGTTGATAAATTAGAAATTATGAGATTATTTATTTTTCTATAAAACTTGAATTATTTAATTTTTTTATTAAAAAAGCGACACAAGGTACACATAAGGTTTTGATTTTAATAAATTTTATATAACACTAAATTTCAAATGAGAGCTACTGTATGTACTAACATATACTTATTCTGAGATTTTTGGACTAGGTAGGAGACGGATTTGTCACAGAGAGTCATTGTTGTGTATTTAATTTATTGGGGCATGTATAGAACATGTCTTACATATAGGTTTATAGCATGGGAAGCAGCAATGGGGAAATTTCTATGATTTCTCAGTATTAGGATCTACTAAAATATTTTTTTTTAAAGTTAGGAGAGTACTTAAACCATAGATTTCTGCTATATATCAATGAAAAGAATAAAAAATCTTCGGGTTTGAAAGGCGAAAATGCTATAACCTAAAAGAAACTTATATGAAATTTTACATTAAAAGAAATCAGTCAATAAAAATTAATATTAAAAACTTACTTTCCATGTTTGTTAATTCATTTCCTTCAGCTTCTAGACTGGCATCTGATATTTTTTCTTTTTTAGTTTTAGTCCCTTCCAATTCAGTTTCAGAAGATAAAGTCACTTTAGATCGTTTAGCAGGTTTCTCATCACTAACACAATTTTCCTCTTCATTTTCTGCAATCAACTTATCTTCGCTTATTCTCTTCTTCCTTTTCTTACCTTTCTTTTCTTTAATATTGTCATCATCAATTTTACATTCATCTATTTCTTCTTCGTTCTGGTCAATATTTGACTTATGCTCTTTTCCCCTGTGATTAACAGCATCATCCTCTCTTAAACCTGACTCTGAGGTTATATTTTCCCCTACTTCTTTGTTTTCAGTCTCACATTCAGGCTCTACATTTTCTTCAATTTTTGATGTCTTAGGTGAAATTTCTTGTTTTGTATCACATTGAACTACTGCTTCGTCTAAATGAACATTTCTTTCCTCATGCAGCTGGTTATTATCTTTCTCAAAAGTTGCAATACTTGCAAGCTTTTCAGGATCCATTTGTGGAGATAAACAAAACCCTTTGGCCCTGAAAGCCTAAGAATCATTACAAAATTTCAAAACAATTTGAGTAAATATATTGATTCTGGACAATCGAACCACTTCGAGACAAACATAATATGGTCAGATTAAAAAAGTTTCAAATATAAAGAACAATAATTTACTAAAGTTGCTTGTAATCATCTTTAATTCACTAATTAATTATAAGTAATTAATGTGTAGCTGAGTGAATACTTTTGAAGTTATTTGCTGATGTGTTTTAAAACACTCATTTCATTGATGAAGCTGACCCACTACTGCAGGCAATCGTTTAAGGTTGATAGACGTATGATTTATGTTATGCGTTTTTATGTTACATATGATTTATGGATGTAAGAATAAGGTGTTCGATTTTAAATATGTGTGGTTGTTCAGAATATGTTTTTGAGTTGTGTGATGTTTGAATATTTCTCTAGTAGTTAGTTTTTTTACTATGGTTTCATATGGATTAAATTAGTATAGATGTTGGTGTATATGCGTTGGGTGTTTTGTATATGTGTTGCAAAGCATATAAATATGTTTAACAACGTATCTTAGACGACCAAACAACTTCAAAATCTAACATATTATTCTATTAAACAACCTGCTTAACCAAAACCCTCTCCCCTCTCATAAATCATATGCCCAGCAACCTAGAGCGTTCTTTGGCAGTATTGGGTCCGTTTTGTCAAAGAAATTGTTGTTTCAAAAGACGTCAGCAAGTAAGTTCAAAAGTATTAACTTTTGCTGTATTAGTAACAAAAGTATTAACAACATAATTACTTATAAAACAATATACTTTTTGCAAGGTAACCTCAATTTTTGTCATTTTCACACGTTATTCAGGAAAACGTTCCGATCAAGACAACGCTAATTACAAGCAATGGAATTATTAAGTAGTGCTGCATTTTTATAAAAGCAAGTTAAAGTAGATATAATATCTCTAAAATACAGCATTTATTGAATGTATTAAACATAGCACTTGTGAATGTAACTACAGGTGTATTTACTAACAAACAAATTGTGGTCAAGTCTGACGGTCTTAAGATAGTCATATGACATTAACCCATTGCGAACTAGGTTTACAGACTAAATTAGCTAGTTATAAATGTCGTCATTGTTTAATTGATTTGTTTGATTCAAGAGATGTTATTTTCTGAAATGTAACTCACAAGCCTTGGCATATGTGCTTTCTATGGGATATTTATAGACTCTTGAAACTTACAGCATAAATAAAGAAAAATATTTATGGCCTATTGACCTTCTATCAAACGTCTAAACATAATAGAATGCTTAGCAGTTTTTATGTCAACCAGAGCAGGAAGCTCAGTATCAGTTTTACTCAGTGTAGGTCAGTAGCTGATGTTTTTGTGTTTTTATAATTAGTGCATTCTTGTGTACTTACAAAACAAACAATAATAGTGGGAGCCTAGAATCTAAAGCAAATTTAAAACCATTAGTAACTTTTAATTTGTTTTTACTAATTATGATTACACATAATAATCAATTAAAAAATAATAGACTACAGTGCAAAATAATGAATAAAAATACTGCACCTGTATAAAAAATTTGATATTCAGTGCTTTATATGTGAGAATATTTTTGTACCAAAATACAACTAAACTGACACGAGGAATTATGATACCTGCTAGGGTCTACGGTGCTCATATAATTAGATCAGCAACTGGTTAATGAAAGTGTATAGAATTTTTGAGTTGTCAATTTTAGTGACAAGAGTATCCTAATGTATTCACAATGTATCCTAACATGGTTCGGTGGGCTCTAGACAAGAGTGTGCATCAAGTAGCTACCCTACAAAAAAAAATACTGGACAAAATTTGGCTTTTCGAACCAATTAACCAATTGAGGATTAAATTATTCATGATCCCAGCTATCTAGAGCGCATAAATTAATTCCTCGCACTAACAGTTGTATATGGCTTCAAAGATATTCTCATTATTGAAAATATTTACACATATTTTACACTAGGTAGTTTTAAAATTTAGAGCTTTACTTTAGTGTGATGGAGTTTGAAGCATATGAAGCACCTTTTTTTCAAATGTAACCCAACCTTATAACATTCACACTAATATTGACCTTGGACTGCCACAGATTTTCCATACTGACACAGTACAAGACTAAACTGAGCAAGACAGTCCACTTGACACAAAATCTGATAATGGATCTATCTATAATGTCTGATGAAACGACAATTTAGGGGATATAAATATCTATCCTTATCTACACTGCAGGTTTCAAGAAGCAATAAATATTCCTTATACATCACATACTGCAACAGTTAGTTTGTCCTTGCAATCTAAAAAATTTTTATAAATTTGAATTTCAAAAATTATATTGTAACTAGAAAATGTTAAAATTTTTATATTAAAGAAAAATTAAAGCAAAGCATAGAATAACAGAGTGGAAAAAGCCAATATTTTATAGTCAATAATAAAAATTTTAATTAACAAATAGATTTGACAAACCGAGAGTGTAGTGCCGATAATTAAGTGTAAGAAAATAATTAAAAAATACTATCAAGCAAACCTGACCATCTACAACCACCACTGGCATTTCTAAATAGCAAGTAAAGTGTGAAAAAATTAATAGTGAAATCATAAACCATAAAACTATAGTAAATAAAAAATTACAGCAAAATAAAATAGAATAGACATTTTAAGAATTAAAAGAACGATAACAGCTTTCAAGGAAGCCGGTTTATGTAAGGGAGAAACCATTTAAGACACGAAAATAAGCTATCAGAGCTGTGAGACCAAGTGGATGGAAGGAGAAGTCACACGAGGCCAATAAATACCAATAAGCAAGAGTTTTTAGAGGAGTCAAAAATTTTAAAAATTCACAAGTGCTGAACGGAACTATGTCGGTGCTAGAGAAAAACAGCCAACAGGCCAGACGACATCTATGAGAATGTTTCTATCGTCAAATTTATAACGCAAGTTATAAATCGTGAACCGAGGATGGCAGGAAGTGAGAACTTTTGGGAAGTCATTTTTAAAGTCAAATTTATTAGTTAAAATTTAACAAAATTTTCAGAAAATTATAATTCAGAATTTTGATGTATAAAGAAATAAACAATGGCTTCACTCTAAATAAAATTGTTAAATAGTTGTAAAAAAGTAAAAGATTTTTCTTATATGTAATACTGAATTGTGTAAAATCATTAAAATCTGATGAAATAAGTCAGTTTTCCAAAAAGGCAAGTTTTTGCACATAAATTATTCAAATTTCATATTAAGTCTCTAGAACGGTCTAATCACGAAGAAACCAACAAAAGAATAGTTAATTGAACTTATTAAAGTGGTTTCGACTATAAACTTGATCATTTTTAATAAAGTCAAAAGAGTAAAGAATTGTTGCAAAAGTTTGAATAATTTAAAATATTAAATATGAATAATAATTTCATGCAATATTGGTAAATGATTTTAAAGTTATTAAATAGCTATTAACATAACAGAATGTTGTGTTAACACTTAAGAAAAATGAATTCCAGAGTTAAAAATTATGGAAATAACTAACATACGATATACTGAGAAAATTCAAAATAAAATTTTAATTTGGTTTTCAAGAATCAATGATTAAGTTCATAAGATAAATTAAATATATGTAAAAAGTTAATTAAATCAAATTAGTAATGTTAAAATAATTTCCTGCAGATTGACAAAGGCAGTATAAATCACAAAGTGTATAATTTTGTTAATTTTTATATTTTTTTTATCTTTAAAATTACTATGCAAAATCTTTTAAATTTATTTCAAAATATCCTGTTAATAAATAAATAAAAACTTTAAAAGTTTTTTGAACTATAAAATTATTGGTTGCAAAGTTAGATATCAAGAGTATTTAAATTCGTAAAATAATAAATGCAATAAAATAAAAGTCTAATGTTAAAACAGGAGAGTTTCCTCCTGACAATAAATTAATTTAAAATATTTTAACTATACTGAAAGATAGTTGGTTTTTAAAACAAAGTCCATGGACAAGTTCCACTGGCAAATGCTGCTTAAATTTAACACAGTAGTCTATAAAAAGTAAAATAAAGCAGGATCATATTTTGCTCGGCCCAACTCGGATCACCTGTTAATAGCACATGGTAAGATTTTATGTATGTTATGATTGTTCATGCTAATATGTATCTTTTCAGCTGATAAAATGGCCCTCCCAATATTAGTGAACAGTAGGAGGCATGTTTAGAACAGCAAGTCAAGTGCTGTTGCATGCTCTTAAGTGCATTTTGCAGCTAGAAAAAACAGTAGGCAGGTGGTTAAGAATAGGTAGCAAGGTATAAAAAAAATTAACTCTCTTAAAGCAAACAACCGACGGTGCAAATCATGACGAAAAACTAACAAATGTACAATATAAATAATTAATGTTTGTGGCAAATATCTTTTATCTGCAGGAAGCAGTGGGTATAACTTTTTGTGTCTAACAAGCATTCATTTTTGTATTTAAATTTTTGTTTAGTTAAAATGCTGATCAGATAAACAGGCGGTTCAAATAATTGGAATCCAATGTATTTGCAAATATTAAAAATTTATTGTAATTGAAGTTAAAATTTTATACATTACCTGGATATCCTATTTAAAAGATATTATAAAGATTTGTATTTTTCAACATAATTATAAATTTTAGAAAGGAGCAGGAATTTGAAGTTTTTTTTAGTGACTATTTTATCACTTCAATAGACAGAAAAGAGAAAAACAATAGGACAATAACATCATTTTAAAATACATATACGATGTATCACAGATTTGCTGAATATGTTCACTTTATTTCTGCATTTCTGATATTTGTTTTAATTAATTTTCTATTTTTTTAAGAAATGTAATATTAAAAAAAAAAAACCATTAGCTATGTATAACATTACCTCTATTGCCTTTTTGGCTGATTCTGCAGTTTTGAACTCAATGAAAGCAAAGCCTTTAGGCTTTTGTGTCGCCTTGAACCTAGGCAAAGAGATGTAATCTATTGGCCCAAATTCAGAGAAAACTGATTTTAGCCAGTCATGTTCTACATCTGGTTGGATTTGCTCCTAAAAAAGTAAATTAATATTAAAAAAAGAAAGAACTTATTTACTAGAATGCCTTTAAGGTAGCTGAGTGGTCTAGTTGATAAAGGTCATTGCTAAAGGCCCTGGTGTAACATAAAAAAGGTCAAGGTGATTTTTTAGTAAAGGTCAACTCAGCCAGTGGTAATGAGGTATAGATATTTCCAGTTCAGCTGGCACTTGACTTATCTGTACTAGCCAAGTAAAAATATTATCTGCCATCATGTAGGTTGCATCAATTGTCCTCACGACCCTTGTAAAGGAGTTCCAGTAGATGAAATATGAAATGCTATAGGTTAAAAAGTTTGTTAAACCTGAAAACAAACACTTATATTTTGACCTGAATGTTTTTATTGACTGGAGATAATGATTCTTTTTCCCTATCTCTGGCTTTTCCATGAGGATTTTCCAGTTATTTTCTGTTCTTTTCCAGAAAAATTGTATTTGTTTAAAACTCTTTTGAATTGATCACTTCCTTTCAAATTTAGTTTTTCTCTTAGAGCATTCTGCAACAGTTTTGCCATTGGCAGCCTTCTTCCTGTTATATAAAATTCATACACCACTCTGCGAACAACACATTCATAAAAATTGTCTAGCCCAGTAATGGGCTTCGGTCTCTTCTTGTTTTTTGGGTGTTAAAAAAGATTTGTAGTCATCTTCACTTACACTTATTGCATCTAGTTCTTTGTTGATTTGTTAAATAGCCTGCAGAGATACTCCGGTTGCTGCAGTGGTCTGCTCTCTTAACTTCTGGATCAGTATTGTCACACTATTCTTACACTCTTCTCTCATAAATTTATAAACATTAGATACTATTTCCCTATTTTTGCTATTTAAGACTCCCTCTAATTCCTAACTTAGATTTCAATTCTCCCATCTTTAAAACCTAGTCACACGTTAAAACACTTTACTAAACAACCTACAGTGACACTCCATTTACAAAGTGTACAACTGGTTATTAAAGTCTTTAGGAATGTTCGAGATTTGTCATAACAGCACTATCTCTTATTAGTCATCGTTTGGGACTTCAACATTGTGAGTCAGCTGAAATGTTTGCAGAATGGTTTCTGCCTAAACTCCCCCCCTGTCTATACCCCCCCCCGCCTGTAGTGCCGCGTCAAGGCTAAGTGCCAGCTAAGCTGGAAAGACCTATACTAGAGTCAAATCTATATATACACTAATTACATATTTATACTATCATATTTACACTAATTACATTACAAAACCCATGTTGCCATAATGGCACTAAACGGGAACCGACACCTTAAATCACTATTGAATAAGATGCAATCCAACAAGAAAACATTTGAATGGCAATAAAAATCCAACTTTATTCGTTCTGACATTCTTAAGACAGAATGAAACATGTTTTTTATGGCAACAGTTTCGAGAGGCTAAAACCGTCACCAACTCATGAGAAATATTTATGCACTTACTGTGTTGCACATACTTATCGGAGATGATAACACATTAACAAGAGTACATTAGAATAAACATTCAGGCTATTGATGACATATTTTCTTGACATTATAGTTTCTGCAACAAATAATCAATAATGCATAACTTGAGGCAGTAATCCACAATAGGTTAATGTGTGGTTCAAGCTTTGAGAAATATATATCAGTGTCTTTAACAGTTAACTTGTTTCTGGTTATATATTTGTTTTATTAAAATATATTTTTTATAAAAGGTATTGAAAGTTATAAATTTAAAGTTTATAAATTATAGGAACTTACAACATATATAGTGCAAGCATCAACATCCTCTTTACATCCAAATGGTGTGACTCGACATACTTTTGTACCATCTTCAGAAACTTGTAGCATCTTTGATTTGCGTAATGCGTTGACTACATCATTCAAGTTCATTGTTAATGCTCTTAATTTGTTGAATTTTAGAAATACTTCCAAGTCCACCCCTATACAAAAATACAATAATTATGCTACTACAACTGTAAAAGAGTTGCTAGTACAATAATTTCTTAAAAAACATTATTTATTAAATTATTGTAATAAAAAACTACTATTTACTGATACATTTCAGCAGATGTGTTTTCACTGGGTCAATGCATTGTTCAATGCTGCAAGTGGTAACATTGAATAATTCACTAACCGAGTGTGATGTTTTTGTTGAGAAATATCGGTTTTTTGGCTAGTTAAATTGTTAATAACGGTTTACTAAAAAAACTCAAGATGTACAAACCAACAATTGCAGCTATTGAAAAAAAAGTAAAAATATAAAGCTTATTTATTTAAAGGATTTAAGTAAAATATGGTTTAAACTTATGATTTGACAGCATGGCAAAGTTATATAATTAATTAATGTATGAAGTACAAACCATAATTTACAACCAGATCGTCATGAACAGCAACAAGATTTGAAAGTACTAACATTCCATTTAAACAGATTCCTGATGTAATGAAGTTCTTTCACAACACACAAAATATTTTCAAGACAAACATATTTTGCACTTGGACAATCAATTATTAATTTCTTTAATACTATAAATTATTAACAATTCAGTTTGAGATGATGAGGTGAGGTTGTGGCCATAGAAGAAGCAGCATCATGCGTCATGCAACTTTCGTCGCAGCAGGTTGTATTTCTGATTGATTCACAATCAGCGATTTTGGCAGTTTCCTGTAACACACCAACTGACTGCACCTTGACAGTGCCGTGCAGAGAAAAAATGCAACTATGCCAAGAGGCAGGCTTCAGAATTGCGCTCCAGTGGATTCCCAGCCACATTGGCACAACAGGGATCAAAAAAGCTGACAACCTTGCCAAGAGTGGGTGCACCACAGCCACAAATCAAAATATCACTGGGCTTTGCTTACACCAGGATTCACACAGCAGCTAAGACGTACTTCAAAACACCACAAGAAAACCTGGCTGTTGGAAAGAGATGGCAAGAACTTTGCACCAACCACATTCCAAAAAACCTTCCTCGACCTATCAGTGTTGCGCTGTTCCGTCTAACCACGGGACACAACTACCTTCAGGCGCACCTTCATCGCATTGGGCTGGCGGACACGGATCGGTGCCCCTTGTGCCAAACAGGAAAGATGGATGGAGACCACCTTCCTGCCTGCCCACAGCTCGAAGCATACAATAGCGACCCAAAAAACCAGATTCTCCAAGCTCTACTGGTCTGCACGATGCCAAATGGTCAAGTTACCAAGGGCAGGCGTTGGATAAAGTAAAGTAAGTTTGAGATGATAAATTGTTTCATCATTTTTAATAGTCTGTTGGATGATGCCTTAGGTTGTAAGTATACCAACTGTTAATGTTATTAAGTAGCAATGCTAGAAATAGCAATATTTATAAAAAAAGCAAAAACAAGCAATTCTGAAACTCTCAGCTGCTATTTAGATTTAATTAATATTAATTAACTGACTTTGAATTTTACTGGCGTAGTTTTTATAAATGAATAAATAGGGCATTTATACAATCAAAGAATGATAGCAGGAAAGTAGAAAATGATAATTCATGTTACACTCACACAAATTTGATAATATAAATAAAAAAAGGTTGTTTTCCAAGTCAAGTATAATATTTCATTCTACTACGGGACATTTCGATAACTAGATCATATCATCAGGGCTATAACACATAATGGATGTTTATATTTATTATATTACACACAGAGTTCTTAATGATAGTGAATACATTTAGTAAACACATTATTACCTTGCATAAATAAAATACTCACATAAAAATATGATTAAACATTCATACTAACAAGAATTATTTAGTAGGAGTACTGCAATAAAAATATTCATATAGAACAATGTGTATAGTTCTATTATATTTATACAAGGTAATAATTTGTGTATTAAAAGTATTCGTTATCATTAAGAACTCTGTATATATTATAATAAATTTTAAACGTCTATTATGTGTTATAGCCCTGATGATGATGTTCTAGTTATCAAAACATCGTCGATAAAAAATATTATACCTGACTTGCAAAAAAACGTCTTTTACTTGTATTAAAAAATGATAATGACAAACAGTTGACTATAATGACTAGTCGTAGTGTTTATATAATAACTATATGACTTAATCATTTAATGTTTATAAGGATAATTACAAAAGCACTTTAAAATTAGCTACTTTTGTTTTCCTAAATATGAATAGTATGAATTTTGGTTTCACAGTTTGAAGTAATGACAGCCATATGTAATTATCATATGTATGGTTAAGTAATGTATTCAAAGCTCATGATAGATTTACAATTCACTCTCAGCACCAAACCTAAGTATCATAATTAATTCACTCTTATCTAATTGAGAAATAGTTGAATTTTTAAATATCACCAAGTGAAGCAATGGTTTTTAGGCAAATTCTCTGGTTAGAATGAAACATTCCTTACAACTCCTACCCAATGTTCTGCATTGTCATCTGTTATAACATTGCACCTTACAATTCAAACCACTCAAGTAGTGTTCTGCACTTACAACTGTACTGTTTTCATGTTATGCAATTTGCTGTTTCATATTAACTTATATTAACTTGTATTAACTAATAATTAAAGGACATTTTAAAGACAAAACTTTTGATAACACTATACATTCATCGCAAAAGCCTCAGAAGTTTTAGGTGTGCTATATAACTTGTTTTCTACTTACATGGATCAGAAAATATAAGTTGTGATAAGAATCTATCTTTCTCCAAATTCACATCACTAAACCAAAATTCCATTAAATCTCTTATAGAATTATACAACTGTTTTGTTCTTTTCCTTATTACTTTTGCTGATAGGTTTTCTTCGTCAACTTCCTTTGCTTCCGTTGGTTCCAGCTTGTCTTCTTCCCCCATTTGTAATTCTTTACCTTTAACAATAGAAGCCAAATGGGGAAAATGAAAAATTAACATTTTAACTATTCTAATTTTAAGGAACTAAATAGCTTACAAATAACAATAATCATAAATACTTGCACAGTCATTGACATTATAAAAACTGATGGTATAATTAAAGTAATTGTATTTAAGTTGGTGTAAAGTATTACTCGCTTAACAATTCCCTGTTTACGACTGATGTGTTATATAGCTTCTACAATTTGCCTTCAAGGTGATCAGAGACTTTTATCGACTCATTGTAATAATTAGTAAAAACTTGGACACCAGACATGTTTAATGATTCCTAGACCATTGGAATATGCAGCCAAAATTTTTCTACCCTCTAAGTTACTGTAGTGTATAAATAAATATCCTGTATATTATGACAATTATGTAGGCTGAGTTTATGTTACTCCAACATCTATAATCAAGTTGTCAAATTATTCAATCTCAGTCTTGTTAAGTGAGTGACTGTGAGAATATCACCAACTGTCTATTTCATTCAAGTTTACTGAATGTCAGTTACAAAAAATTCCGTTATTGAAACTAAGGTAGAATATCTGTTTGGATGTGAAATTACAAAGATCTAAGATGGTTATAAGAGGTTTGTTAAATATTTGAACATATTTACAACAAAACAAAAATTACAATTCAGAGAGTAGGATTCAAGTTTTGAAAATGGAGTTACTCCAAAATGCGTCAACAGAGGAGACAATTTAAACGTTAAGAATGGCAGAAAACTGTACTCAAACATATATTACAGTACTATCGAATGCATGTTATCACCCGAGATTATGACTACATTGTTTGACCCATTACAGTAGTGTTTAGTTAAATGTGCCTTACGACTGCAGCATGCATGCATGTCCACTGCCAAACAGGGCTTATGTTGAATAGTGTATGCATTGAAAAAAAAATAAATAAATAAAAAAATAATGCAAAGATTAAATTAACCTGTAAAACTTTAGCAACATAATACACGATTTCATCTAACTACTTTACAATGATTTCATATGCCTTTAGAGTAACTACAAAGTTATGACAATTGTAAATTTATAGTAATTTCAAACATAAAATTGTTGTACATTTTTTCTTATTATCATCTTCAATATGAAAGTAATACAGATAAAACTACAAAGAAGCAGTATCTATGATTTTGTAAATTATACTACTATTAACTGATATGAAGAAAATAGCTGTACTTTACAAATGACTTCTGTATCAATACAATATATACTTATCCTGCCTTAACAAGATAGAAAATATTTGAGCCAATAATTTCTAACGTTACTAATATTTCTTTTCCTAATGATAGATAACATTGTTTTTTTTAATAAAATACAAACATATTTAAACATATGCTTTCGAGAGCATAAAACAGTAGAGCATAAAAAACCCGAATGTCAAAGAATTCGAATGCCTTCTTCAACACTCCATTACACGCACTGTGGAAAATTCCTGCTTTTTTTAGTTAATTTTGTAATATTACTAAATGTAGAGGAGTGTAACGGAGGGAGTGCTGGATTTGGCTGGCAGAAAACGAGTTTAGAGACTCACACAACTCAAACCTAGCGAGTTTTTTATATAAAACATTTTAGTGATTTCATACAGTTTTTTTGTGTATAGATACATACATTTGTAAATATGTAGTGAATTGTTTTTTAAAAGTGCATTCTTCTCGATTTAAAGATAGAAGTAGATCAAAGTATCCTGTAATAGTTATGTTCATATGTAAGTACATAGTGTTTATTTTTTTTTATCTCAACATTTTTAGTGTAACTACGAATTTCTAGTTATATATCGTAGTAACTACGAATGGTCATAAATCTGAAGAAATCGGAAATTCAAACCTCCCACAGTCCAAATTAATTCAGATTTTAAACGCTCTACAGTTTATCTTAATTAAAACCTTGTTACATCTTTGAAGATATTGTTCATTTGTATATCACAAAAAAGTAGTCTTATAGTCTATAAAGTTTTGTTATATTTTCACATCTTTGAAAATATTGTTCATTTTTATATCACAAAAAAGTAACCCTAAAGTTTATAAAGTTTTGTTATATTTTCTCAAAACTAAAAATTTTAGGAGTTGGGGATAAGTTATATTATTTTTCCAATGATAAGGTCTTTCCACATCATTATAAACAATTTTTTATTACAAATAAATGACACAGTATCTGATAAATCCTAAATGTAATTTTTGAAAATTGAATATATGAGATGAATATTTCATCTGATAATTAATATCAGTACAGGATCAGAGAAAATATTAAAACTTGGAGCTGACACCTATAAAATTAAAGTAATATATGACAACATCAATTTTAATATTTTTCTCTCCTATATGTTTCTCAAATATAAATTTTACATTAGAAACGAGTGATTTCAAGTGTTAAAAACTACAAAGACTGATCCGAATTTAAACAAATCAAAACAACCACATTATACACAAAAATGAATAAACTCTTAGTTTCTTAGTAAAATAGATAATTATGTTTGGTAAAATAAAAACTTTGGATAAATCCAAATAAATCTTAATATTTCGAGTATTGCAGTTATCTGTCATTCCTAGCACTTTCGTATTACTGCCCTCAACTCTAACTTGCTGCACAGAGTTATGAAATAACATTACAAAAACGTATGCAATCTTGTTACTACATATAACGCACCTAGGCAATTTAATTTTACTTTTGTTAAATGTACATTTAAATTGTGTTATGCATATACACCTCTTACCAGATTTTAAAATAACTGTTAATGATTTAGCTAAATGTAAAATATACATATAAATGGAAATGATGAAAAATAAAAATGTTTTATTAAAACTAAGAGTTTAGAGTAAAAAAACTTCAAGTTTATATAGTTTTGAGTGACTTGTACCAATATTACGGTTATTAAAGTTGCTTGTTGTAGTAGAAGCCTTGCTTCGTAAAGGGAACGATTGTTTCAAAACATGTCATCAAGTAAGCCCTTATGTATTCACTTACTTAAGTATCTTTTAATTATAACTGTAGACTACGGTTATGTTTAAATTTTTAATAATATATTTTTGAGTATAACATTTATGACAATGAAAAGAAATCAGATTAGGCCAGCTTTTACTATCAAGTATTACCAAAGTTTGTACTTTTAGTCTCGATTATAATGTTCAAGGTAAAATTAAGCATTTGATGTAAAATTTATACATTTAGAAACAAAGTTAAAATCTTGAATTTTGTAGTCCATTACATTCAGTGAAACTTAATTAATTACTTTTAGGCCTAAACTAGTTTATGACTATCTGAACTTTAAATTTTGTAAAAACTTAGATTTAAATTTCGGATAGGCATAAACTAATGTAAAAGTAATTATTAATTAAAATGTATTCGACTAAATACTATTCAACTTTGATTTTTATCATTTTCAGATATGTTGTTCAAACAGGTATCATATGTTGTAAAGATGAAACAGGGGTTTCAACTACTTTTATTATTCATGAGCAAACATATTCGTGAGAGAAAGATTTCTTTACATGTAACTCTACTATTTTGTTATATAACTTTATTAAAATATAGATAAAAATAACTGTTTAGGATAGATCTGGTTAAGAAAAACCAAAGTTTCTGAATACAAAATGCAGCATTCTAATACTAAACAAGGGCTTCATTGCCAGAAACTGATGAAATAATGAAGTTATAAAAACTTTTATGTTAAGACAATAATGTGCCATCTATCCCTGTGGAAAAAGGAACATAATTGTATGACCTGTATTGTACCATTTCTCGATTTCTGTATTATCCTTGCACTTGGAGGAAGCGTTTTGGTCTTACGACTTCAGGAAGCTGAAGAAGTCGTAAGACGAAAACGTTTTCTCCAAGTGTAAGTTAACAGAATGTCTGGTCACAAGTAATTTCAAAGTGTCGAAAACCTGCCTTTAAAACCGGCACCACTTAAACTAACAACTCCAAGCAGAAGACACTGATGAAGATTGCCATGTAGCGATCGAAAACGTTTGTCTCAGTAAGATTTTACAAATTTAAAGTTGGGATAGTCATAAACTAATGTAAAAGTGATTAATTAAGTTTTACTGAACGTAATGGACTACAAAATTCAAGAGTGTAATAAGTGATTAACAACCAGCTCATCATGAACAACAAGATTTCGAAATTCAATATATTCTATTAAACATAATTTACTTTAAACTTTATCGACAATTACATTTAAATTCACTTATTATTAACCAAAAAGTTCATAAAAGTAAACAACACCTATTAATTTCGTAAAATGTCTCTCAAGAAAGACAAAGTAAACTGTAAACAAACACTAAACCTCAAACACTACTTATTCCAAAAAAAGATTTGGGTTGGTATTTCGATACCATCTTTGAAGATATATCTGTGGCTGCAGTATTCGGTTTGTGTTCATAAAAGGTATAGACTTTTACAGTATTATATTACAATATTTGTTTGGTAAATATTCTATAAAATAATTTATCTAAAAATTTTATTAACAATTACTAACTTAGTAAGTATTTGGATTAGCTTAAAATACGTTGCAGTAGTAGGTTGATCTTGAAATCTAAAGTTAAAGAAGATAGAATTTCAAATTAAATTATTTTAAAGTCTCAGCTGATAATATGATGTTTATTATAGTTATTAATAAATTTTACACATTTAGTAGTTATATTGTGATTTTGGATAGAGATTGTCTTATTATCTTGTGAATCGTATTATTAATACTAAAACTACATAATCACAGTCCCCTAACACAGATTATTCATCTTTAAAAACATTCTATCAGTGTACATCTGTTATTTGATTCATTTTTGAATTTTCCTTTAAAGTTTTGTGTAAATAAAATAAAAGTTTTAAAGAAATATAATGGCAACTTTAAATATAGTGGTTAAAAAAGTGAATAAAGTATATCACGAAGGGGTTAGTTTAGGACTTGATAAATTTCAGAAATGTTATAGGTTATGCTAGTTATGTAGGTTATATTATGAACCTTTCTACTCAATATTTTACTAAACGGTTCTTTGAAAAATACAATTTACAATATAATTTATAACAAAACATTACATTTTTATACATTGTTAATGCTAACATCCGTGGTGTGGAGTTTTTTTTGCCTTGAAGATGAAAATGATTTCACTTACAACTTTTTTTAAAAAATGTTCTAACTTGCCTATAGTAGCACTTACTTTTTTTGTTGAGGACGGCCGTTTCGGGAGATGTGTCCCTTTGTCAACTCAGACCGTAACTGATCTCAAGGTTTACGTAGGTTAGGGTGGGGGTGGGATATTTTGGTGGTGTGGGTGTATTTTGTGTGTATTAGGAGTTATGATGTCAAAAAGTGCGTGTGAGTTGTAATGTAATTGTGTATTGAGTATGTGTGTAGGATGTAGTTTGAAGTGCCTATATATTTCGTATTGTTCGGTTGTGTTGCGTTGGTTATTTCTGTGTTGTTTATGAAGAATTTGTAAGTTAGATGTTATGTCTGTGTAGTCGTGTTTTGTGGAGTTGAGATGAACGGCGAAGTTTGATTGGTAGTTATTGTTTTTTAGTGCTTTTATATGTTCTTGGTAACGTGTGTGAAATGACCTCCCTGTCTGGCCTATGTAAAAACTGGGGCATGAACTGCAAGTTAGTTTGTAAACTCCAGTGGTGTTGTAAATGTCGTTGATTTTTCTGTTGGGTTTAAATTGTTTGTTGAGAGTGTTGTGTGTGGAGTAAGCTATTTTGTAGTTGTATTTTCGTAATGTGTTGGTTAGATTGTGGGTTTTGGATGATCTGTAAGGTATTGATAAGTATTTTATGGGATTGTCATCTTGTGTGTTTGTATTTGGGTTATTATGTTTATTTTTTAGGCGGTTGTATAATTTGTCTATCATTGTTGGGTTGACAATCATAACTTTTTGACATCATAACTCCTAATACACACAAAATACACCCACACCACCAAAATATCCCACCCCCACCCTAACCTACGTAAACCTTGAGATCAGTTACGGTCTGAGTTGACAAAGGGACACATCTCCTGAAACGGCCGTCCTCAACAAAAAAAGTAAGTGCTACTATAGGCAAGTTAAAACATTTTTTTAAAAAAGTTGTAAGTGATTACTAGTAGCTCACGCGAAGATGGAATCAACAAATGAAAATGATTTCTTTTAATATTTATATTTGTTATTAAATTATGTAATAAAATTTATGATTCCGTCTTTTGATTACTTGAATAACTAAAACAAAGTGTCATTGATTGAAATTAGGTTACACAGGGTTGTATAAAGTAAATAACTTTACTAAACTGTATACTACAGTATAGTAAAGTACAGGAATTGTAACAGGTATTTGTATTGTACTCAAATTAAATACTGTGAAATATATGTTTAACTTGTAACATAAAAACTGGCGTATATGATACAAGGAGAAATACAGTTAATATGTAACAAACTCAGCATACCATTAGCAATTAAAGCATATTGAAATATTGGTAAAAATATAGTCTTAATGATGTTGGTTTAGAACCTTTTTTTGTTTTTAAATTACTCGTCTTAATGTGTAGAACACGAATATCAACTTTTTTTTTCCGCGGGAAATACAGAAAGTTACTTTTTTACATTTTAAATGTTAGGCTGTAATGGTATGTATCGTGTAAACCAGTCTTATTGATATTGTTAAAAAATATATATATCTTTTTAATTACTCATTTTAATTGTAGAACACAAATATTAACTTTTTCCAAAAATACGAAAAGTTAATTTTTGTGCACATTTTTAATGTTAATCTATTATAGCTGTATAGCGTGAACCAGCCTCGTAGTAGCCACAGAGCACTGCACTACGTCAAAGTCAGTTTATTTTAATACTAACCTTAAAATCTAAATATTTAACTTTTGGTTATAATTTTATACAACATTACTATATACCTATGAAGTATCCAGTCAGGATAGATTTGGTTATAATTTTTTTAACTTTACTATCTACCTACATTAAAATATACTTACAAAGTATTTAGTCAGGATAGATTTGGTTATAGTTTTATAAGACATTACTATATACCTACATTAAAATATACCTATGAAGTATCAAGTCAGGATAGATTTGGTTATAAGTTTATACTACATTACGATCTACTGTAATAAAGTATATATATATATACAAAGTAGCCAGTCAGGATAGATTTGGTTATAATTTTCTGCATCGGCTATAAGTCTAAATATTTATTTAAATTACAACCAAATCTATCCTGACTGGATACTTCGTACTTATAATTTAATATAGGTAGGTAGTAATAAAAACATACACAAAACTCACAAATTATCATTTATTAACTCATACGCGTTTCAATGACCAAGTTATCATCATCAGTGAGTGTTACTACTACAAACTCTAACTTACACCTAGTTGTAAGATAGAGTTTGTAGTAGTAACAATCACTGATGATGATGACTTGGTCAGTGAAACGCGTTGTAATAATTGGTAAATCTCTTTTTCTAAGTCTTAATAAAAATTTATAAGTTAAAAGAAATAACGATTCAATGCTGTTTTTGTTACAATAAATTTTTAATATCTTAATATGACATTCCTTATTTTCTTTTACAAAGTCACTTACTAATTACAAATTCTTATTTCCTCCACAAAGAATTACAAAAATTAAGCTTTATTACCCTAAGTCTAAAATTTGTTTATGGCAGCAAGAAGTTTAGTTATAAATTTTAATATTCATTGAATTTGATTTAATTACTTCAATTTGAGCTTGAGCTCTCTTTATCTCGGGTTAATAGGTGGGTTTTCTAAATTTTGAATAATAAAATTTGAGTTGGCACTTTCAAAAAAAATATCTAAGTTACAATTCTTACAAGCTAAAATTTTTTACAAGTTATTTGGTTTCTAATTAAATAATTTCCTGAATAATGTCTTCTTAATCGATCAGTTCAATGATTTGGCTTAATGTTATTCTGTAATTAGGATTGAATACGATACTACACTTTCCGCACCAGTTAAAAAAATAAAATTTCTACAGCCAATTCTGAACACGTCTTCCTCGTTCAAGTGCTCTGTTCCAACTCCGACTGACGCTACCTTTTTTAGCAATAAAATGGCCAAGTCGTGAATTTCCGCTATTTTCTCGTTTATTCCTTGTAAGTAACAGCTTTACGGATGTCATGTTCACCGCCTTTGATACACTTCTTCTTCTTAACAACTGCACTTAAATTTCTTTGCAAAACAATTGCATTTAAATCTTATTTCCCAAACTGTTTTAGATTATATATCCACGAGAAATATTTAAAACGAATATCTTTTGCCGGTCATGCGCACGCAACTCTACAAATCCGTTCTACATCTTGTTTACTACAGAACATTCACTAGCTTGCTGTTTGAAAGTTTTAAGTGTATTTATATCGTTCTATTGTTCTATTTAAATTGTTATCTATCAATTACTTCTAATACATTTTCTTATAAATAGTGATTTGTGTGTTTTTTTTTCTTTTTATATAAAATCTTGTGATTAGATCTAAAATGTGGCCGTGTGCATTTTCTACACAAGTGAAATTAGGTTATGTTTACATTTCGTTCCTGGTATATTTTAGTAATTTTTTTTTACATACTGAATTTATTTATATATTTATCTTATTTTGTAAGTGCCTTTTATATATATACTACTTCAAAATGTTACAGCGTATGAGTTAATAAATGATTAATTTTGGAGTTTTGTGTATGTTTTTATTTGTTTTTAACATAACCTCTCAAGCTAAGCTCAAAGAATATTTGTGTAGATAGTAATGTTTAATAAAATTTTAACCAAATCTATCCTGACTGGATACTTTGTAGGTATTTTTTTATATAGATAGATAACAATATTGGATAAAATTATAACCAAATCTATCCTGACTGGATACTTAGTAGGTATATTTTAATATAGGTATATAGTAATATTGTATAAAATTACAAACAAATCTAGACGTAGTGCAGAGCGCTGTAGCTACTGCATGCCCGGTTCACTCTATAGGCCTACATGCCATTACAGCCTAACATTTTAAATGTGAAAAAAGTAACTTTCTGTATTTTCTGCAGAAAAAAAGTTGATATTCGTGTTCTACACATTAAAACAAGTAATTTAAAAATAAAAAAGTTTAAATCAACGTCATTAAGACTATATTTTTATCAAAAGATTTAATACTGTACTACAACTCATAACTTCTCTTATTTAACTACTGTTCAATGAAACAGGCACAAACTTCAAATTATGCTAATGACCTACCATCTTGCATGAAGTATATCTGATATCCAACAATAATTATTTTGCTTCTTTGGTTAAAACCTGTTCAGTTTCTGGTGCATCATAATTTTCATCATTAGAATCTACCAAGGCACTTATTAAATATTTCTCTATTGTAACATAAAAATGTTATTTCACATTGTAGCACGAAATATTTTTGTTAATCTCAATTTACAATTCATGGTTTTGCTCTTGTTGCAGAAAAATGTTAACATTATCCTTGGTATGAGTTTGATCAGGGTCATTTGATACTATTAGATTTTAAAACCATTGTGGGTGAAACGGTTTTTAATTGTGGTTTCCTTCAACTTCACTTACTTTCCTCCAACTGTCATTCAGAAATTGAAAAGTATACAGCAGATTAACTCTCATGCTTATTTCCTTAGCTGTGGAAACTACTTACTTTTTCATTTCTTGAAGTAGGTGGCTTACTAGTTTACTGCAATAATTCGATTTTTGGTTCTTTATTATCCATATGTCCAGGGGTTGAACCAGGCTAGTTGTAATGGGTGGAAGGAATTTAACAGTAATACTGTTTAAGCAGTCCACTAAGAGGACTTTCAGTGCAATTATCAATAGTTGAATTAATTTGCCTGGATTTTGTTTGTAACTGTAGGTCCCAGTTCATTAGGCATTTTTGAAAAATTTCACTTATCATCCAAGCATTTTTGTAGTTGTAATAATGAACAGACAGACTTTCCAACTTTAACCACTTAACAATAAGGTTTCAATGATTTTCTTATTATGAGGACCTGTTTTTCTTTTCCAGACATGTTAACACAACAATTAACTGTTATATTATCTATTGGATTCTTTATGAATGGCAATACAGAATGTTTATGGGCAAAGGAAATAGTTTTGCATTGCACAATAAAATAGTCCTGTTTTGTTGACATTGTAGATATAATCAACAGAAAACTTATGAAAAATATGTGATAATTTAGTTGACCTCCAGGTTTGCCATTATCAGTATCAACAGTAGCTTTTTCAATATGAGGGTTTTTAAAATTGTATATCTATATTTCTACTGAGATATCTACCTATCCGCAGTTTTAAATACACGATGGCCTACCTTCTTTTCAAATTATTCTGTCTTCATTTAAAGTAATGGTCGTGTGACATTGATACTTCACATAGTAACACTTTCAAACCATTTGTTAAGGACCTCTTAGTTGTTTTTGTTTATATCAGGGTGGTTTAGCAAGAATCAATTGTTCTTGACAATTCTTACTTCTTGCTGCAGATGTCCAGGGTCATGTGACTCCGATGGTCCGATGTCCATAATAAGTTGCTGCAGCCAAGGTCCAAAACTGTTTATCGATCAATATTGTTTTGATGTTTCCCTGGCTTCCCAGGGCAGACAGCAGAGGTGCTCTTGGTGGAATTGGTGAGGAGCATCAAAGGAGGATATGGTCTAGAGTCTCCTCCTCTTTTCTATAGTTAGAGCAGAGTGGAGATTCACTCAGATTAAATCTGAAGAGATAGGTCTCAGTCACAATGTGTCCGATTCTTGCTCGTGCTGCAAAGACTTGTCTGGTATCTAGAAACAAACAAACTTCTTACTAACGTCCAGTGTGGTTCCAGACAAGGACGTTCATCAGTTGACCAATTGGTTTTGTTGGAGTCAGCTATACAGAATGCCTTCATCTTACGACAAACACTGGTAGCTGTTTTCTTCGACCTCGAGAAGGCATATGACATGGCATGGAGAAGAGGAATTTTGAACGTATTGAAATCATGGGGTATACAAGGTAACATTCTTGCATTTATACAAAATTATTTGAATAACAGGACTTTCCGTGTACGTCTAGGAGGCATATATTCTGATCGTTACGAACTAGAGAATGGGCGTTTTGAGTGTGACGCTGTTTGCCGTTGCCATTAACAGCGTCACTTCAAACGTACAGTCACCGGTCCACTGTTCCCTGTTTGTAGACGATTTTTGCATATATGTGGCTGCTAGAAGTATGGCAACAGCGGAAAGGTCCTTACAATTAGTCATTAACAAATTGCAAGAATGGACCAAATCTACTGGCTTCAAGTTTTCGGCTTCGAAGACCCAGTGTATAGCATTTAGTCGTCGCAGGCAACACCAGGAACCTATCCTTTATCTTGATGGTACGCGGCTTCAGACCGCGGATAATGTGAGATTTTTGGGTCTTTTATTAGATAAAAGACTTTCATGGAGTCCGCATGTGCGTGATTTGAGGACCCGGTGCAGCAAGATATTGGATATGTTGAGAATTCTAAGTGGTACAAATTGGGGAGCAGACAGAACCTGTATGCTCCGCTTCTATCGCGCCGTTGTAAGATCGCGCATAGATTACGGCTGTATAGCCTATTCCTCTGCTCGACCTACGGTTTTGAAACTCCTTGATTCAATTCATCACGCTGGTCTTAGACTTTCTACTGGTGCTTTTAGATCAAGCCCAATCTCCAGCCTTCTAGTTGAAACTGGAGAACCATCTCTCTCAGTGCGACGTCAAAAGCTACAAATTTCATATTTCACTAGTCTTCGAAGCAAACCTAAACATCCGGCATTCAAAGCAGTTTTTGATAACCACCTCGAGGATCGTTATAATGAGCGGCAACGTTCAACTGCTCCCTTCGTAATAAGAACGTTGCGTATTTTTACCAATCTAAATTTAGAACTTCCACCTATATTCGAACGATCATCATGCTACATCCATCCATGGGTAATACGAATGCCAAAATTTGACTTCTCATTGTCCAGGTACCTAAAACACAATACTCCTGACGTTATTTATCGTCAGGAGTTTTTGCAGATCCAACTAACTCACCCACATACTGTGAGTATATTCACAGACGGTTCAAAACTGGACAATGGGATAGGTTGTGCATTTTATATGGAAGGACAAACCTTCACTTATGGATTACCCTCAGCCTGTAGCGTTTTTACAGCAGAACTTTATGCAATTTTAAGATCAATTCCGTCTGCAACATCTAAATATCTTGTATGTTCCGATTCCAAAAGTGCTCTCCAGGCTATTCAGGATATTTACACTAAGAACCCATTAGTTGGAGACATCTTGTGCTCAATACACAGGCTCCAATTACGGGGTATCGATGTGGCATTTCTCTGGGTGCCTGGTCACTGCGGAATATTTGGAAACACTAAAGCAGATGAAGGAGCAAAATTAGCTACAAGTATGGTACCATCGACAACGTGTAATGGCATCAGATTTTGTATGCAATGTTAAAACTATACTATTCTCTGTGTGGAATGAAGAATGGCAAAATGTAAATAGAAACAAGCTGAGGGACATCAAAAATACCGTCCGACCATGGAGGACATCTGTTCGTTCGAATCGTAGGGAGGAAGTGGTGGTTACTCGACTTCGCATCGGCCACTCTTTTTTAACGCATGGATGGTTGATGCGACATGAGGATCCACCACTATGTCCGTTTTGTAGAAGCAATATTACAATCAAGCATATCCTGCTATCGGCTATCGACCGTGTCATCGCTTTCTTACGCCACCTGAATCTATTTAATAATATTTAAATTTTGTATAATTTTAGTTTGTTTTGTTTAGTTACAATTAGTATTAAACATTTATTTTATTTTATTTTGTTTAGTTGGTTAGTTTTATTTTGAAATAATTATTTAAAAAGTTTTTAGTTAGGCGATGATAACCTTGATAGGTTTTTCGCCTGGAAAAAAAAAAAAAAAAACTGGTGAAGTGGTTATAGTAGCCTGCTCCTGACTTATCTTGGACTAGATCTACTGACCCATCGGTGTAGATTTGAACGGAGTCTGGGTACAGATTCTGAATCATTTCCAGTGACTCTCGCCGAAGTGCCTCCTGGGGGTCTTCCTTAGTTAGGCAAGAAGGTAGGTTTAGAGTTACCATTATTTCATTCTGATTCCAAGGGGGTTCGTGGTTGCAGACCGGGATTTTCTCTGGAGTCTCAGGAGGCATTTCAGCAGCGAGCAAATTGATACTGTGAGTGTATGATTGCCGTGTAGTCGTTTCTTTTAAAGATTGTAGTGGATGGGTTATGTGTAGTGAGAGGATTTTTAGATGTTTATTCCACGTTTGTTCTTCTAACAGTAAATCTATGGGTTGTATTGATAATTCTATTTCCATTGCTGCAATGGGAGTGGTTTTGGGACAGCCTAGGCAAATTCTTAAGGCAGCCTATTGAATCACCCTTAGCAAGCCAACTATTTGGAAACTGGATATTCAGTGCATTTCAAACATTTCTTTTTTAATGCAGTGGAGCCCTATCTTCCATGAACATTACACAGACACAAGTTTAGTGTTCAATGCTATACCTGAGTAAAAATGAATAACTTAAGCATATCCAGAAACAAAAAATGGCGATAGATGTCACCAGTTATAATTTTCTCAACAAAAAAAAGGCTAAAAACTTTAACCTAGTAACCTGCACCACACACTCATTTTTGAAGAGTTATGAATGTACTCGTGTATAAGATTTGGTAGTTCAGATCCCGAAATTCTACAGTTGTGACGGTAAACACACCCATATGTGTGGAAAGTAGCTTTGTCAGTAAAGAGTATCAAACTTAAAAAATTATCATCATTGTTAAGTTCTTCAAGCATAGAAACTACAAAACTAGCATGTTTTTCTTGGTCATTTGGTTGCCTAATTTGAATTTTGTAGGCGTTCTGTCTTGAACGTTTATGGAGAACATTTTGGACAGTTGTCTTATGTTTTCTTAACTCCAACGAACAATAGATTTTTTTAGGTCTTTTAACCTCAGATGATCAAATACCCTTACAGTTTAAGGCAAAATACTAGGCCTGTCAACACAATGCAATGACCATTACCAACTGTAAAAACCAAAACTTCCTACCTTCCTCTTTATTTTAAAACCATATTTGCCTCAATATTTTTTTTCCTAACAAATGTAGTTAACTTATCAAATAGGGGTATACTCTTTTAATGACCCTAAATGGTGTCATTTACGCTGTATATACGCCTACAAAGGCTGTAAAGGCTCGTTTATCAAAATTTAAAATAATAGAACTAGAATTTTTTCAAAAAATTTTTCTAAAATTGTGTTTCATTTCTATTCAAAATAAAATTCATACAGTCTTGCCAAAAATACCATTTACTTTGATTTAGAAAAACAAGTTATTTCAGAAGATCAGCCCTACTCTCAACTTGTTTCAATCTGTTTAAAAAAATGGCCGTCTTCATTCTAAGTCAAAGTAAGAGCTACTTTAGGCAAACTGTAAATATAAAGTGTATAAGTGTAAAATATTAGTTCAAGATCACTATTTGTAAAAACAATCTGTGTTACTATTTCTTTTAATTTTAGGAAAACATCAGTGGAGTTGTCATCGTCAGTTCTCCAACTGATATAAAACATGATGGCATAACTTTAACGATTGAAGGTACAGTTAACCTGCAGCTTAGTCCAAAGAATGTTGGTATATTCGAAGCGTTTTACAGCACAGTTAAGGTGATTACAATTCATCTAGTTTAGAATTGTCTTCATTTTATTTGTACAAAAAACAGATTAAAGGAAATGGAAAATGGAAACTATACTATACGTTTAAAGTTTGTTTTTAAAAGTCAACTACTGAAGTTAGTTTTTAAATATTTTAAAATTGTTTTGTACTAAACACTAAATACTCACCTTCTCATGAGTAGGTAACAACTCTACATGATAGCAAGAGGTTGGGAAAGTTATATAAATAAGATAGTTTATTTTTTCTTTCTGATTCAAGTTTTTCCACATTTGATATATTTACACCTTCCTTGTCGCCAAAAATACAATAATTTTTCAGTTCATTGAGTTCGACTTACTAAGGGGTAGTTACTAATACTTTAGATGTAGAAACTAATTTTGTCTGGGGGTATTTTGTCGATAATTTTAACATTTTGCATATTTACATCATCAGTAGGTTAAACATTCACAGGTTCATTTTATGTATATAACACTGCTTTTTGTTGATTGGAAACTAGGATACATAAATTTGAGGTAATCAACTGAATTTCTCCTTCACCATTATCAAGAATGACAGCATTTTTCTATTCACCCTCACTCTCTTGATTCTTACTATTATTTATAAACTCTTCTTCAATATGATCTAACAATAATTCACCAAGAATACACAACAAAAAGATCAATGCTCATTTGTCAGGGATTCTTTGTGAAAGTTTTATGATTTGTTTGGAGATGTAACTAATGTTACTGCAGGAGTAGGAAGATGTAAAAAAGTAATAGCCGGTTAAACCTTTTCTTTATTTTGTTGAAGTTCCCTGCTATTGAATATATAGTTTTTTTACAAATACATGGGAGTGCCATTTAATTTTATTATTATTAAAACTTGGAAAAACCTTATCGGTGTAGAGCACTTAGCAACAGCCTTTTTACTCTCTTCCCATCCCTACCACAGGATTATCTTAGTGGATATCTACCTCTTTGCAGAATCCAAATACCCACCTGATGCTAAATATTCTCATATCCTCTAGTGTACATACCTGCCAGCCAAACTACTTTGTCCGTACAGCTCCCAAAGCAGGGCACTCATAGAGTACTTGGATTAGGCTTTCCTCTTGGCCCTCATCACATCTCTTGTACACAGGAGACCTAGATCTTCCAATTTTGATTTGGAATCCCCTCAGATTTCCATGGCCTTTGACCAGCTCTACAGTAACTTTTAGTTGAGGTCTATTTAAGGAGAGTAGTTCTTTGCCCCATAAGTCTCTCGAGTACCCCCACAGTACCTTGGATTTGTTGAACCCCAGTTGCATTCCATTCTTCCCTCCACAACCTGTCTATATGTGCCGTGATCCTCTTGCACCCCTTCTGCCTACTGCCCTCAGCAATGGTCCTTGAGTTATACACCCTTGTTTTGCTAAGGCGCAGGCTCTCTCATTCTCTATCCAGCCAGAATGTCCTGGAATCCAGGTTAGGTTGAGCGAATTATACTTACCCAGCTCTGCTAGAGAATCAATAGTCCCAGCCAACAGCTTAGAACTGGCACTAGCCTTACCTAAAGCCCAAGAGTGTCATTTCTTCTTAAAATTATAGGAATTATTTTAAAAGTAGAGATTTTCTCATTTTGCTTCTCATAAAATAGTTATTTTAACCAAATTACAGATGTAAAGGCCATTCTGACCTAAAATAGCTTTGTCGATAACTGTGAATGTAAGAAAGTTCACTTTATTAATATTTAGACATGATTTACATTGGGACATAAAATTCTCATTTTGTTTACGAAATGTTGGAAAGCACTAATAAAGAAATGTTTTACAGCAGTAAACAAATTTAAAACAAGTTAAAAGTTGTTACTAACAGATTAATTTATGTTACTTATTTTCTTTTTAAAGTAGTTCATTGTTTTGCTGGTAGAGTGTTAGTATTTACATATAAGTTATTTATTTACCTAAAACACTTGTAGATATCCCTAGCAGCTGCATTGATAGTTTGTTTTATTAATTATTTACATTCTACATGTAATGGATAATGATAAACAAAATTATACCTGTTGGTGCAGAAAGCTTTCAGGAATTCAGAAAAAATAATAAAACTTTGTGGGAAAGCTCCAAAAACTTAAAATTTTGAAGAAAAAAATAACTTTACACTATGATTGGGATTTTGTAGTCCATAACGTTCAGTGAAACTTAGTTAATAACTTAACAATAATTTATGACTATCTGAATTTTAATTTTGTGTAAATTTGTAAAAATTTAATGAGACAGAACATTTTCAATCGCTGCCTTCATCGCTGCCACAGGGTGATTCAAAACATTCTGTCTCAGTAAGTTTTTACAAATTTAAACAAAATTAAAGTTCAAATAGTTGACAATTAAAAAAATGTTTAAACCACATTTTTTCATGAAAAAGAATTCTGTGTTATACTACATTAGCGTATAGCTACAAGGTATCTAGTAAGGATAATTTTAGTTATAAAAAACACAGTAATAAAGCTTGCTAAGGCTTTATTAATGATCAAAGTTGGCGATTTTAAGAAGTGAAAATTAATAATGTTTACAGCCAATACAGTTGGTATCTTGTACTTTGGAAATAGCTGGACCTGGAAAAATGCCTTCTGGAAAAACAGAAGTACCGTTTGAGGCACCTCTTCAGCCTCGGCCAAATAAAACATTGTTTGAAACTTATCATGGAGTTTTCATTAACATACAATACACAATGCGTTGTGAATTAAAACGCAGCTTCTTAGCAAAAGATATTATAAAGGTTGCCGAGTTTTTTGTGGAGAATAAGGTTAGTATATATATTTAAATTTAATATTTACTTACTTAAGATAATTCTTTAGGTGCTATGTATCTGCTTTAATTTTGAAAATATCTTAATTCTATTTTACCTAGCTATATGACAGTTTTAATTAATTTATATCCCAACCAATAAATTCCCTTGCTATTTTTTTGGTTTCTAGCTTATGCGCCTTCTAATGTCTTAGGCCTATAATCATCTCAGCCTGTTTCATTTTCTCTTTCCAAGAAATACCACGGATTAAACGTAAAATTTACAGAATAAAATGGAGCATGATACTTGATGTCACTCTGTTTTAGATAAAATAGAAATCTTGTATATCATTTGTCTTCTGTTTGTTATTGTTATGTTATACTAAATATTAAAATGTACTTTGTTTGCAGCTTATGGATTAATGGTAATTTATAAAGGGTTTCAAGATATATTGTACATTTCTGTATTTTAATTTACATCAAAACATTGAGCAACAAAATACATGAGCTATATATTTATATTACATGTTAAAAGATGTATTTAAGATTCTATAGAGAAACATTAATATTGTTACTAAGGGTATAAGAAATATATATGTATATATATATATATATATATATATATATATATATATATATATATATATATATTAAGGTTAGATTTGGTTGGTAAAGATTATTTAGATTTTTTTGAGCCACTCATATGCTCATGGAAACAATATATATATATATATATATATATATATATATATATATATATATATATATATATATATATATATATCTTTAATCTGTGCATCTGTGACATCTGATTTCTACTCTACACAATCTGTGATTACAACTTGTATTTATTTTATTTCATTCTCTCATATTTCTTTTTGTGTTTTCTCTTCGATTGACAAAGACCACTGAGTGGTTGAAATATATCATTGTTTAAGTGCTTTTATGTGTTTCTATTTCAAGACTACAGTGTGGACTCTTACCAAGGTAAGTCTGTCAGTCTCCTAGTCCAAAAAATCTATATATATATATATATATATATATATATATATATATATATATATATAGGAATTTTTTGGACTTGATAGGAGACTGACAGACTTACCTAAAGGCAATAGTCCAAAACTGCAATCTCTTGGAAATAAGCACATATAAAACACTTAATACACTTTTATTTGAGAGATTGCAGTATTAAGTGTTTTATATGTGCTTATTTCCAAGAGATTGCAGGTTTGGACTATTGCCTTTAGGTAAGTCTGTCAGTCTCCTATCAAGTCCAAAAAATTCCTAAATAAGCTTTAAGCTCTACTAGAACTAACCTAAATATATATATATATATTATATTTTGGTTAAAAAACAAACTAATACACAATAACGAAAAAAGAAACATAATAGATAGTATCATTATGCTAACCAAACACAATGTAACCAAAATTACTTCCAATTTAACAATAAATTTTATAAACAAACAACTGGCCTCCCCATGGGTTCACCCATATCATCTGTCATGTCAGAAATATATTTACAACACTTTGAACACATAATAATTAAACCTATACTAAACACACACAATATTTCACTATGGACAAGGTATGTAGACGATATACTTGTAATATACCAACCTACCATTCACAACGAACACATCATAATATTAAACAAACTAAATACATACAACGAAAACATACAATTCATCGTTGAAACAGAAACAAATAGAACAATCAACTATCTCGACATCACTTTAAATATAAATGATAATAAAATAGAAACTACAGTATACAGGAAACCTACTTCCAACATCACCACAATACACTACAAATCTAACCACCCCTGGACACACAAAATTAACACTTACAGTAACATGATAAATAAAGCAATAAAATACACACAGGATAACAAACAAAAATTAAATGAAGAATTAGATAACATTACAAAAATAGCAATAGAAAATGGATACAACAAACACATTATAAAAAATATATACAATAAATTTCAAAAAAACCTAACCTCAACACAACACTACAACCGGAACACAAAAATAATGAAAATAAAAAAATCTACCTAAAATATAAATACACCAATAACAAAATAGAAAAAAATAACAAATATATACAACAAAGAATACTACACTCCAACATACAAACCAAACAACAAAATAATAAAATATCTTAATAACACAAACCACAAAACAAATTCAGAAAAACATAACCTATCAGGAATTTACAAAATTACATGCAACAACTGTAACGCTTTTTACATAGGAAAAACAACCAGATCATTTAAAGTAAGATTTGAAGAACATTATAGAGCTTTCAAAAACAAAAATTCAAAAGTATCAAATGTTGCAGCACACCTAATATCACATAAACATGAAATAACAAATTACAAAAATAATCTAACCATACTTAAAATAAATAATAACCCAATAGAACTAAAGTCACTAGAAAAATACCACATTTATAAAAACATACACAACAATTTAATGAATCTACAAACAACATATACAGAAGACATACTATATAAAAACATCATACACACAGATCAAGAGAAAGTGCGTTTAACGTCAACAAATACCAATATCACGGACCGAACATCTACACCAGAAAA
Organism: Prosapia bicincta; assembly: GCA_036971475.1. Classification (NCBI taxonomy): domain Eukaryota; kingdom Metazoa; phylum Arthropoda; class Insecta; order Hemiptera; family Cercopidae; genus Prosapia; species Prosapia bicincta. The sequence continues at coordinate 196,573,267 of JBAIZL010000002.1, forward strand.
ATATCAGTGATTCGACAATGGTCAAGTGACCGAAAGGTGCCTCATCACTCAAGGTAAAATTATTGCACTTAATGGTGGATAAAATTACTTACAATAGTAATATATTAACTTCATAAAGTCAGTGCAACGGAAAAACAATGGATAACGTAAAATATCAAGAATATATATATATATATATATATATATATATATATATATATGAAGTTAATATATTACTATTGTAAGTAATTTTATCCACCATTAAGTGCAATGATTTTACCTTCTGTGATGAGGCACCTTTCGGTCACTAGACCATTGTCGAATCACTCATTCGACAATGGTCAAGTGACGGAAAGGTGCCTCATCCCACACAAGGTAAAATCATTGCACTTAGTGGTGGATAAAATTACTTACAATAGTAATATATTAACTTCATAAAGTCAGTGCAACGGAAAAACAATGGATAACGTAAAATATCAAGAATATATATATATATTTAGGTTAGTTTTGGTTGGTAAAGATTATTTAGATTTTTTGGACTAGGAGACGGACAGACTTACCTTGGTAAGAGTCCACTCTGTAGTCTTGAAATAGAAACACATAAAAGCACTTAAACAATGATATATTTCAACCACACAGTGGTCTTTGTCAATCGAAGAGAAAACACAAAAAGAAATATGAGATTTCTCATATTTCTTTTTGTGTTTTCTCTTCGATTGACAAAGACCACTGTGTGGTTGAAATATATCATTGTTTAAGTGCTTTTATGTGTTTCTATTTCAAGACTACAGAGTGGACTCTTACCAAGGTAAGTCTGTCAGTCTCCTAGTCCAAAAAATCTATATATATAAAGTAGTGAGTTATTTAAAACATATAGGTATATTTTTCTCTTAACATATAACTAACTATTCATCAATATTTTAAAGATACAAGCGTAAATGGCTATTACCGATAGTTTAGACATACAGATTCATTTCTGTGCCATTCTCCAGTTTTTAATTTGAAATACATGCATACAAAAGTGTTGTTTGCCATTTTTTCAACTTAAGTAGTTAAGAAAGTTCAATATTTGAGGCCTTAACTTATAATGAATATTTTGTAATATAGTATCTATTATTATAAATATTATTAATTAATTGTGTAATAATTGTTTTTCAGCCATCAGCATGTGAAAAAGTAGTAAAAAATCCAGTAAAATTTTCGATCTTGCCTGAATCATTGCAAAATTCACGTGATCGTTCTCACATTCCTCGCTTTCACATTTCTGGTATTTTGGATTCAACTGTTTGCTGTTTAACAAAGCCTTTTACAGGAGAGGTTTGCCAATTATTCATTAATTATTTTATTAAAATAGTAATTAAAGTTGTATAATAGTTTTTTGTAAGTTAAAATTATAAATTTAATATTATTAGTAAAACATATTATACTGTATAGAGTAATAAATGAACTATTGGATTTTATAAATCTATATTTATTTTATGTTTTAAAAATATATCTAAGCTAGTTAGATATAAATGAAAGTTGAGATGGAGAATGTTTTGTTAAAATAGTACGAGAATAATAAAAATTATTATTTTAAAAATAATTTTATATTTCAGCTAATTGTAGAATATTGTGAGGCAGAGATTAGATCTGTAGAACTGCAGCTTGTTCGAGTAGAGACTTGTGGGTGTGCTGAAGGTTATGCTCGTGATGGTAATTTTTTAATGTCTTCATTATATTGTTCATTTAAGTGTTAGAGAATGTAATATTACAAATCATCTATTTTAAATAAGCTGATTTTTCTGTATAAAATAAGACATGATTATTATTTAGAAAACATTATTAGAAGACATAAGTCATTATTATTGTTTTTCATTTGTAGTTTAAAGAATTTTAGTCTTTGAAAAGACTGAACACATTAACTAGTTCCGAAAATTGATTAATATAAATTAAATTTACAAACAACTTTTTAATATTAATATTCTAAATTTTGTATTTGTAATGAAATGTTTTTAGTTTAGGAGCAGATTTTTAGTGTCTCTTCTACATATGCACCTTTTTATGTCCAAAGAGTTTTACAAAAAGATGGTTTTTCAAAATATAAAAATATCATGTTAAAAATTGATACAACTTGAAAGATAATGATACTAATGCACTGTATTGTGTTACCAGAAAACAAAGTAATTAAATTCTGGGTTTTTATAATTTGTTAAAATTTTTAAAATGTCTGGTTTTTTGTTTAGCCACAGAAATTCAGAACATCCAAATAGGAGAAGGAAACATTGCAAGAGGCCTTCCAATTCCTATTTATATGATTTTCCCTCGCATGTTTACATGCCCCACACTTACTACAAGTAACTTCAAAGTGGGTTAGTGCATTAAAATATTTATCAATACTAATCTTCAGTCTAGTGCAAGCTTTTGTAATTGGTTATTATTTCATGTTTACATCTGGCTACTATATTATTTAAACTTTATGTATGTCTGTTAATAACTATTTAATATGTTTATGATTAATGACAGATCACAGACCAATTCATCCCAGTACAAATACACTCTAGTCTTGATTTTCTAACCAAAAATCCTTTTCAAGAGCTAAAAGTTTATTAATTTAATATTAACTCATAATTTACAATTTTTATATTCATAAACACTACTTTTAACATTAAAATCTAGGGATTTTTGACTTGTAAATGTTAATATTTATTAGGAATATTGAAATATTTGATTTTAATTATGTTAAAAGTATTGTTTATGAATGTAAAAACTGTAACTTATGGCTTTAGATTAAATTAATAAACTTTTAGCTCTCGAAAAGGGTATTTGGATAGAAAATCGAAATTTAGAGTGTATTTATATTAGCATGAATTGGTCTATGATCTCTCATTAACCTTAAACACATTAAATACTATATAATTTGTATTTATTGTTTACCCATCCTAAATGATACTAGAATACAAATATTACCAGGCCATATAGAAAGCTCTTACGGACCTGGGGAAAATAATACAATTTTCTGCTGATACCCTAAAATTGAATAATTTGGAACAAAGTACTAAAGTAAACTTATTCTAAAACAGACGTAAATCTGTATACTGTAAAATTTCTTTACATATGGTAGAACTGTGTTGCACTTCATTCAAATATAACTACAAAGGATCCAGTAAGAATAGGTATGTATTTATAACAAGTAATGTAAAAAAAATTTTTTATAGTAAATTCCTACTGAGATCAAGAAAAAAATTGTATCATTGTTTTCTTATTTCCAGTTTGTTTATTTTATTCGTTTCATTCATTTTTAATCCTAGAGCACTATTTATGATATTTTGTGGTAACCATGACAACAGATTAAGGTTGTACAATGGAGGTTTTGATGATAACCAGATGGGGGAAAAAATTTCATATAAGTCTTTGAGAAATTCAATTCCTGGTATTGGAAAGTTGGCGTAGTGCCAAAGCGCACTAGACTTCGAACATGAAGATCCACAGTTCGAATCTGGATAGACCTCCAAATTTTTATAATTTAATGATTGAATAAATATTTGAAAAACCTTATTAACATCAAATGTCATATATTATAGGTTTAAAAAAATGTATTTGAACTTGATTGGATGAATAAAAACGTATTTTATTACCAATTGAAAATTTGTACTTGATATATATCAGTAGAGTGTGAGCTAATAGAAGGAATTAAAAAAAGTAATACTTCAAGTTTCCTAACATAAGATAGGTTGATGTATGAAACTGCCTTCATTTAGTACCGCTAATGGACTGTAAATACAGTACATGATTGTATTATGAATTAAGATCAGAGATCACAGGGCGTTTTAATGTTTTTACATGGTACATCATATACCTCTATTTTTTGTGTGTATAAAGTTTTATATTTTATCTAGACTGTTATTTTGGTAATTTTTCAATTTTCGAGTGTCAGAGACAAGTTTTACAATTTTTTGTTTGTTCCTGTAGATATTCCACATCTTACAGTACAATTTGTATTAAGTAACCTATAAATACCAATAATTCATTAATTGTTCTTTATTGTTAAATGATATTTGTTATGGTTATCACATGATAAGCTTATTTGAAATGAAATTCAATGACTTATTTGTGATAAATTGATATAAAACACACATACTTTTACATTGACTATCTTTGCAATTCACAATATGCGTCAACCAGTTAATATTAAAAAAAAATTGCTTTGTTGTGTAAACTTTACATATTGAATGCAAGCATGAACATAAGCATATTTTACGTAGGAGTTGTAAACTCCTAAAAAGTCAAGATAGAAAAACACTTTTAACTTAAGAAAAATAACAATTATGAGAGTAATACACTTGAAAATATTATTTGAACTTGCCTAGGAATCAACGACCATACTGCTGAAAATGAGAACAGATTATAAAATTTGAAAAGAAAAAAGTAAAATATTTTTTAATATAGCTTAAAATTATGTTTAAAATAATATTTGTTTAAGTTTATGTCTGTATTTAATAATTATTTTGGTTTAATACCACCAATTATCGACTAAACAATGAAATATCTGTAATTAGTTATAAAACATTGGTAACTTTGCTTCCCAATTGGAATTCTCTTCAGGAGCTAAAAATTTATTCATAAGACTATCCACCAAATAACATAAATTTCTTTATTAAAACAATACGAATCACAATAATACAGACAAAACGTAAAATAAAATGAAATATAACAAAATTTAATGTTAATAAGAAATCATCAAATTAATAATATTAAATCACGTATGCAATAGCTCACAAAGACAGCCCATGAAATACTAATTTATGTTTTGTAACTAATTAATGATGTTTTTATTTAATGTCTGTTAATAACTATTAATTTTTTATACAGACTAATGACAGATCAAAGACAATTCATTCATGCTTTTCGAGCTCTTGAAAAGGATTTCAGAAAGAAATTTGAAACGTTGAGTGTTAAAAAAGCATGAATCAATTGTCTGAGATCTGACATTAGCCTATATAATTAATTATAGGTGGTTTCATTGTTGTACTATAATTTATTGTAAAAAAAAAAATAGTTTGATAAATTTTTCTTCTTTAAAATTGTATTACTTTTTCTGATCTTTTGTATTGATTTATAATTGTGTGTCATAAATGTTTTCTCTTATAAAATGAAGGAGAGAAATATTATTATTTTTTTAATAATAGTTCTTGATAAAAGTTATTTAGTTACTAAGAGTAAACAATGTATTTTAGACTGTAATTTTTGTATCGTAAAAAATAACTTTTTTGTTTACAGAGTTTGAAGTAAACTTAGTGATAATATTTGAGGATGACCATCACATCACAGAAAATTTTCCGATTGCGTTAATACGATCTTGATGTTTTCCATTCGAGTGTCCTGATGGAACATTTTTGTAATGTGAAAATAAACTACTTGTTTATTAAAACATCAGTCATCTGTGATGTAATCAGCATGCCTTCTATCAGCCCTTTATGTCAGTTACAAGTCGTCTATATTTTACAAACAGCATTTTTTTTGTCATAAGCTTAGATACTTGCTTAGATGGACCAGTATACTTGAAATGTATAATTGTAGAAGGGTATAATCAAGTTCTTGTGGCAAGAGAACAATAACTTGTGAAAATCCATGATCTTAGTAATTAAATGTATTCTCTTCTTTTTGTTTACAAGAAGTAGAATAGATGCTGGAGTTTTTCATTGCTTCAATGAAAATGGAAAAGAAGTCCATTTTCTTCAAACAATTATTAATTTCGGTTTTGCTGTAAGTATTAATCCTTTGATTAGCATTTCCGTATATGTACATTCTACTATTAGATTAGCATTACCGTATGTTTACAATTTCCTGTGTATTGTGCTGTATTCTAGGTTAAATATTTGCAACTATCTGGACAATAATTACTACACAGAGTACATAATCACCATTCCTTTGTATCCAAACTCTATGGATTTTCCCGTGTATTTACAGATCGTTTCGAGGTTTGAGTGGTATTTTACAATGAATAGGCGTTTGAATAATGAAGAAATGCTTTTGTATCCAAGGTCTATGGTTTTTCCATGTGTTTAAACATTGTTTTGAAGTTTGTGCGGTATTTAAAAAAAAAGATTAACAGATAATTTTTAACAAATAAATTGTAAATAAACGTACGGTAAAGTATGGTTAAGATGAGAATATAAGTGAATAAAATAAGATATTAGCAAATATTATTATAATTAAAAAATTAGAGAAAAATATTTAAAAAATTAGGTATAAGAAAAAGTATAAAATCTTTCAAAAATATGTTGCTCCCAGGGGCCATATCAGGGCAGGCATATGTTGCTAATCAAAGGGTTAAAGGACTTCAAAACACTTGAGTTAAGTAGTGGAACTAAGAAAATCAATGTATTTAGGAGTTATTCAGTATACTTAGAACACTTCCATTATTTGTGTATACAACTTTTGATCGTAAAATTTAAGAAATTAAAGGATTGGCTTTTTTATTTTCTGTTTAAAGCAACGCCTGTTTAAGTTTAATTGTTTAGTACTAATGTTTTTGTTGAAGTATGGTTAATGGTTTCACTGTAGTAGGTTCATTTTTTAAAAAAAATTTTTTATAATCTTGTGAATAGAATGAAGTGCTAGTACACTAAATCACTGTAAATCCACTCTGATTTCACATTATTTTTGCAGGTCATTACATTTTAAATCAAAGGGAAAAGTAAAATCAGCTTTAGGGTTATATTTCTGCAATCTCTCATAGTTATTTTTGTTAGATTACCTTTTTCTGTTGATGTGAGCAGATGTAAAATTCCTCAAGAGAGCTAATACACTTTTGAAATGTAATTCTACCTCAATTTACTTGTCTCGATTTTTAAGGCTAGTGATATAGTTGACAGAGTTTGCCTAAGAAAGGCTTGGGATGCTAAATCTCAAAGGCTCAAGTACATTATCCAATCAATGGTAAACTAAATCATAAGGAAATAGGTTCTTATTTTAATTTACAACTCCCTTTTTGCCCCAGACCATTACTGTACCAGGCTTAGCTAAAATATTATTTTAAGATCTGACATCAGAGGGGTCTAGAGAATTCCCCTCTGCAAGAAGAGTAGTTTTTATATTGATAACAATTAAAACATTCTCTTGAGATTGTTGCCATAAACGAGTTGACAAATCTTAAATATCAAAGTAGATACACCCAGTATCAAACATTAGTATAATACACTGCTAGAGTGATAGATAATAGAACTTACTTTTCATACTGTACTATTAAGGTGGGTATTGTCAATTGTAATCCTATACAAGTTTATGACAAAAATAATTTAAAGTGCGCTTTTATTGTTATTATAAAGTTGCAATTCACTTTTGATCTAGGCTTACAAAAATAACAAACGCAGCAAACATGCAAAATAAATCGTATCAATATATATTTCTTAAAAAATGTCTTTAATGTTAGACATGTTTTGACAGCCAAGCTTTCTACATCAGTGATAAGTGAACACTGGAGAGTTAATACTGATATTCAGTTGAAATGCAATATTTATACATGAACAATCCAATAGAATAAATGAACTAATCTGCAAGATAGCATCATAAAAGTTGATACTGCTCAACCAAACTAAACACTTGGGATTTCAGGTCAACATAGTATTTACATTTATATTGGTAAAGGGTATCTTAGAGAATATTTTGAAACAAATTTAAGCTTATAAAATTGAAAACGCAATACAAAGTATTAATAAACTCTAATACTATAGCATTAACATAAATAAAATTTAAAATATATGTATTACGCTACAAACTAAAAAAATATTTATAAACCAAAACATAAAATATTAAAATTATTATATTGACTTACATAACATTTTTGTTCACACATATTACAATGTAGCTAATATTGTTTACATAACTAATAAATAAGTTATTCTAAGTCAAAAACAATTTATTATTTATCTAAAAACTCCATTCTAATTATTTAGAATCTATAACAGTCTAAGATTAGGAAGAATTAAGTTTTAGATTGGTCCAAGCTTGTTTTTCATTAAGACTTTACGTTATTTATTAATGTACCATGTTTCCCATGAATCTAGTATATTGCATTTTGCAACATTTTCTAGAAGTTTCATATTATATATTTCAAAATAATGTTGGTTTTCTAAACAGTGTTTAACCATATACTTCTTGTTACACTTTTCACATGTTATCATATAAAATCTGGATTTCTCATACTTTATTGTTATTGTACTTATTAAACCATCTTTTAACAATAAGTGAAAGCCGTTGGTTACTTTTTCTCGTTCAAATATCTTACCTCAAGAATTTTGTGTAGGTTTATTTTGTGGCTATAATTAATGTTTTGCCTGCAACTTGATAAACAGATCTTTGTGTGTGTGTGTCTTAATCAAAGACTTCATTTAGGCCTAGTTTTCACAAAGAGAAAATATCTGTTGCCTGTTATGGGATATCCAACCCAAATTTGTATTTGATTTTTCTCTTAGTCAAACGCTTATATCTTTCATGAAAAAAAGTGTTTGTTTATTAAGGATTAATAATAAAAAATTAATTAAAATTATTTCTATCATACCCAGGTTTTTTATCACGTAAGTCTTATTCCAATGGCTTTCACTTGGCTCAAGCCATTTAAGATCTTGCCTCCTAATATAATCCAAGTAAGTCCATTCATTATTGTTTTTCTTATCCAGTCCACTGCAGACCAGAAGGTGATAATTTGTCCTTCAATCTTTCCTCCATAATATTCATAAAACATTATTGGAATTCCCCTGCATTTCCATATGACACGGTGTCCACTGTATTACAATATTGATTACATTGTGTTTTTACAATATAGGTTTTTTTGTATTCAACACAATACAATTGCACTACCTGTATTATCATTATTAGCCATTGCTTGTAGTGAGGATTTAGTGTCAAATAATAAAACAATGTTGCCATTGAACTATGGTCTTCAGAATCAGTTGTTGAAGAGGCTCATTGATGGCAAGTTCTGCCTCAAAAACACTTGAGTTGTTGCTCAGTGCAAAATAGTGTGTGAAGTAGTCACTATAAATTCCTGCTCCCATTCTCCCCGCATTCAGGACCCATCTGTATAGATTCTCATCCAGGATTCCCATGGGAACCAGGAGTTTAAAGTTACCAATGCAATTTGGGATATCTTTCCAGCATTTCAATAGTCTTGTTCACTGGCTCTATTAGATCCAAATACACATTAAATCGTATGAGATCCAATGGATTCTCTAAGTGTGAGATTTGCTCAATTTCAGATGTTTTTATTCTGTTGCCAACAACAACATGCTTAAAACTTGTTTGAGTTTTTAATCTTCGATTGGGAAGTAATACTATAATCCACAAATCAGCTTCCTGTACATTATTTCCTATAGATTAGCTTTTTATAAATGATATCAGCTTTCTTGTTGAAGTCTTCATCCAATGGTTTGTTCTTGAATTTTGTACTCCATTATTTTCGGTGAATCTTATTAATCACTTAAACAAGATATTGTTTAAGTGATTAAAAATGATTTGTTGTTTGTGTAAGGTTGAAGTGATGCTACAGGAGTTGTCTTCAAAGCTCCTGAAATGAAACTCAAACAGCTGTTCTTATCTAGGCAGTAAAGGAGGTGGATATAGGAATATAGAAAAGGAAGTAGCAATGACAACACTGGTATCAAATAAATTGTAAAAGTTATAAGTAATTTAATGTAACCTCTAGTGTTCACCAAAATCCGAGAATGAACAGTTTGTGAGAACTTTAAATTCATGGATTTATCACTTACACTTTTAATCTTTTAAACTTGCCTATAGTAGCACTTACTTTGTTTGTTGAGGACGGCCGTTTCGCGAGATGTGTCCCTTTGTCAACTCAGACCGTAACTGATCTCAAAGTTTACGTAGGTTCTGTAGAACCTTGAGATCAGTTACGGTCTGAGTTGACAAAGGGACACATCTCCCGAAACGGCCGTCCTCAACAAACAAAGTAAGTGCTACTATAGGCAAGTTTAAAAGTGTAAGTGATTACTAGTAGCTCACGCGAAGATGGAATCAACAAATGTTCATGGATTTATGTTTAGAAAATCATACTATTACTAAATTATACTGTATTTTAATTAAAAAGTTAATAAAATAATACTTCTGTTTGTCTGAGAGATTAAAAGTATAAGAGAATCTTCATCCTGTATTTCCCATAAAAAAATGTTGCTTGTACATAGAGTAAATATTAGGTTAGCATTAAGAAATTGTTTTTGTTAAATGCTATGTAATGTTACTATTTATTAGGAATATACTGTGGTTGAATTTAATAATAAATACACAAAAACCTCTTAACCAAAAACTTTCTTTATTTTACCCTTATGTAAATTTCAGTTACCAAGTAACCATCCTCAGAGAGATAACATACAAAGACCGATTAACTCTACATAAATACCTTATTTATAATCTATGGAACTACTTACCCCCCTCCGACTGCCGCAGCCCCACCTCATAACCAAGGCGTAGCCACACCCATCGAATGAAAACAAGATATCCAACATCATCTTACTAAAATATAAATTAATAATACAATGCATTCTAAATTAAAATTTGTTTTTGAAAAATATCCAACACAAAGTTTAATATAAAAATCATAATCCTACTTAACAAGTGAATATAAAATTGAATTGATAGGACCTCTATCAGAATTTAATAAACTCTCAGGTTTATGTTTACTAATATATAAGCTTGCGAAACTATTTAACAATTTATTGGTCCTAATATTCTTAATTAACTTAACACTATTAACATCTACATTGTGATTGGTCTCTAAAATATGGGCAGCAATACTAGACTTATCAAATCTTTGGTATTTAATATCCCTAATATGTTCCTTAAATCTAGTTATAACTTTTTGTCTCGTCTGCCCAATATACATTTGATCACAAGATTTACAATTAATTTTGTAAATCCCTGATTTATCAAGTGTTTCAACTTTATCTTTAGCATTGCCTAATAAATTTTTAAGGTTATTATGATTTTTATACGCAGCTCTCAACTTAACATTCTTAAAAATTCCCTCCAACCCTTTGGTTAAAACTCTGTCTAAAGAAAAACTAATAAATCGGCTTTTTTCTTTAGTTTCCAAAGGTAATGTTAATTTTTTTCCGAAAAATCCTAATCTTTTGCTTCCTAAGAATATTATCAATAATTTTACAATCATAACAATTAAATTCTGCTATACTTTTAATATGTTCTAATTCAATATTAAAACGTCTTTTACTCAAAGGAATATTAATCAACCTATTAACTAGAGAATTGAAAGTTGCAAATTTGTGTTGGTTACAATGGTTAGATTTTTTTGGAATAAATCTATCATTTGATGTTGGCTTCCTATAAATATCAAATACTATTTTTTTTTCTATTTCTAATGTAACAAACATCAAGAAACGGTAAACTGTTATCTTTTTCAATTTCATGAGTAAATCTAATATTAGGATGTTGATCATTGATGATCCTTAGAAATGGATCTATTTGAAATTCATTGATATTAAATATAGCAAAAATATCATCAACATATCTAATCAGACACAAGGAAAATAGCTAAGTTTCTTTTTCAATCCTAATTCAAAATTACTCATAAAAAGTTCTGCTAAAAAAGGGGATAGGCTGTTTCCCATTGTTGTACCATCTTTTTGTTTATAAAAATTATCATTAAATTGAAAATAATTATTATTCATACAACAATTAGTTAATTTTACAAACTGGTCAACTTTTTCAACATCATTTTCAATCAATAACTCCTTTAACAAATCTAAAGTTTCCGTTAATGGAATACTTGGAAAAAGAGAACAGGCATCAAAAGAAACTAGAATTTCTTCATCTGTCAGTCTAATATCTTTAACCTTCTCTACAAAATCTAGTGTATTCTTAACCAAAAATGATGATAACTTACATTTAAAAATACTAAATTCTTTAACTAGCCATTTAGATAACATATAGGTTGGTGAATCAATTCTTGGCACAAGATGGTATTGAACTTTGTGTTGAATATTTAAAAAAAAACTAATTTAGAATACATTGTATTATTAATTTATATTTTAGTAAGTTGACGTTGGATATCTTGTTTTCACTCGATGAGGTGGGGCTGCGCTAGTCAGGGGGGGTAAGTAGTTCCGTAGATTATAAATAAGGTATATTTGTAGAGTTAATCAGTCTTTGTATGTTATCTCTCTGAGGATGGTTACTTGGTAACTGAAATGTACATAAGGGTAAAATAAAGAAAGTTTGTGGTTAAGAGGTTTTTGTGTATTTATTACTGTGTAATGTTATCTAATTAAATTTTTATATTTATTGTTAATGTCTATAAGGTTTGTTAAATGACCTTTTTATAACAAAATCAAAGGAAAACTAATGCTTATTTTTAACGACTCAGTTACTAGTGAAAACTATAGAAACTGTTTAAAACAGTCACTTATAAAATAGAATTTAACAAAACACAATATAACATGTTATTGTGAAACACTAAACAGACAATTGAAAAAAATAAAAACATCTTCTAAACCACAAACAACATATTGATTTGTTATTTAGGATGTGAGTTTATTTTTTACGATTTAACAAACATTTATGAGAATGTGTAGTTTTATTAGAATAGTATTCTGAGACAGAAAAGTAAAGAAACATTTTATAAATATAATTGTAAAATTCTTCATAACAGAAACTTTTAAAATTGGAAAAAATTATTTAGCACACTCACTTATATACAAGACATCATACAATAGAATCACCGAAAAACTCCCGAAAAAGAAAATAGCAGTATCTAACAAAGAACGTATAACATAAACTAAATTAAAAACAATACAAACAACTTTTGCTAATCAGATAATACAAAACTGACAATAGTTTAAAAACATGTACAACTGGATAGCCTATAAATTCTTCACATGAAAAAACAGTGACCATTTTCCAACACATTAGAGCAGTATGAAATTTACAAACAAACCAGAATAGAAACTCAATAAAAAGGATAAAAACAATCTAAAAGAACAGACTCAATATAAATCAGATATAACTTACTTTTTTATTACATTTTTCAATTTACCTTGAATAAAAGTATTGAATTTTTTACATTCAATTTGGATTATTATAAGTAAAATGTTTTTTTTTGTAAATATAATTGTTTAAATCCTAAATACATTAGGCAGAGTTTACCTTTATTTCGTAACAGAAAGTAAAAAAATACATTAATAAAATTATCTACAAATAAAATAATTAGAAACTATAAATACTTTAAAGATGTATTAAATTTTAGTCCTTTATTTGTTTGTTTATTTTTCAATGTATTTTGGGATGACATATTCTGAATAAAATTTGAGTTTGAATGCTTAATTGCATAGTTTTGGCAAATTAGCCCTCTAATTTTTATCAAATATACTTTTGGGCTCAAGCCATTTAAGATCTTGCCTCCTAATATAATCCAAGTAAGTCCATTCATTATTGTTTTTCTTATCCAGTCCACTGCAGACCAGAAGGTGATAATTTGTCCTTCAATCTTTCCTCCATAATATTCATAAAACATTATTGGAATTCCCCTGCATTTCCATATGACACGGTGTCCACTGTATTACAATATTGATTACATTGTGTTTTTACAATATAGGTTTTTTTGTATTCAACACAATACAATTGCACTACCTGTATTATCATTATTAGCCATTGCTTGTAGTGAGGATTTAGTGTCAAATAATAAAACAATGTTGCCATTGAACTATGGTCTTCAGAATCAGTTGTTGAAGAGGCTCATTGATGGCAAGGTCTGCCTCAAAAACACTTGAGTTGTTGCTCAGTGCAAAATAGTGTGTGAAGTAGTCACTATAAATTCCTGCTCCCATTCTCCCCGCATTCAGGACTCATCTGTATAGATTCTCATCCAGGATTCCCATGGGAACCAGGAGTTTAAAGTTACCAATGCAATTTGGGATATCTTTCCAGCATTTCAATAGTCTTGTTCACTGGCTCTATTAGATCCAAATACACATTAAATCGTATGAGATCCAATGGATTCACTAAGTGTGAGATTTGCTCAATTTCAGATGTTTTTATTCTGTTGCCAACAACAACATGCTTAAAACTTGTTTGAGTTTTTAATCTTCGATTGGGAAGTAATACTATAATCCACAAATCAGCTTCCCGTACATTATTTCCTATAGATTAGCTTTTTATAAATGATATCAGCTTTCTTGTTGAAGTCTTCATCCAATGGTTTGTTCTTGAATTTTGTACTCCATTATTTTCGGTGAATCTTAATAATCACTTAAACAAGATATTGTTTAAGTGATTAAAAATGATTTGTTGTTTGTGTAAGGTTGAAGTGATGCTACAGGAGTTGTCTTCAAAGCTCCTGAAATGAAACTTAAACAGCTGTTCTTATCTAGGCAGTAAAGGAGGTGGATATAGGAATATAGAAAAGGAAGTTGCAATAACAACACTGGTATCAAATAAATTGTAAAAGTTATAAGTAATTTAATGTAACCTCTAGTGTTCACCAAAATTCGAGAATGAACAGTTTGTGAGAACTTTAAATTCATGGATTTATCACTTACACTTTTAATCTTTTAAACTTGCCTATAGTAGCACTTACTTTGTTTGTTGAGGACGGCCGTTTCGCGAGATGTGTCCCTTTGTCAACTCAGACCGTAACTGATCTCAAAATTTACGAAGGTTCTGTAGAACCTTGAGATCAGTTACGGTCTGAGTTGACAAAGGGACACATTTCCCGAAACGGCCGTCCTCAACAAAATAAGTCCTACTATAGGCAAGTTTAAAAGTGTAAGTGATTACTAGTAGCTCACGCGAAGATGGAATCAACAAATGTTCATGGATTTATGTTTAGAAAATCATACTATTACTAAATTATACTATATTTTAATTAAAAAGTTAATAAAATAATACTTCTGTTTGTCTGAGAGATTAAAAGCATAAGAGAATCTTCATCCTGTATTTCCCTTTAAAAAAATGTTGCTCGTACATAGAGTAAATATTAGGTTAGCATTAAGAAATTGTTTTTGTTAAATGCTATGTAATGTTACTATTTATTAGGAATATACTGTGGTTGAATTTAATAATAAATACACAAAAACCTCTTAACCAAAAACTTTCTTTATTTTACCCTTATGTAAATTTCAGTTACAAAGTAACCATCCTCAGAGATAACATACAAAGACTGATTAACTCTACATAAATACCTTATTTATAATCTACGGAACTACTTACCCCCACTCCGACTGCCACAGCCCCACCTCATTACCAAGGCGTAGCCACACCCATCGAGTGAAAACAAGATAGACAACATTATCTTACTAAAATATAAATTAATAATACAATGCATTCTAAATTAAAATTTGTTTTTGAAAAATATCCAACACAAAGTTTAATATAAAAATCATAATCCTACTTAACAAGTGAATATAAAATTGAATGAGGAATATAAAATTGAATTGATAGGACCTCTATCAGAATTTAATAAACTCTCAGGTTTATGTTTACTAATATATAAGCTTGCGAAACTATTTAACAATTTATTAGTCCTAATATTCTTAATTAACTTAGCACTATTAACATCTACATTGTGATTGGTCTCTAAAATATGGGCAGCAATACTAGACTTATCAAATCTTTGGTATTTAATATCCCTAATATGTTCCTTAAATCTAGTTATAACTTTTTGTTTCGTCTGCCCAATATACATATGATCACAAGATTTACAATTAATTTTGTAAATCCCTGATTTATCAAGTGTTTCAACTTTATCTTTAGCATTGCCTAATAAATTTTTAAGGTTATTATGATTTTTATACGCAACTAATAAATCAGCTTTTTTCTTTAGTTTCCAAAGGTAATGTAATTTTTTTACGAAAAATCCTAATCTTTTGCTTCCTAAGAATATTATGAATAATTTTACAATCATAACAATTAAATTCTGCTATACTTTTAATATGTTCTAATTCAATATTAAAACGTCTTTTACTCAAAGGAATATTAATCAACCTATTAACTAGAGAATTGAAAGTTGCAAATTTGTGTTGGTTACAATGGTTAGATTCTTTTGGAATAAATCTATCATTCGATGTTGGCTTCCTATAAATATCAAATACTATTTTATTTCTATTTCTAATGTAACAAACATCAAGAAACGGTAAACTGTTATCTTTTTCAATTTCATGAGTAAATCTAATATTAGGATGTTGATCATTGATGATCCTTAGAAATGGATCTATTTGAAATTCATTGATATTAAATATAGCAAAAATATCATCAACGTATCTAATCAGACACAAGGAAAATAGCTAAGTTTCTTTTTCAATCCTAATTCAAAATTACTCATAAAAAGTTCTGCTAAAAAAGGGGATAGGCTGTTTCCCATTGTTGTACCATCTTTTTGTTTATAAAAATTATCATTAAATTGAAAATAATTATTATTCATACAACAATTAGTTAATTTTACAAACTGGTCAACTTTTTCAACATCATTTTCAATCAATAACTCCTTTAACAAATCTAAAGTTTCCGTTAATGGAGTACTTGGAAAAAGAGAACAGGCATCAAAAGAAACTAGAATTTCTTCATCTGTCAGTCTAATATCTTTAACCTTCTCTACAAAATCTAGTGTATTCTTAACCAAAAATGATGATAACTTACATTTAAAAAACTAAATTCTTTAACTAGCCATTTAGATAACATATAGGTTGGTGAATCAATTCTTGGCACAAGATGGTATTGAACTTTGTGTTGAATATTTAAAAAAAAAAAATTAATTTAGAATACATTGTATTATTAATTTATATTTTAGTAAGTTGACGTTGGATATCTTGTTTTCACTCGATGAGGTGGGGCTGCGCTAGTCAGAGGGGGGGTAAGTAGTTCCGTAGATTATAAATAAGGTATATTTGTAGAGTTAATCAGTCTTTGTATGTTATCTCTCTGAGGATGGTTACTTGGTAACTGAAATGTACATAAGGGTAAAATAAAGAAAGTTTGTGGTTAAGAGGTTTTTGTGTATTTATTACTGTGTAATGTTATCTAATAAAATTTTTATATTTATTGTTAATGTCTATAAGGTTTGTTAAATGACCTTTTTATAACAAAATCAAAGGTAAACTAATGTTTATTTTTAACGACTCAGTTACTAGTGAAAACTATAGAAACTGTTTAAAACAGTCACTTATAAAATAGAACTTAACAAAACACAATATAACATGTTATTGTGAAACACTAAACAGACAATTGAAAAAAATAAAAACATCTTCTAAACCACAAACAACATATTGATTTGTTGTTTAGGATGTGTGTTTATTTTTTACGATTTAACAAACATTTATGAGAATGCGTAGTTTTATTAGAATAGTATTCTGAGACAGAAAAGTAAAGAAACATTTTATAAATATAATTGTAAAATTCTTTATAACAGAAACTTTTAAAATTGGAAAAATTATTTAGCACACTCACTTATATACAAGACATCATACAATAGAATCACCGAAAAAGAAAATAGCAGTATCTAACAAAGAACGTATAACATAAACTAGATTAAAAACAATACAAACAACTTTTGCTAACCAGATAATACAAAACTGACAATAGTTTCACAAACATGAACAACTGGATAGCCTATAAATTCTTCACATGAAAAAACAGTGACCATTTTCCAACACATTAGAGCAGTATGAAATTTACAAACAAACCAGAATAGAAACTCAATAAAAAGGATAAAAACAATCTAAAAGAACAGACTCAATATAAATCAGATATAACTTACTTTTTTATTACATTTTTCAATTTACCTTGAATAAAAGTATTGAATTTTTTACATTCAATTTGGATTATTATAAGTAAAATGTTTTTTTTTTTGTAAATATAATTGTTTAAATCCTAAATACATTAGGCAGAGTTTACCTTTATTTCGTAACAGAAAGTAAAAAAATACATTACATGAAAATTACGTGAAAATTATCTACATATAAAATAATTAGAAACTATAAATATTTTAAAGATGTATTAAATTTTAGTCCTTTATTTGTTTGTTTATTTTTCAATGTATTTTGGGATGACATATTCCTAATACAATTTGAGTTTGAATGCTTAATTGCATAGTTTAGGCAAATTAGCCCTCTAATTTTTATCAAATATACTTTTGGGCTCAAGCCATTTAAGATCTTTCCTCCTAATATAATCCAAGTAAGTCTATTCATTATTGTTTTTCTTATCCAGTCCACTGCAGACCAGAAGGTGATAATTTGTCCTTCAATCTTTCCTCCATAATATTCACAAAACATTATTGAAATTCCCCTGCATTTCCATATGACACGGTGTCCACTGTATTACAATATTGATTACATTGTGTTTTTACAATATAGGTTTTTTTGTATTCAACACAATACAATTGCACTACCTGTATTATCATTATTAGCCATTGCTTGTAGTGAGGATTTAGTGTCAAATAATAAAACAATGTTGCCATTGAACTATGGTCTTCAGAATCAGTTGTTGAAGAGGCTCATTGATGGCAAGTTCTGCCTCAAAAACACTTGAGTTGTTGCTCAGTGCAAAATAGTGTGTGAAGTAGTCACTATAAATTCCTGCTCCCATTCTCCCCGCATTCAGGACCCATCTGTATAGATTCTCATCCAGGATTCCCATGGGAACCAGGAGTTTAAAGTTACCAATGCAATTTGGGATATCTTTCCAGCATTTCAATAGTCTTGTTCACTGGCTCTATTAGATCCAAATACACATTAAATCGTATGAGATCCAATGGATTCACTAAGGGTGAGATTTGCTCAATTTCAGATGTTTTTATTCTGTTGCCAACAACAACATGCTTAAAACCTGTTTGAGTTTTTAATCTTCGATTGGGAAGTAATACTATAATCCACAAATCAGCTTCCTGTACATTATTTCCTATAGATTAGCTTTTTATAAATGATATCAGCTTTCTTGTTGAAGTCTTCATCCAATGGTTTGTTCTTGAATTTTGTACTCCATTATTTTCGGTGAATCTTATTAATCACTTAAACAAGATATTGTTTAAGTGATTAAAAATGATTTGTTGTTTGTGTAAGGTTGAAGTGATGCTACAGGAGTTGTCTTCAAAGCTCCTGAAATGAAACTTAAACAGCTGTTCTTATCTAGGCAGTAAAGGAGGTGGATATAGGAATATAGAAAAGGAAGTAGCAATGACAACACTGGTATCAAATAAATTGTAAAAGTTATAAGTAATTTAATGTAACCTTTAGTGTTCACCAAAATTCGAGAATGAACAGTTTGTGAGAACTTTAAATTCATGGATTTATCACTTACACTTTTAATCTTTTAAACTTGCCTATAGTAGCACTTACTTTGTTTGTTGAGGACGGCCGTTTCGCGAGATGTGTCCCTTTGTCAACTCAGACCGTAACTGATCTCAAAGTTTACGTAGGTTCTGTAGAATTTTGAGATCAGTTACGGTCTGAGTTGACAAAGGGACACATCTCCCGAAACGGCCGTCCTCAACAAACAAAGTAAGTGCTACTATAGGCAAGTTTAAAAGTGTAAGTGATTACTAGTAGCTCACGCGAAGATGGAATCAACAAATGTTCATGGATTTATGTTTAGAAAATCATACTATTACTAAATTATACCATATTTTAATTAAAAGGTTAATAAAATAATACTTCTCTTTGTCTGAGAGATTAAAAGTATAAGAGAATCTTCATCCTATATTTTCCTTAAAAAAATGTTGCTTGTACATAGAGTAAATATTAGGTTAGCATTAAGAAATTGTTTTTGTTAAATGCTATGTAATGTTACTATTTATTAGGAATATACTGTGGTTGAATTTAATAATAAATACACAAAAACCTCTTAACCAAAAACTTTCTTTATTTTACCCTTTTGTAAATTTCAGTTACCAAGTAACCATCCTCAGAGAGATAACATACAAAGACTGATTAACTATACATAAATACCTTATTTATAATCTATGGAACTACTTACCCCCCTCCGACTGCTGCAGCCCCACCTCATAACCAAGGCGTAGCCACACCCATCGAGTGCAAACAAGATATCCAACATCATCTTACTAAAATATAAATTAATAATACAATGCATTCTAAATTAAAATTTGTTTTTGAAAAATATCCAACACAAAGTTTAATATAAAAATCATAATCCTACTTAACAAGTGAATATAAAATTGAATGAGGAATATAAAATTGAATTGATAGGACCTCTATCAGAATTTAATAAACTCTCAGGTTTATGTTTACTAATATATAAGCTTTCGAAGCTATTTAACAATTTATTAGTCCTAATATTCTTAATTAACTTAACACTATTAACATCTACATTGTGATTGGTCTCTAAAATATGGGCAGCAATACTAGACTTATCAAATCTTTGGTATTTAATATCCCTAATATGTTCCTTAAATCTAGTTATAACTTTTTGTCTCGTCTGCCCAAAATACATTTGATCACAAGATTTACAATTAATTTGGTAAATCCCTGATTTATCAAGTGTTTCAACTTTATCTTTAGCATTGCCTAATAAATTTTTAAGGTTATTTTGATTTTTATACGCAACTCTCAACTTAACATTCTTAAAAAATCCCTCCAACCCTTTGGTTAAAACTCTGTCTAAAGAAAAACTAATAAATCGGCTTTTTTCTTTAGTTTCCAAAGGTAATGTTAATTTTTTTCCGAAAAATCCTAATCTTTTGCTTCCTAAGAATATTATCAATAATTTTACAATCATAACAATTAAATTCTGCTGTACTTTTAATATGTTCTAATTCAATATTAAAACGTCTTTTACTCAAAGGAATATTAATCAACCTATTAACTAGAGAATTGAAAGTTGCAAATTTGTGTTGGTTACAATGGTTAGATTCTTTTGGAATAAATCTATCATTTGATGTTAGCTTCCTATAAATATTAAATACTATTTTATTTCTATTTCTAATGTAACAAACATCAAGAAACGGTAAACTCTTATCTTTTTCAATTTCATGAGTAAATCTAATATTAGGATGTTGATCATTGATGATCCTTAGAAATGGATCTATTTGAAATTCATTGATATTAAATATAGCAAAAATATCATCAACATATCTAATCAGACACAAGGAAAATAGCTAAGTTTCTTTTTCAATTCTAATTCAAAATTGCTCATAAAAAGTTCTGCTAAAAAAGGGGATAGGCTGTTTCCCATTGTTGTACCATCTTTTTGTTTATAAAAATTATCATTAAATTGAAAATAATTATTATTCATACAACAATTAGTTAATTTTACAAACTGGTCAACTTTTTCAACATCATTTTCAATCAATAACTCCTTTAACAAATCTAAAGTTTCCGTTACTGGAATACTTGGAAAAAGAGAACAGGCATCAAAAGAAACTAAAATTTCTTCATCTGTCAGTCACAGTTAAATATCACACACACACACACACACACACATACACGCACATAGAAATATATAATTGGGATATTTAACATTGTCCGTTATTTTTTCGTTTCACTGACTTTATAAGGTTAATGACTATATATATATATATATTTATTTATTTATTTATAGGTTAGTTTTGGTTGGTAAAGATTATTTAGATTTTTTGGACTAGGAGACTGACAGACTTACCTTGGTAAGAGTCCACTCTGTAGTCTTTGAAATAGAAACACATAAAAGCACTTAAACAATGATATATTTCAACCACACAGTGGTCTTTGTCAATCGAAGAGAAAACGCAAAAAGAAATATGAGAGAATGAAATAAAATAATTGTAATCACAGATTGTGTAGAGTAGAAATCAGAGGTCACAGATGCACAGATTAAAGATATATATATATATATATATATATATATATATATATTGTTTCCATGAGCATATGAGTGATTATAGTTTATATAAGTCTGTCAGGGTAAAAGAGATAAGGCTATTAGGGGAAAAAAATGAATGGATTTATCTGATGTTGAGGTTAGGGGATTCTCTGGACTTGGTATACCACTGGTATGATAGTTCCCACCTTCTCAGTTCTGAGGGATTGCAATCAGGGGGAGTGATTTAATTATTTTTGTGGTATAGCAGTCATCAAAAGTTGTGATGTTGTGACTCGCAGCATGTTGAGCGGTTGGTCTATCCATATTCATAATTTTAACATCATGTCTGTGGCCATTCATTCTGATATTCAGACCATCCGTGGTCAGGCCTATGTACTGTGCTGAGCAAAGTTTACATTGTAGCTGGTATATGACATTTTTCGATGTACAATTATGATGACCCTGTATTTTGAAGACCATTTTTGTTGTTTGGCTGTTGAAACTATTTGCAGAGGGGTGTATTGGACACGTCTTGCATCTAGGTCTATTGCATGGGAAGGAGCCATGAGGAAGTTTGTGTGGTTTCTCTGTATCAGGGTCTGGTAGTTTAGGATGTACTAGGATGTTTTTCAAGTTGGGAGGTTGCTTGTACCAAATTTGCGGTGGATCGGTGAAAAGATTTTTGGTGTGGACGGAAGCTTGAAGAATTTTGAAGCCATCTCTCAATATCTTGTTGAGTTTATGAAGACCAGGATGGTAGTCTGTTATTAAAGACAGTTTATTTTGTTCTGTTTGTGGTTTATGGTGAACCGAGGATTGTGCTGAATGAATTTGGTTTTCAATGAGTTTTTTTGGGTATCCTCTTCTCTGGAAGGCTGTTGATATCTTTCTATTAAAATCTTCCTATTCCCTATCATTCGAACAGATTCTCTTACCCCTGATTGCTTGACTGTGTGGAATGGATCGTTTTATGTTTTTTGGGTGGTTGCTGTCGAAATGGAGATATTGTAGGTGGTTTGTCGATTTGATGTGAATTCCTGTGTTGATATTTCCATTCTGGAGTGTTACCTCTACATCCAAAAAGGTGATGGCTGATGTAGATTTCTCCCAGGTAAATTGAAGTGTGGAGAATTGTGTCAGGCTGTCTAAAAATGCCTCAAGTGTTGAAGCACCCTGTGTCCAAATTAGGAAGATGTCATCTATATATCTATACCAACATAATGGCTGGTGTGTTTGTGTCTTTAGAAAACTTTCTTCCAACAATCCCATGTACAGACTTGCGTACGATGGTACCATTCTGGTGCCCATTGCTGTTCCCTTTATTTGAAGGTAGTTCCTTCCCTCAAACTGAAAGTTGTTTTCACCTCTCTCTATACCAACATCCCTCATGCACACGGCCTATCTGCAATAGAGAATTTTCTAAACAAACGCCCAGGCAAGCCTTCTCCCACTACATCTTTTCTTGTGAACCTGACCAGGTTCATCCTCAAATTTTATCCTCAGTACAAATTCTTGCACATAATATCAAGTTTTGACAAAAGTCAGTTAAAAAGATTTTCCAAGGTAATTTAATATCATTACAATTTTCCTAGTAAAAGTAAATTTAGAAACATGTGTAAATCAAGTAACTTGCCATCTAAAAGAATACTAATGTCAAATGTTTATTTGTTGACTAACATTATTTATACAAATATGTGCATTCATTAGCTTCTACTTCTTTCTATGTATGTCTCCTCCTTTGTTTCTCTCTCTCTCTCTCTCTGTCTGTCTTCTTCTCTTTCTTCTTTCTCTTTCTCCCTATATATATGTATATATATATATATATATACATACATAATAAAGAATCTTTTAAAAAGCTTGAATATGAGAGCATGTAATTAATAGTTGTTGAAAGTCAACTTGCAAATATACCAGATAAGTTTCATGTTTAAGTACATTAAAGTGTAAGTGATATATATAACCTAAGGTAGCGGTGCTTCGGGCAGTTTAAACCCGCTCCCAAGTTAATTAAAAAAAGTGATATATATTAATGTAACATATTATAGAAACATAATTGTCATTTAAAAATGCTGTAAATATTGATATGTTAGAAAGTAAACAACACTGTTGTATAAGTTACTTGTTATTTTAGAAAAAATATAAAATTGTACCAAAATATTAGGCTATAAATTTATTTAATACAAAACTACCTTTTTATTTTACTTGTAGAGAGTACTTGTTTAAGGTTTTAAAAAGCTTGTTTTATAAAAGTAAAAAAGGAATTTTAGCTTACATACAGTTTTAGGATTCCGAATATCCTAAAATCAAATTAAAAAATGTCTCTTGAGTTTTTAATAAGTTATGTTGATGTGAAGTAAAACTAATTTCAATAATTCAAAGTTTTGATCTAGGACATAACTTTCTTCTAGGCAAGATTTATTTATAAGATTATTTAAACATTTGGTGAGCAAACAAGTATTATAAGAAATTTTAAAAGAAAAGTCAATTCCTACTAAGTGTCTACAGAGAAAAAAAAATTATTCTAGTTACTTTTTATTTTATAATTACATATTACATATTTGTTATTACTTGCAACCAGATTTTTTGTTTACTAAGGGTTGTTAAATTGTTAACTTACACTTGGAGGAAACGTTTTTGTCTTACGACTTCTTCAGCCTTCAGGAAGCCTCCAGACTTAACAAAAAGTCTGGTCGCAAGTAATAGCAAAAGTGTAATAAGTAATTAACAGCCAGCTCTTCATGAACAGCAACAAGATTTCGATATTTTATAATTACAATTAATATAAATATGTATATACATAGACCTGTAACAGAATCACAATATTAAGTGGCAAAATAGAACTTGAATTTCCTTGCAATTTTCTATTTTCCTCTCTATACGGTATATGGTTTAAGACTATTAATTTTGTTTGTTATTATTATTTGCTTTTTCCCTTTAGTTTCTAATTTATGAAGCTGATGGCGGTCTATAATTTCTCAGTCTATCCATCTCTTCATTATTGCAAGGAACCTCTCTTTTATAAGTTCATATACATTATAAAGTAATTGATTCCTAGTTATGGAAAAGTTGGTTCAGTGCCAAAGAACTGGATTTCAAACATGTGGCTACTTAGTTGGAATCCAACCAAGATAACAAATTTTTAAAATTTAATTCTTGAAAAAACTGTATTAACATCAATTGCCATCCACTACAGGTTTAAACAAATGTATTTAAACTTGATTGGATGAATAAAAACATATTTTATTAATAATTGGAAATTTGTACAAGATATAAATAAGGAGTATGAGCTAATAGTAGAAATAAAATTAAAAAAACACCTCCATAGGTAAAAATTAAGGCAACATCTTGAATAAAAAATAAAATTCCTTTTTAAACCTTATGTCACTAATCTACAATAGGATTTTTAATCACATGTTTTTTGAAGTTGCTTGATGTAATCATCTTGAATTCACTGATTAAACTAATTTTAAAAATACTCAACTAAGTGAATAGGTAATTGCTTACTTGCTGACGTGTTCACGCGAACGAATGTTTTGAAACGCATCAGCAAAAAAGTAATTACGTATTCCTAGTTAAGTATTTTTAAAACATGTTTTTTGCTACCAAAGTTAAACTTAAAAAGCAAAGGTAACAGTTGGTTACATAATTACAATTTCTTACTTTTAATGCTTTATTATATAATTGGTTATTTCTAATTCTAATCAATCTATACACACACACACACACAGTATATATTGTTTTCAGAAAAAAAAAACTAAAAAACATACGATTTTCAAAATAATGATTCTGCCTACTTGTACTATTGACTTTTTCTCCAAGGAAGCTAGTATAGGCAAAACTCAAACATTATTTAGATGTTATGTCACCATCTCACTGCAAATTTTATAGTTGGCTGTCAACAGGGGGCGAGCCGGGCCCAACTATCACCAACTATTTTGATTAATGAGTTAGTGCATTTGACCGACTACTTTGATGGTACTCTTTCGCATCAGTCCATTGTTTTGTTTGTGAATACATTTCCTCATTTACCAAGGCTTTGATGACTGCTACATTGTTTTACAAAGTGATATGACAACATTTACATCCCTGAAGTAAAAAAATGCACCCAACACATCTTGTTGAAGAAGGTAGTAAAGTTCTTCAATTATTCTTTTAATTGTTGATAATGGACCAACCCATTCCACCAAAGAACTGTGTGAAAAAGGGATTAGACAGTTTAAAATGATCTTTTTATTGTCAAACCCACAAGCTTGTTGGAAGAACTGGACCAGTCTGTTCAAACCATGAAACACAATTTAAGAAAGAAACTTTAGATAGCGAGTGAAGACGAAGAAGGTGAGTTGGCTAATCATAACAAAATTAATTTGAAGAATTGCTCTAACATGGTGGCACAGTTTGGTTAAAATATTTACATTAAAATGTGTGTGGAATAAGTTGAAAGGCTTATCTACTGAAGAAGAGGAGAAAAAGAAAAGAGAATCTCAGGGGAAAAAGGTAGAGAGATAGGACATGTAACAAATTTAGAAAAGTTGCTTGATGTAATCATCTTGAATTCACTGATTAAACTAATTTTAAAAATACTTAACTAAGTGAATACGTAATTGCTTACTTGCTGACACGTTTCATAACAATTGTGAATGTAAGTATTTTTAAAATTAGTTAAATTTAGAAACTTTTGAAAATTCCTGGATGCTCAGAAGTTAGTGCTAAAGATATAGAAGAATGAATGGTGCATGACTTGTCATGAAAATTTTAAGGTATAAATCTTTTTGGGAAAATCTACATTTTTTTTTTTTTTTTTTTTTTTTTTTTTTTTTAACTTGGGAGCGGGTTTGAATTGCCCGAAGCACTGCTACCTTAAGGTATATTGTACTTACCTCCCTGATCTAGTCAAATAACCCCTTCCCTCTTACCAGGTTTAGGAGTTTCCTGACTAGAGTTTTACCTTCAGCATCCACCAAAGCCGTTCCATCACCAAAGAGGTTGAAGCGCCTCTCAGCAAGTACTCCACATCTGTAAATAATGTGTGTGGCAGTCTCCTGTTCCTGCCCGCACAATCTGCACACGGGTTCATCCTTGTAGATACCCATTTTATGCAAATGTTTCCTTAGTCCACAGTGTCCCGTGAGTAGTCCTGTGGCTATCCTTAATTCCTGCCTAGACAGATAGATGAGACTCTTCTGCAGCCCCAAGGAAGGTCTCCTAAGGGTTAGCTTACTGTGCCTCATCCCTTCGGCCCTGATCCAGTGCTCACAGTGTCTTTCAGCCATCCACCTTCGCACTGTCATCCTGACCATGGATTTGGAAATACCCACCGCAGGTTCCGGTCCAATCAGGGGAGTCGAGGACCCCTCCCTGGCCAGCGCGTCTGCGGCTTCATTTCCAAGTATTCCCCTATGCCCTGGCACCCAACCAATCTTGACTTGATTGTGCCTTGCCAGAGCTTGTAGGTTAATTAGGCACTCCCTGACTATGGCCGAGGTGACCACGTGTCCGTTTAGTGCCTTAATTGGTGCCTGACTGTCGGAGAAAATAGCAATCCGGGCCCCAAGTGTTTCCCTTCTCGCTATCTCTCCCAGACAGGCATTTATAGCATATACTTCGGCCTGAAAGACAGAGGTATGCCTCCCCAAGGAAAAAACTAGTTCTACCCTTGGGTTTTTACAATACACCCCCGCTCCAGTGCCGAAGTCCATCTTGGAGCCATCTGTGTACCAGATCTGAGCTCCCGATGTCAATGTCCCTGACCATTCCATCACAGTTTGGTGGACCTGGTCAGGTGCAAACATTCGAGTAATGTGGTCGCTGCCCATTTCCAAGACGGGTTCTTTGACCACGCACTCGATACTCATATGTCCCGAGACATCTGGGAGGTTAGCCCAGTTGCTCGAGTTGCGCAATCTCCATGCCGCTAGCCTCGCCTCTCCCTTAAGGACAAGCTCAAGGGGAGGGAGGTTAAGCATTACTTCCATTGCTGCACCTGGTGTAGTTGATATCGCTCCCAGTGTGCACAGACAGGCCAATCTCTGGATAGAGCTCAGTTTAGCTCTTGTCTGTGTCTGGTTGGCCTTTGTCCACCACACCAGAGCTCCATAGGTAATCATAGGTCTTATCACCCTCAGATACATCCAGTGCATCATTGATGGCTTCAGTCCCCATTTCTTACCCACCATTCTTCTCACAGTCATCAGTGCCCTTTTGGCCCTGTTAACTGTCCTCTCAAGATGTGGATTCCAGGTGAGTTTCCTGTCCAGAGTAACTCCCAGGTACTTCACCTCCCCCACAAACTCAAGGTATTCACCAAACAAGCGGGGCATCCTGGTTGTCAGATCTTTTCGCTGTCTGGTGAAGTTAATGAGAGCAGTCTTTTTTGGATTTACCCTAAGGTTCTCCTTTTTACACCACTCTTCAATCAGTCGTAGAGGATTTCTGATTACCTCAAGGACTGTATCAGGAAATCTGCCCAGGATCAGGACAACTATGTCGTCCGCATATCCTAGACAGAAGTACCCCTGTTCATTCAGGAGTTCAATAAGGTTGTCAACCACTAGGCACCACAACAGAGGAGAGAGAACCCCCCCCCCCTGTGCACAGCCCAGACTTGTCTCCGCCCTTCTGACCTCCCCTGCCACCTCTACAGAAATGCTTCTGTTTGTTAACATGGAACTTATCCAACCACACGTGGTCGCATCCACTCCATGACGTCTTGCACCACTTACCATCGTCTCCACTGAGGGGTTATTGAAAGCCCCTTCAATGTCGAGGAAGGCACCTATGGCACAACCTTTCTTAGCGATCATTTGCTCAATCCTACCAACCACTTGATGGAGAGCTCCCTCGCAAGATTTCCCCGGTTGGTAAGCATACTGGTTCCAATGCAGTGGTTTGATAGCCAAAGCACCCCCCCTAATATGCCTATCAACCAGTTTTTCAAGTCCCTTGAGAACAAAGGACATGAGTGTGATAGGTCTGTATCCTTTCCCTTCCGATTGGTTACCGGTGGGCTTAGGTATAAAGACCACCTTACTAGATTTCCAGGCTGCCGGCACATGCCCTAGAGCAATGCTTAGCCTGTATAATTTAGTAAGTACCAGCACCAGCATATCCATTCCCTGCTGCAGCAGCACAGGATAGATCCCATCTGGACCTGGAGATTTGTAGGGTTTAAAAGTGCCAATAGCCCATCTTACCCTTTGTGGAGTTACTATCCTCCTTGCCACTTCCCAGTCCTCCCTCTTACCACGTCTTGTGGAGAGTTTGGTAACCGGTTCAGTGTCTGCTCCCCCAAGTTTCCTCAGGGTACTGGAAGGGAAATGTGTCCTGATTAATTCTTCCACAGTTTCCCCTGCCGTTTTTGTTATATTTCCCAGTGGGGTTCTTAGCATCCCCACCGGGTTAACTGGGTCCTTAGAGAGCACTTTATACAGTCGTGCCCCTTCCCGAGTTTTGTCAATCTCATGACAAAACTCCTTCCAGGACTTCCTGCGCGCTTCTCTAATTGCCCTGTTGTATTCGGTTAGTGTTTTCCTATACAGGCCCCACTCCCCGTTCTTTTTTGCTCTATTAAAGAGTCTCCTGGTGGTCTTCCGAAGTTTGGCTAGCTTCTTGTTCCACCATGACGGATCCCCTACTTTCCTCCCCTCACTGAGAGGGCAGTTATCGGTAAAGGATTCTATTATAGCCTCGCCAACCAATGTGGCAGAGTCTTCTAGCTCTCTCCTCCCACCATACTCCAATCCAGCCTCCTCAATCCGAACACCCAGGTCCCTCCTGTAGGAGTCCCAGTCTGTTCTTCTTGGATCCCTGGTTGGGCGAAGCATGGCTGGATTTAGAGAGATATCATACCTAATATGTCTGTGATCAGAAGAAGATGGTTCATCCGGCACATGCCAATTTAGTACATACCTAGCCATCTGGTTCGATGCCACCGTAATGTCCAGGACCTCCTGTCTGGCCCTAGTGACAAACGTCGGCTCTTCCCCCTGATTTAGGACTAGTAGATTCTTAGAGCTAAGATAAGCTAAAAGTTCCTCACCTCTAGTGTTTGTACCTGTACTACCCCACGAAGTGTGATGGGAGTTAGCATCCATCCCCACCAACAGCTCCTCATCCACAGCCTCGCAGTGCTCGACCAGGCTCCTCAGCTCTTGTGTTGGCAGAGCCCCCGCGCAGTCAAAGGGGAGATATGCCGTGGCCAGGTTCAGCCTCTTCATCCCCCCCTCCGCCCGCAGCTCCACCGTCACTGCTAACAAATCCCTGCAACAGAAGTTCGTTAGTACAAAAGCACACAACCCCCTCCTAACCAGGATACACGTCCTGGGAACACCGGAGTCCTTATCATACAACAACTTACCTCCAGATGTCGCCAGCCCGCATATTTTTCCTCCAGAAATCCATGGTTCCTGGATGAGCACCAAGTCCACCTCTCCCCTGTCCAGCATCCTACACACGACAGCACTCGCCGCCCTGCTATGCTGTAGGTTCACTTGGAGGATCTTGATCATTGTTCTGCTTAATTTGCAGTCGCCTGGGTCCGCAGAGCAGCCCCAGGACTAGACATCGAGCTCAACTCTACAGCCACTTCACCGGTTTCTGCAGTCGGCAGCTTGACAGCCGCCCCCGCACCCCCAGTGATGGTTGCCGTTGACACATCTGCTACAGACTCATGGTTTGCCGTCTCATTGGCTCCCACTGTCTGTGCAGTCTCGAAATTAATTCTTATACTTACTTGGTCCATTAAAGTCCCACGAGTATGGGGGAAATAACGGTCGACCAGAGCAGAGCCCCCACTGCCCTGGCAAGACAACATACAATGAGGTTTTGTCTGGTTCCTCAAGGGGATCGTTTGGGACTGCATTTTATACCCTGCAGCCATTCATCCTTCGGCACGATGCCTTCCACCTTGGATTGGGTATTCAGTCACTGACCTTGAAGCACACCCCAAGTTCAGGACATTATTAACTGCTCAGATGAACAGCCTGCTTTACTCTCTTTTTTACAACTGTGTCGTTTGGGCAGTTTCCCGCCCCTACTTCACTGTCGCATTGCCCTTGGTTCACCCGGGAGGTGAGAGTAGCATTGTGAGGACTTAATTCCCAACTACCCCAGTCTCCCCGGTCAGAGCACTCGGTTATTTCTACCAAGCCTAACCGGTTGACTGACGAGGAGGGATAATTCCTCACCTTTGAACCATAGCCTTGGTCCAGGCCTGCATATTCAGAAACCTTCCGGAATCCTTATTCACAGGTAACCTACATTTCTGTAGGCCGTCCCACTATCCGCCACCTGTGGACCCGCCCGGTTGCTCAGGCCAGCTTGCCGGGAAAAAAAAAAGCAAGCTGCATTACTTTTAATGCTTTATTATATAATTGGTTATTTCTAATTCTAATCAATCTATACACACACACACACACAGTATATATTGTTTTCAGAAAAAAAAAACTAAAAAACATACGATTTTCAAAATAATGATTCTGCCTACTTGTACTATTGACTTTTTCTCCAAGGAAGCTAGTATAGGCAAAACTCAAACATTATTTAGATGTTATGTCACCATCTCACTGCAAATTTTATAGTTGGCTGTCAACAGGGGGCGAGCCGGGCCCAACTATCACCAACTATTTTGATTAATGAGTTAGTGCATTTGACCGACTACTTTGATGGTACTCTTTCGCATCAGTCCATTGTTTTGTTTGTGAATACATTTCCTCATTTACCAAGGCTTTGATGACTGCTACATTGTTTTACAAAGTGATATGACAACATTTACATCCCTGAAGTAAAAAAATGCACCCAACACATCTTGTTGAAGAAGGTAGTAAAGTTCTTCAATTATTCTTTTAATTGTTGATAATGGACCAACCCATTCCACCAAAGAACTGTGTGAAAAAGGGATTAGACAGTTTAAAATGATCTTTTTATTGTCAAACCCACAAGCTTGTTGGAAGAACTGGACCAGTCTGTTCAAACCATGAAACACAATTTAAGAAAGAAACTTTAGATAGCGAGTGAAGACGAAGAAGGTGAGTTGGCTAATCATAACAAAATTAATTTGAAGAATTGCTCTAACATGGTGGCACAGTTTGGTTAAAATATTTACATTAAAATGTGTGTGGAATAAGTTGAAAGGCTTATCTACTGAAGAAGAGGAGAAAAAGAAAAGAGAATCTCAGGGGAAAAAGGTAGAGAGATAGGACATGTAACAAATTTAGAAAAGTTGCTTGATGTAATCATCTTGAATTCACTGATTAAACTAATTTTAAAAATACTTAACTAAGTGAATACGTAATTGCTTACTTGCTGACACGTTTCATAACAATTGTGAATGTAAGTATTTTTAAAATTAGTTAAATTTAGAAACTTTTGAAAATTCCTGGATGCTCAGAAGTTAGTGCTAAAGATATAGAAGAATGAATGGTGCATGACTTGTCATGAAAATTTTAAGGTATAAATCTTTTTGGGAAAATCTACATTAAAAAAAAAAGTCTTTTAAGAGAAATAACTTTTACTCGGTGAACATTATTATTACTATGCAGGACATTTTGTAAGTTAATAAAAGTCCTAAATAAAAATATACATAAAATTTAATCTTTGTAATCTCACTTCCATTGGTTATTGTTTCATTTAATAAATAATAAACTATTTTATTTTTTATACAAAATGAGAATGTCGAAAACAATAAAATACATCTTAGGCACTGTAAATGGGTTTTCAAGTCAATGAAATATATACTGCTCAGTAATAGGGTCAACTGATACCTGGGTATTTTGTATTGAAAAACATATATTTACATTTTAATTCTTCCAGTAAAAAATATCAACGCAATTATCTTTGAAGAGTTCAAACAATAAGCTTTAGACGATATTATTCTATTGTTTTAATAAGTAATTTAATTTTAGCAACTACTATTGTATATTCTAACTTTCAAGACAAAATTATTATAATGCTAAACATTTTTGTAATCAAGGTTTTCATTTCTCAACAATTGTTCATTATTGTACCTAAATTACTGGCATTCATGACTGATATCAGCAAATCGAAATCTTGTTGCTGTTCATGACGAGCTGGTTGTAAATTATAAATTACATTTTTGTTATTATTTGCGACCAAACATTTGTTAACTAAAAGTTGTTAATTGTTAACTCACACTTGGAGGAAACGTTTTCCTCTTACGACTTCTTCAACCTCGTCGAGGCTAGTTAACAAATGTCTGGTCGCAAGTAATAGCAAAAGTGTAATTTGTGATTACAGCATTATAGTAAAACAGTTTTGGAATTCTGAAGTTTGTCCATTAACAGTAAAGAAAATTTAAAATTTATTTTAATGTAATTACTTTTTTTAGATGGGACCTTTACTTTAAAAAATGTATGTATAATTTTATGTTTCGATAACAAATATGTGTATAAGACATGAATGAATATTGTAATTGTATAACCTTATATGAAAAAAATTTAGCAAATAAACATTGAGATAAAGTGGATTTAATGTTAAAATGGTTCAACATATTACCTTAAAATAAATAAAATCATATAATTTTTCTTGTTTGAATATATATTATAATTATTTACTATTCAAAATACCATATTCAACAATGTTAATGATAAATGTATTCATAATTATAGATAATAAAAAGAACACAAATGATTTTAATCTACACTATCGAGCGAACGATAGTAATCGATATAGTATTTGATATTTTGTACAGTACAGGTACAGTATAATTTAAAAGGCTATTAGGTAAATCGTATCAGCTGTAAGTCAAAATAAGTACTATTTTGTTATTTTTTTGAACGGAAATGTTATACAACAGAAAAAAAATTTTAGAGTAAAATATTTAATATTGGGCCAAAGCAAGAGTTTTTCGTTTTAAAACGATTTTGACGAATGTAAACATGTTGCCTCAATCTTTACTTTGATATTGTTTTTTTCTACGTCATATGACAAGGAATGCAATATGTCGGCAAAAATGTCTTGATATCCGAAGACTATAAAGATAGTCGCGAGGGCTTCCAAGGAAGATTCCTTAGGGGGTGAGGATGAGAACTAAACAAGGACTTTTTCTATTATAAGGTAACTTAGCATAATAACTTACAAAAAATGGATAGTACAGAGTATGAAATGGTTAGAAATCTGACCCTACTATTCTTCTTTGAAAGACTAATGGATAAAGGAGGTCCAAGAACTCTTCATGATCTTAGTTGTCAGTTTGGGGCTAAGGGTTTTACCAAAGAAATGAGACAAATTGCTGGTGGGTCTCAATCGGGTCTTAAGAAATTTTTGTCACAATATCCTTCGCTTTTTACTGTAGATGGGGATTATGTTTATGTTAATGCTTTCACCTCTCCTACAAGTGATAGTGAAGATCCTGGGTTTGGTTCTAAACAAGGCTGTAGTAAACGTGATTATGCCCAAGAAGCAGTTATGTATTTTTCTTCTAAGTTACAGCAATATGGTGTTGGAACAGAAGTTCCAATTAAAAGTCTGTTAGGTCATAGGTCTCAAGCTTCTCCAGAAGTACGTCATATTTCTGGGCAGCATATTAGAGAGTTTCGTGAATTTCTGTTGAGATATCCAGAAGCTTTTGTTGTAAGCGAAGATACTGTTATTTTAAAAGAATATGAAGGTAAAGAGCCTCAGCCTTTCCATGAACTAGAAGAAGTGAAAGTAGATCCAATTATTACTTCAAGACTAATGGATTTTTTTAGACAGTGTATAGAAATGAAGGGTCCATTATTAGTAGAACAACTTTTTCATCATGTTGTTTCTTGTTTCTCTCAAGAAATTTGGTCAGGAATTTTCAAAACTCCACAGGATTTGTCTACGTTTTTAAAAATGCATTCTAATTCTTTTCATGTCCAAGCTAATTTAGTAACTTTGGTTCCAAATGTGAAGGTTGATTCACCAATAAATAATAGATCATTTAATGATGAAACTATCAGTTACAATAGTAATGTAGGGCGAAATAGTATTAATAGTCAGTCATCTATTGTACCTTTGTTACCACCTGAAGTAGAACTTCCGCCTCTTCCCCCAGCTCAGCCAGTAGTATTACAAAACCAAAGTTTGAAACAGCGTATAAATTCATTAGTAATGAAGACTTTAGCTGATAACACTGAAAAAGATCGTAACTTTGCAGCAGCATCAGCAGTAAGTAATGGGTTAAGTAATGGTGAAAATTGGAAGGTTAAGGTTTTACAGTCTACAAAGGTTATTGCAAGTGTCAAGGAATCTTTACAAGTTGTAGAAGAGTTACTTAAACAAGAATCACCTACTGCAGTGTCATTTGACTGTGAAGGAATCAACCTCGGAGTTAAAGGACAGCTAACGTTATTCCAAATTGGGTTACCAACAGGTCAAGCTTTAATTTTTGATCTAGTGACGTGCCCTGTTTTGGTCACAGCTGGAGGATTACAACGACTGTTAGAATCAGAAAATATTGTTAAGGTAAATAAAATATAACTTTTTAAAATTCTTTAAAGCCTAGTTTAGCATTAACATGTTACTAGTGAAAAATGCAAATATATCCGGCTGTTACCAATAATTTTTTTAAAAATTACTAGTTTTAATGTGCAGAACATGAATATAAATTTTATTTTCTGTGGAAAATACAGAAAGTTAATTTTTTTCATGTTTAATTTGGGGCTACTTTTTTGGGCAAAAAGTATTACTTTGCGGAAGCAGACATCTAATTAGTTACTAAATGGAAATATTTGCCTTTTCGTTTAGTAGTAAAATAAACAATCTAACCTAATTTTGGCACTTTTTGCATGGAAATATACTAAAGTTAGGTTAGGTTACGTTTAATTCAAGTTTGGTTGTATGTACCTTTTCATTAAGTAGTAAAATTAATAAAACTAACATAACCTAACTTTAACTTGTTTTTTGCGGTTAATTTGCATGTTCGTTCAAGATAATTTATTTTAATAATAACCTTAAAATTTTGGCCTTCCCACTCTATTGCTATGTAATAGTTTGTGTCGCACGCTTTACATTCCATTACAGAGTGACAACAGAAAATTCCAATAAAATCATTTGTCATTTCACCAACAATGTCTTTTGTCATGTGTTGTTATAGCTTGATAGCTTATATATTTAAATAATCGATATATTTTGCCTATAGCCTAATAACGTTGCACCGTTTTTATTATCTGATTAATGCAGACCTTTGTCTTCAATAGAAGGAGCAGCATACTTCCTTTTAGCATTGTACAAAACCATGAAGTCAGAAAATACTGAATTGCCAAGTACTAAAACAGAATAGCCACAAAATCACTTTTTATTTTGAGTATTAATTGGGTTATCTGTTTAACAGAACTCTAGCCTACTTCATTAAACATTTAGAGCTTTTCTGAAAAAAAAAAAAAATTGTGAAGAAAGAATCAAACAATTTCTTGGAAAATTAAATCTATAAAATATGGACACAATGTATGCACTGACTGTATAAATTTGCAGAACTCAACAATTTCTGAATCTGAACTACAAAAACATAGAATTAAGAGAAATAAGAATTAAAAGCTTTTAAAACAATTAAAAACACATTTTAAACTACTGTAAATAAATAAATATTAAAATAAATTAACATTCATAGTAGAGAAACAATATGTTCTCGAAGAAGCCAAAAGTAATGTGACAATATAATTAGTTCAAGAGAGGGTCTGATCATAGAGATAATTACTGTCATATTGTGTGAAGAAGAAAGTCGCTGAAATGGTATAATAAATTATATAATGAAGTCTCATTTCAAATCACTAAACCTTTGCTGCTTAACTCTTTCTTATTATTTTAAAGTCATGGACATAGGTTAGGGTAAGATGTATTTGAATATCATACAGAAATTACAGCATCTTAGGTCCGGAGCACTATCTCGTCAGTTCATAAATAATATTAATCAAAAGAAAAATACATATTTATGAAAAAAAAATTAATATATATTTACCATTCAGTAGTAAGTTATATCATTAAATTCTTTAATTCAAAATTTGATACTTTTGTAAATTTTATATAATTTGTTACGTTTTGCATTAACAGATCTGAATAGTAGAGTTATAAATCCCAACAAACTGTTTGTAAACATGCAGACACTACAAACTACATGCTGCTATCTTGTTTCATTGTTGTTGCAACAAGGATGGATTTATAATTGTTTTATTAACATTAGGTTTCTGTTAAATGTTGCTCATCTATTACAAAACAGACAAACGGGTTCCAAAATAAATTACTGGAGGAATTGACCTATGTCTAGGTAACAAAGTATCCAGTTAGAATAGATTTGGATATAAAAAAATATCAATTTAGTGCAGGTAATGTTGACCTACTGAACGTTTAAATTGTCAAAGTTGAAGTAGTAATATATAAATCTGTATAATCTCAGATTTTTTAAAAGAACACTATTAAAATATTTTAATGTGTCTATATTAAAATATAACTGAACGTATATGGTTAAGATTGGTTTGGTTGAAAAGAAAATGAAACCATTTGTTAAAGCAACCTTTTTGAGACAAACTTCGTAGCATTCCATGGATTCACCGTGCGGGTGCTGGGCCCATCGTGTGTCAAAGGGAGTAACCCTGAGAAGCCCTAGAAAGTTAATCGGCCTTTATTAACGTACAGTTCAATCTCTGTAACCTGAATTCCAGTAGTTCGAAATTCCCACTAATCTGAAAGGATTTTCGAAATTATAAAAAAGAGAAATAAATAAATGGCTATAAGAGAAGTTCAAAGAAAAAAAGTAACATTGTTTTGTTTACTTTGCAATGTCTTCAGTGTATCGATCCCTTTTATTAGTCAGCCTACAGCAGTTCAGTTTCAACGTTTACGGCAAGCAGGCGGTAGAATCGTTTTGTCATTGTAATGTGCTCAACTTTAATTTTTATAATGGTTTCTTCTTTTCTTACAAGAAAACACAAAACACTTTCGTTGTTGGATGAGTACGAGATTGGAATTACCATTCGATGTTCGGATTACCGGAATTGAACTGTATTTATATGAATAAACATCAAGTTCACAAGTATCCTAACACAAGTTGGTACTGATGAATCTGTGTAATTCAGTTTTTATCGTTATATTTTTTTTTATATGAAGGGTAACAATATCTTTTGCCCTTTATATATTAACTTGTGTAACAGTAGCTTGTTAAATGAAAGTTGTTATATTTTCATCAATGAGAATATATTTTTCTAAAAAATTACAAAAGTGTACTCCTACTTTTTATTTATGTAATATCTATTTACACACCGCCTTATGTAATTATGGTGACAAAATGTTTAAAATATCATGCAGTCACATTCAATGATGGGAAAGTTCATTAAAAATAAACTTGAATAGAATTATTTTTTATGATATCAAATAATTACGCATTTAATTTTAGTTGTAAAAATAATTCAACTAATTTTAGTTTTTATTAGAAAATTATGACCAATTTGAGAACTTTTGTATTATCACTGTGTGTTGGACCATTGTATATTGATGTGTTTCATTGATATCATTTCACCAAAGCCGTTTGCAATCTTAAAGTTGGTGAACTTTTAATTTTAAAATCTATCCTAATTTGATAGTTTGTAGCTCTATTTTAATATAGCATTGGAGTTGTGTAGTAAAAAAATATAACTCTGTTTTTTTAAGACTTCCAGTTTATAAAATTTTGCTTGAGTTTGTTCATTTAGTTTATGTTCCAGTTTTGTCAAATTTTAAACTCTCTAATGTTTATTTATGGTTAAAATAATTTATTTCATATTTAGAATGTAATTTTGTGTAACATAAATCAAATATATAGTCAAACAAATACATAATCTTGAGGAAAAACAAATTCTCACTAACATTGTATCACAACATATTCTTAATGCCATTGTACATTAAAGTTATTATTGCAACTTTTTTCAAACTTTAATTTTTTTGAGAGTCATTTGCTAAATTTTATTATTTTTTCTATATCCTTAGGACTGTTTGCATCAAGTTTTTTTTTTTGTAATATCTTATTAATTTGAGGTTGATATAATTACCTAGAATAGAAGTTTTAATTTATAAAGAACCTTTATTTAAAATTACATTTATTTTTAACACTATCATTTGTTTGGTGTAAACATTTTACACTTTAAAAATTGTAAACATTATTTTGAAAATTGAAAAAGCTGAAAAGGTTGATAACTTTGATAATTTGTTTAAATATGATAGATATTTATTGAATAAACAAATATTTACATATTAAACGTGTAAATGTATATAATTTTTCTCAAAATTTCTAAGATCATGATACATTAACACAATGGTAAAAATATATTGCTTTAAATATAATTACTTTTAAAATATGTTATTAAATTATTTATTTGTCTTTTATTTAAAATATTTATTCTAGAAATCAATTGATTTTCTAACTTTGGTTGAACAGCTGCATGACATCATTATATGATAAGAAAGGAATTTGAATGACAACATAATATAGTGTGTATTTATAAGACAATTTTCATATCTTTTTTTAAACAAGCGTGTATATGTTATTGATTTTAATTGTTTAGGTAATCCATGATTGCCGAAATGATAGTGTTAATTTGTATAATCAGTTTGGCATCACTTTACGTAACGTGTTTGACACTCAGGTAAGAAAATATTTCTGTATTTGTTATTAAGTTTCTTTTATTGTAGTATATTTTATATAATTTATTTCATCTGTTATTTTTTATCAGTTGTGGTAATAATTGTCAGAGGTAAATATAATTATAATTATAATTATAGTTGGGACCATTTTAAGTTATAAATGAATCATTAGAAATACAGCTGCATACATCATTTTATTCAAATGTATACATCTATAGACCTTACTAGAGCTCATAGGCAGATAATAAAAGATATTTTTATCTTAATATTTTTCATATTTCAAAAGTCTAAAATACATTTTTAAATTCCTCCTATTACCTCACACTCTCCTAATATATATCTTGTACAAATTTTCAATTGTTAATAAAATACGTTTCTATTCATCTAATCAAATACATTTTTTTAAACCTATAGTGGATAACAATTGATGATAATAAAGTTTTTACAAATATTAAAAATAATAAAATAATAATTGAATAATTTAATTCAATAATTAAATTAACAAGATTTGGGAGTCTATCAGGATTCAAACTGTGAATCTTCATCTTCAAAGTGGCTAGCTTTGGCACTGCATCAACTTTTCATACTGAGAAATGAATTTCTGAAATACGTATATGAATTTTTTCCCCCTATCTGGTTGTCATCGAAACCTCCACTGTACAACTGTTGCCATGGTTACTAAAAAATATCATAAATAGTGCTGTATGGTTAAAAATGAATGAAACAAATAAAATAACAAACTGGAAATAAGCAAACCGTGATACAATTTTTTTTTCTTGACCTCAGTAGGAATTTAATTTTAAAAAAATTTCTATTTCACTTGTTTTTTGTATTGTATCAAAACTTGGAAATTAATACAGTAGTTTTCTAGATAGTTATAAAATTAGTATATACATGTGGAAAAAGTAAAGCTATATCAAAACTAGCAGTTTTTGTTATACACCTTAAGTCTTTTTTAAACTATATTGTTATTAATATAAAATATCTTTGATTTTTATTATTAAACTATTTAAAATAAAATCAAACATGAATGTTGTACTTGTCTATCCTTAAAGGAATATTATATGTTGTCTACATTTGGATAATATTGTTTACCTTAATGACCTCATTCTGTTGACCAACTTTCACCCATTTTGTGAAAGCTAGCTACTCAAATATAAGAAGTTGGATTTCAAGATAAATTTGTATGCATGGACTTTAAATATATGCATTACTAAATGTGATGATTGTAATATTTGTATAGTGATGCATCCAAAACATGTGACATAATCAACTTTAATGTTATTAATATTATTGTTTTAAATATAATAAAAATAAATCAAATTCATTATTGTATTTATTGCAATAATTTATAACACAGGTTGTACTGTATAGTTTTTTTAAACTGTCTTGTGTTTATAATTAATTGTAATTATTAATTGAAAGTAATTCTAAATTTGCTAAAACATAGTGGGAGATACCTTGGCCTTTAATTTTTATATAATTCTTGTAATTTAATAAATTAACTCCAGTTAGAAGTGGCAAATTATTTTTATTTAATTTAAATCAGAAATAATGGGTCAATACATA
Source organism: Prosapia bicincta (assembly GCA_036971475.1). Lineage (NCBI taxonomy): Eukaryota > Metazoa > Arthropoda > Insecta > Hemiptera > Cercopidae > Prosapia > Prosapia bicincta. The sequence goes on from JBAIZL010000002.1 coordinate 196,614,199, forward strand.
CAGACCATTGTTTTAATATTTTTCATATTAAAAGAAATACATTTTTTGTATTGTGTCAAAACTCAGAAACTAATACAATAGTTTTCTAGATAGTTATAAAATTAGTATATACATGTGAAAAAGCAAAACTATATTAAAACTTGCAGTTTTTGTGCTATATATCTTGAGGTTAAAATTATATTATTATTAATATAAAATATCGTCTTAGATTTTCAGAATTAAATCATACATTATTGGGCTGTCTACCCTACAAAAAAAAAAAAAAATTATGCATCATCTACACTTGGATAATATTGTTTACCTTAATGACCTCATTCTGTTGACCAACTTCCACCCATTTTGTGAAAGCTAGCTACTCAAATATGAGAAATTAGATTTTAAGATAAATTTGTATGCATGGACTTAAATATATGCATTTGTAAATGTAATGATTGTAATACTTGTATAGTGATGCATCCAATACATGTGACAAAATCAACCCTAATGTGTTTATTATTATTGTTTTAAATGTATTACAAATAAATCAATTTTATTATGGTATTTATTACAATAACTATAACACAGGTTGTACTATATATATATATATATATATATATATATATATATATATATATATATATATATATATATATATATATATATATGTTAACTGCTTTGTGTTTACAATTGTAATTATAAATTAAAAGTATTTCTAAATTTGTCAAAACATGGTGGGCCATACCCTGGCCTCTAATTTTTATATAATTCTTGTAATTTAATAACTCCAGTTAGAAGTAACAAATTATTTTTATTTTATTCAAACCAGAAATAATGGGTCATTACATACAGAAATTTTATAGCCTCTATTTATATACCATCACTTTCAAATAGCCTCAAAAAAGTAATCAAATAACGATAAATCAGGTATTTGTGGTGGCCAGTCGATTATGCCATCATGTACAATTCAAGTCAAGGATTTAGTATGAATAAAGAGCAAGTCTAATTCGCCCCACCCTTAACACTTCCAAGCTCTTCTCTATTTCCTGTATTAGTAGAAATTTTTCTCCCTTTTTTAGTTTCACTGTTACTTCACATAAAATTGAATAATCACTTTAAAATAAATTTGAAATCTATATATTCTGGTTTATAACTTCCTACAAAAGGTATCCTACAGAGTAACTGTTATTTGTAGGTAGAGAAATCTATATTGCGAATGGAACCCTACACACAAGAGCAACGATCCTTTCCTATATCACAAAAAAAGAGAGTTTCATGCCTGTCTTAATCTTAAGGGAGCTGATTTGCTAAAATAGTACTGTATACATTATGAATGTGTCATAAATTAAAAATTTCATTGTAAACTGAGTTTCACCAAAATTAAGCAAGCACTAGTGATTCTACTTATAAAATGTGTTTTTCAATTCAAAAGAGTATAAATGTACCAGTTATTGTCAACCTTGTAATCAAATTAACTCATTGTGTCAAAAGTTATTGTTAAAATTAAATGTTCATAGCTTTATTAGAATGATCCATAATTATCCAGAAATTAATTGTTTAATTAGAGAGAGTTTTTTTATATAAACCTTATACTAATATTACTGCAAGCTGTTGTAAACCTTATTATATATTATTACATGGAGATGAATAGGGACTTGAAATGTAATTTCACATGATTAGGCAAACTGTAAGAGATTGGGCATTCTACAAGATTTTGATTTCAATAGATTAAAACAATTCAACATTCATAGTGCTCATGCCCAAAACATAAAAATCTTTCGAAACAAAAAATCCCTTTAGTTGATTACGCTGGTAGGGACATATTTAATTTATGAAACTAGAGAGCTGTTTTATTTTTATACTAATTTAAAATTGTATTAAAAACAGTTTTGAATACTCTTTATCACTGTGAAGTGGAAAAGCATAAATAATTCCCATGATGACTACCAATATGGAAATGCCACTTTTATTTCCTACATGATATAGTGATGGTTCCTTACCAGGATCCATTTTAAACTTTTTCTATCCATATGCAGCTAGAAGCAAAACTTTATAGGGCTTTTTCATTGATTACTCCTCTGATTTGTTTTAACACCATTTTTTATCTTTTTTCCTGCAAGTTACCTCGCCAATAAAGAGTTGTCGATTTTCTATTCTTTGCTTGCAAATGTCTCTATATAAATATAACTGTATAAAACAACTGTGGCGTAATGTTTAACAAAATAAATGAAACCTCTCAACCACATATAACTTTCTTCTTTTATTTAAAACCTTATGTTCATTTCGATTGCATAGCAATCATCCTCAGAGATAATTTACAATGAAAATACCAGTGGTATTACGTGTTATAATGAAATAAATACCTCTGGTATTTTCATTGTAAATTACCGCTGTGGATCGTTGCCATGCAATCGAAATGTAAATAAGGTTTTAAATAAAAGAAGAAAATTATTTGTGGTTGAGAGGTTTTGTTTATTTTGTCTATATATAAAGTTTATTCCGTAAAGAGGTGACAACCTATAGGAAACTCCTCTATAGATTTATTGGAAAACTTTAGATTTATTTATTTAGATTAGATTTATATAGTTTAGGGCCTCTATATATTTAAAATATAAATTTGAGGGTATTATTTTGTAGAATTCATAACTCAGAATTTCTTAATCTTCGAGATATCAGGAACATTATAATCAGATGTTTTCATGATTATGTTTTTAAGTATATATTACACTAGGAAAATTATTAAAAGCTTTTTTTTCTGTATAGTCAACTATTTTTTTAAGTAGAAGTTTTTTCCAAAAGAGGTTTTTCAAAATTGAAACATTTGGGATAACCTAAAAGTCTTGTCTGAATATTTTTCACACAAGAAGGTACGTTTTATAACAATATAATTAACAATATTGTAGATTTTCACTTTATTTTTAAAGATTAACCCTTAGCACGCTGGACATATAATGGGTAATTAACAGATTACGAGCCATTAGGTAAAAAAAAACTTGTTTTGAATTATTCAAAGTTCTATTTAATTGTGAGTTCTTAAAGATGTATTTGAACCAAAAAATAATAAACTAGTTATTTTTATAATTTTTTTACAGATTAATCATTACAAATTAACTTACAGATATAAACATATTTGGGTAATCCAAGATATCAATAAATGCATTTCAACAAAACAATTACCTATGTCATATTAAAATACTTACTAATATTACTAAATAGAAAGGAGCGAAAATATAATATATATCAACTTTTTAACAATAATTCATGTCTGTTTCAAAATATTTTCTGTGTGGAGTTCAAAACACTCATCTGGATGTAAGGTTGGGTTGGACACACAAGTTTTACAAAAGTAAATTGATTCTTTCGTAAGTCCCTTTCTCAAACACAACATATCTTGTTCCTCATTCTTTCTTTAATAAGAAGTGGCGACCTTCAAATATTCTTCTGGAAGTCCCTGAGGTTTCCTTTTCTTTTGCTAGGCAACTCTTTCTTCAACCAGATCATCCACCAAGCTATTTCTAAATTTTTCATGGGTCATTGGCTTTTTGTTGTATCGTGTTTGTACATTCTTATACAATACATTCTTATTAGGAGTTAACAATAGCCACTTCCAGAAGCCAAAAAAACATTTTCCTATACCATTTCTTAGTTCTCAGGAACTGCTATGAAGAAATGAAGTGGTCTGACCTATCAACTGCTCCCATGTTTTTTGTGTAATCCATTACAACATCAGGTTTTTGGACTGGGGGTTTACCTGGCCACTTTTTTGGGACTTCTTTCAATGTAGTCATGTCTCCTTTACTTATTGTGCTTAGCACTGTAACAGCTCGTTTGTCTTTCGAACACAAAACCAAAACATTCCCTTTTCTGGAAGATTTCATATCACCTTTTTTTATTTTATTACATTTCAGATTTAGTTTCACAAAATCATAAACAATAAATTAATCTTTCAGTACAAACAAAGGTCACTCATGTAAACAGTAAACAAACAACTTTAGCAGTCTTAATTCGAACACAAAATGTGACACAGTTGGCAGACGCTGCGTCCTGCTGAGAATTCCCGTCATACGCGCATGAGTGAAATACGTAATGGCGCCTGGTGACTACAATGGAATGTGGATTGGTAGCAGGTGGCCGAGAACAACTAACGTAGTTGAAAAATTTATTTACACGAAACATTGTCCAACATTGTAATTGACTTTAAACAAACAACTAAGACTTCTATATACAAAATATTGATAATAAGTGATTTCCTGTAATATGCGCTGGCAGAGATTCCAGCCTTACACGAAATGAAGTTATACGGATGCAAAGGGTTAACTTCTAAATAAAAAAAAGTATGATAAATTTGTAATAATAAAAAACACACTAATATATAATATTTTATTTCGAGCAGTTTTACCTTCTATTCTAATTGTACTTAAATATAAATTTGAAGTGTAAGAGTATATCATCAAGTTCTCAATGTGTTTGTACAGGCCGCTCATGCAGTTTTACAACTGCAGATGACAGGCAAACCTGTTTACAAGGTTAAAAACATAAGCCTAAACGCACTCTGTGAACTTTACGAAGCACCAGTCAATCCTATAAAAGAACAGTTGAAAAATATGTACAGGCGTGATCAGAGATATTGGGCCAGGCGTCCGTTGACTCGAGATATGATGCTGTATGCAGCTGCTGATGTTTTATCTTTGGTGCCACAAGTGTATAATGCGATGCTTAAGTAAGTAATTTTAGTCTTAAAGCTTAAGGACAAACTGACAAGATTTGTACAACAATAGTGGTTAAATTGCACTTGTATGTCAATGGGCTAGGCCTCAAATATCAGATAATCAAATTTCAATATTAGTTTTATAAGAGATATGAGATTTGTTTAATTTAAACTTGTGTAGCTATTCTAAAATTAAATATAAATAGAATAATCTCTCTCTCTCTCTCTCCACCCCCTCTGTACAAAATTGTACACTTTTCCCCTCTACCCTCTCCTTTGTATACAGTTGGTACAAAATTGTCCAATTATTATTTATAATATTATTTTAAAGAAAGTAAAACTGACGTTTAACCTTTTGCGCTCCATAGGCGAACTGAGTCTGACATCTCAAAATATCACATTCCTCTCCACTGTAGGACTCGGTGCCGACATATTTTGCAATGCAATTATTAAACACTTTCAAACGTCTTGTGTAATGATATTGTGTACTATGTTCATTTGCTGTGTTATGAGAAGGCAATGTTTATTTTTATAATGCTGATTGACCTTATTTATCATAATTATTTTGTAAATAAACAACTAGTTCCATACAGCTGTTTACTGCACAGTAATCGTCAGACATCTGGCTTAGTTGATAGATTGCTGTTGATGTGAACATATCCTCATTCGTATCTCTTTTACATATTTAGTATTTTGCTTTTATTTTAGTTCAAACATATCATGTTATATAGATAAAGTGTTTTCTAATTGGCTTACGTGTGAGCGGTAGTCCTACTATCCGACTTGTCCAAATAACTCAAGATTACATCCAAACATTTACTTTGACAAGTTTCACACTGTCAAAAATTATAAACAATAATTTGAAGTGTTTTTCAAGTAGCCATATAAAGAAGTATGTGTAAATAGACTCAGCCTACAAAAATAAAAACAATTTTAAATAGGCTTACTTTACACTTTCCAATAATTTATATTTTGTCATATATGTTTTTTATAGTACCTACTTTTGTAAATATATTTTGTGCTTGTAAATATCATGTTTAGTGCAATTTATTTTTTTAAAAAAATAATCATTGAAGTGAAAAAATGACATCGAAGTGAACTATTATGTCTCATTCAAATCTAGTTGCAGCTGATCACTAAAGTAGGTTCACCATTCTTGGGATTTTTATGCATGTGCATAGTTTTACATGTTTTAGAATAAATATTACAAATAGATTTTTGTAATACTAGTTATGGATATATTTTTATTCAGCATTACGTTGGGCTTAAAATGACTATAATTCACCATAAGGAAAATGCTATTTCATCAACAAATCTAAATCTAATTATTTTTCCATGATAAAAAATACAAAAACGACATTTTATTTATGAAGCTGATAGCTTGTCTACAACTTATTATTCTATTCACCTCTTCATTATTGCAAGAAACATTTCTCTTATAATTTCATATACATAATTAAATAATTGTTTCTAGCTATGAGAATGTTCGTTCAGTGCCAAAGTGCTGGATTTTAAGCATGTAGTTCTTCATTTGAATCTGGCCAGGAATCAAGCTTTTTAAATTTAAATTCATGAATAAATATTTGAAGAAACTTTATTAATATCAATTGTCATCTACTATAGGTTTCAAAAACTGTATTTAAAACTGATTGGATGAATAAAAACGTATTTTATTGAAGACTGAAAATTTGTATATGGTACAGTAATACCTCGATTTACACTACCGTCTTACGCAATTCCCAAGTTATGCAGTTTTAAATCATGCTGTCCGAGTTATGCAGAAACTGGCCTGTTTCGGAAGAAAATGCCTAAAAGAACTTTTAGAGAGCGTGAAGAAAAAATATTTTCAAGTTTTAAGGCCGCCAAACAGATTGACAGTGATGGTTTTGGCTCAAATACAGCTGGTGACTGTAATTTGCAACTTCTCATAGTTTATCGCTCAGAAAATCCAAGGGCATTAAAAAATATTTCTGAAGCTATCTTGCTCGTGATTTGGAAGTCGAATCGGAAGGTTAAGTTGACAGCTTTTTTTTTTTGAGGACGGGTTTGATCATGTCATACCTCAAGTCAAATTTTATTTTCAGTCTAAACAAATTCCTTTTAAAGTAATTCCTATTAATTGACAATAAACCTGGCCATCTTCCTATTAGTTTCTTTTTTTGAGGACTGGTTTGATCATACTTACTTCTTACTTCAGCCAATGCCCGTCCTTGGCCTCTCAGCCATCCGACGCCGTGCCTCCCAGTATAATGTAGCGAGTCCTTCCCTGGACTCCTCGTGAAAGATATCCTTTAGGCCGTCACAAGTGGTAAGATGCTCTGCTGTCCCTTCGTTGTCGGAGCAGAGTGGGCAGATTGGTGTGTCTACCATTTCATGCGAAGCAGGTGTCTCTGCAGGTAGTCATGTCCATTGGTCATCCTAAACAAAGCCACTGCTACGCCTCTCAGAAGATCCAGTGGTATGCTTGATTGGATGATCTTTTCCCATTGCTTTCCTGTAGCAGCTTGTTTCCTGTCCCGTTTCATGGAGTCGCTGATAGTGCTGTTTATACTCCGACAGACACTGCGGTATGAGAGGGGGAGGATCGGCTGTGCCATGGAGCAGCCATGCTTGGCCAAACTATCTGCTTTTTCGTTTCCTCTGATGTCACAGTGCCCCGGCACCCATTGTACTGCAATCTGTTGTTTTTTGTAACATGCAGAGTGTTTTCTGGCAGTTGTTTATTTCCTTCCCTTCTTGTGGCTTTGGGGAGGTGATCGCCTGAATCGCGGATGTTGAATCCGAGAGGTAAACTACCTTCTTGGTGTTGGCCGACAGAAGAATCTCTCTGGCCGCTTCGCCGATGGCGGTCACTTCTCCTTCGAAGTTGGTTCCGTTTTTCCCCACTGCTATTGATTTTTGCCCAATTGAGGAGAAATATCTGGCTCCGCATGCGTCATGCATTGCCGATCCATCTGTGTACACACGCAGCCATTTGTCGGCCAGATACCTCTCGATGATCATAGCTTCTGTTAGTACTTTGAGTTCGCAGATTTGGATGTCGGCTTTTTCTAAGGCTTACACTAGGTATTGATGTGCACGATGGTATTTCGGTCCTTTCCTTTATATATTTCGTTTTCTTGAAAGGTTGTCGCTCTGATTCTTCCAATCCATGTCTTCTTCTTATTTCTGCGGCTTTTGCCAGTGGTGTGACTTGGGTTTTAAGCCTTTGGTTTGCGCATCTGTATTTCTTCCAGAAGTCATCGTTGGTTCTTAAGGCCCTTTCGAAGAATTTGATAGTAGCTTTGTCTCTGCGAGCGTTAAGGGGCTCAATATCTGTTTGACTTTCTAACGCTATAATTGGGGTAGACTTCACAGCACCACATATCAGTCTCAATGCATTGTTTTGGACTGTATTCAGGTCTTTCTTTGCATTATCAGAAGCTGTGTTGTAAGCTTCTGAGCCGTATTCAAGGATTGGGCGGATGTAAGACTTGTATGTAGTAATCAGAACGTCCTGAGTAGCACCCCACTTCGTTCCAGTCAGTCTCTTCATCATATTCAGCCTTTTTGCAGCTTTTAGCACCCTCTATATGTCCCGACCACTGGAGTTTGCTGTCCAGAGCGATACCCAAGTACCTGGTTGATCGCGTTATTGGCAGGTCAGTAGTTTCTATTACTACATATGGATCGTAAGTTTTAGTTGATAGCGTGAATAACTGTGCCGTGGTCTTGTTTTCGTTAATAATCATATCGTTTTCGGAGCACCATCTTTTGACTCCACCTAATGTCTCGTTTATTTTGGTTTCCAAGGAGTTGATTTTGCTCCTGGTCGCCCATATTATCACATCATCTGCGTAACAGAGTACTTCTACTCCCGGGTTATTTACCTTAATGTTGCAGATTAAATCATTCATGTAAAGGTTGAAAAAAGTACAACTGCTGACCCCTCCCTGCGGGAGTCCCCTTTTCTGTTGACAGAACTGAGAACTTCTGTTTCCATAGCGGACCTTTATAAATCATTGGCTCAAAAATTGATTTATCCAGTTCAACATGTTTCCTGCCACTCCGTAGTTGGCAATTTTTTTATAGAGGAGTTTTCTGCTAACTGTGTCGTAAGCTCCCCGGAAGTCAATAAAACACGCAAGGGTGGACATTTTTCGGTGAAAGCCATCCTTCACCCACTGGATTTGTGTTTTCTAAAACCAGCCTGTTCTTCTCGAATTATATTAGTTCTCTCTATCTAGGCCTCCAGCCTGTGGTTGACCATCCTTTCCAAAACTTTGGAGGTAACAGAAGTAAGACTGATCGGTCTATAACTGCTTAATTTCTCGGGATCTTTTCCCTTCTTAAACACGGGTACCACTACCGCCTTCTTCCACATGTCTGGGATACCGATGCGCCAGCTCTCATTCATACTCATGAGTAAGGTTTTTTGTGCTTCTTTGCCCAGATGTACAATGAAATCGGGATAGACATCATCAATTCCACAGCTTCTTCCACACCTGATTTCACTTATAGCTATCCTTAATTCCGACAAGTTAAAATCCGCCTGGAAAAGGTTTATGTCTTTCCTGTTCAGTGTGGTTGCTGGGGTTGCTATTTTTCGGTGGTTCTTAAAGTGCTGGCAGTCTGGTCCTGAGGAGAACAATTTACAGAAAAGGTTGGCAATGTCCTCCCTGTTGACAATGATTTCTTGTCCATGTTTGATCGGGTGGGCTTTAAAGCTCTTACTTTTGTTATTCAGCCTATATATAGGCAAGTGTAACTTAAATTATGTTCAAGTATTTTAGTGATTATATTGAATAAGGTAATTATGTTTAAACATTTGTGAAAAGCTGGTATAGAAAATCAAATGTTCCCTTTTATAGTATTGTGCCTCCATTAAAAATGTGTTATATATATTTTTTTAATCATAAAGTTGTTGTTTACTTCGTCTTCATATTTCGTCCCTCAGGTTTATAAAATAACAAACTGGAAATAAAAACTGTAATCAGCGGTTGAAAATTTTAAGTTTTTGACTCTGAATTCTACCTTAATAAAGTTTTCAAACTGATTAAAATAGATATCACACATTGCAACATATTTCTTGCACATTTATGTATTTGAAAGTTTTATTACATGAATATATGAGATATGAATTAGTATTCTGTTATTTACATGTCATTTTCATTTTAGGCAAATTCATCCAGAACTAGAGTCTCTTTTGTGGGAATTATGTGAGGAGCAAGTGTATATGCATATTAGGCCTGGAGAAGTGAAGCAACGCAAAAAACAGCGTAAAGTGGAGAGTGAAGTTTCAGATCTACGAGGAAAACTATCATCATGTGCTCAGAGCGGACGTAACATAGTACTCAGCAATCGAGAGATACGTTTACTCAGGTACCCTTCAGGGATTCACACACACTCCACTAGGCCTACAACTACTTTAGATCTGGTATTTCCTATTTCCTACAATTCCTTTCTTTTTTCTTGGTAAATTATAATAATATTTTCCATTAATGTTTTTTTAACATTTTTTGTCATACCCTAATAATTTTTGATCCTCCAAAGTATAATTTGTTTTCAGTAGTCATGATTTAGTTACATTTTATTTTACTTTGAAGAATTTTATAAATAATGTTTACTAAAAATTTTTCTGTTGCCATTTCGATTTTATTATTTTAGTAGTATAAGCCAAGCTCAAATTATATTATTTCTATATTTTTATTTGTTTTTTTAAAATATTGTTTATTAATATTTTTAGATTTTCTATGTAGATTGTTGTTTATTATTATTGCAGTAAAGCATTTATTATTTGAACATCAGTCCATTAAGTATCTGACTTATAAACAATAGAACAAAACTGTTGTTACAAAAACACTATATTTTTAATTTCAGTGAAAAAAAGCGCTTCAGCGTTATGTCTTGCTGTGAAATGTTAAAATTATGTGTGGGACTATGCATGGTGCTAAATGTTGGACTTTGTATCGGGATTAAATTGTGAAACTATGGATACAATCTAAATGACGGAAATATATGTTGAAACTATATAGCAGGATTTTGTGTTAGTCTTAATGTCAGGACTATATCAGCTAAATTCCAGAGATCTGCATTGGTTTTAAATATCTGCATATGTCAGCACTACTCTTTGGTGCTATATATCAGTATTGTGTTGGGATTAAATGTCAGAACTATGTGTTGACATTAAATGTTAGAACAAATGATGGCATTAAATGTCAGAACCTTATGTTGGCAATAATTGTCAGAACTATGTGTTGCCATTCAATGTCAGAACCAGGTGATGGCATTAAATTTCAGAACTATGTGTTGGCATTAAATGTCAGAACTATGTGTTGGTGTTACATGGTAAGACTAAGCATTGGGAGTGTATGGCAGAACTGTGTGTTGTTGATAAGTGCTAAATGTTGGACTATGTGTCTGATAAATTACGGAATTATGGTCATGGTCTAAATGGCAGGACTATGTGTTGGGATTAAATGTCAGACCTAATGTATGCATCAGTGTTAAAGTGTACAACTAAGCATTGATATTATATACCAAGACTCAGATTTAGTGCTGTGGTAATTGTTGTGCTATATGTCATGGCTAAATTGCAGGACAAGACTTTGGAACTATATATTCAAGACTACGTGTTGGCATTATATGAGAACTATACGTGAGCGCTAAATGCCAGGATTATGCATCAGAGCTTAATATCGGCACTATGCTTTAGAGCTATTTGATATTTAAAATTATTATTATTATTAGTTTTTAGATTACTTTGTTGCAATAGTTGTGTTTTTTCTAAATCTCAAGATTACATTTACCCTTATTAACCCATTAAATGGCTAACAGTGTATAAAGATGAACTCAAGATTTGAGCAAACAGTACTATTTAAGTTTTGAAAATGGAGTCATTCTGAAACGAGTCAACAAAGGAAAATATTGTAATGTAAGGAAAAGCAGTAAAATATACTCATATTAATAGTCAAGGACTTACAGAATATGTTAAGAAAAAATGGCATTAAATTTTAAGAATTACTGTTGAAAAGATCTAAGGCTAGTAGTAGAGAAAGGTAGGCGTGAGAATGTTGTAAATTTTGTGTTGCTTAAAGTAAATATAATAAACTGTAGTGTCCAACTATTCAATTAGAGGTAAATTACATAACTGCTGTCATTAATTTAAAACTAATTTCCTATAATTATCCATTATATTATTCTACAGAATTTCTTTATATTAAATTTACTTCTGTTATCAAAATAATATTCTCAACCAAGTATCTATCAAAACTTTTATAAATAAGGATGAGCAGATTCTAGGAATTGTCGATGGTAACGAGCAATCGCCGAGCCTTGATTCTCCATTGATTAAAGTGCCGATTCAGATTCTTGTTTTCTTAGCATTGAATACATATGTGGTGTAATTTATAGGAAAAATAATTAGTTATCAAATATGTTTTATTTATTTATTAGTACTTTGAATAGATTAAATTATCAAAGCAAAGGCTGATTTGAAATGACAAAAATATTATTATTATTTATAATGCAACAACAAAAATGATTGCATGCATTTGTGGTCCGTTTGTCACTTTTATCCATTATGTTTGTCATGCTTTAAGAAATTTCTATTCAAGGTAGAACAGTTTCTGTAGCCTATTACGTTAAAACAGAACTTTTTAAAGGCTTCATCATATGACTAAGATGTTAAATAAATTCATTACTAGAGAATACCATGTAGGCCTATATAAATTTAAAAAACGACTTAAAAATCGAGAATTGAAAACAAATTTTAAAATTGGAATCGAAAATTCTAGGAATTTGACCATCCTTAGATATAAATTAATTTGTTTTTATTGTTACAATTTAATGTCACTTGTGTATAACATATCTTATTTGTTTATTTAATACGTACATCAAAGTAATTTAATTTTTTTAAAACTAATTTACGTAAATATTTTTTTAATAAATAAGGATCAATGACTAAAATTCTTGTTATATTACCTTGACAAAAAATATGTTTTTCCCTTCCATCACTAAATGTTTTTGTAGAAGTAACACTTTTTGCAACACTCATCTATATTTTTAATTTAAAATCTTGATTTAGACCTATTTATTTCTCTGATTTGCTAAAGAATCTAAAGTAGAGATTTTATGACTTGTTTACAGGTATCTAGATCTTACAGAAGAAGAAAAAGAAAAACTCAAAGGCTCTTATAAAGTTGCGAGGAAGCTAGAGAAATTAGAAGGAAAATTAAAGTAAGAGTTATAGTTAACAATAAATTTAGTTTAGAAATTTTAAATTTTGCTATTCAAGTGGTGAATTGATGTTGGAAAATTTGTAAATAGTATCTAAATTACAGCTTTACTTGTGCTTTTGAATTTCAACAATGCCTTCCTGTTTTGATACAACAGTACACCGTCTCTTAAATGCTAGATTAGAACCTTCTAAAACTAGCAGATAGAAATTACTGAAGTTTTAGGCAACAATAACCTTGATAGGTTTTTCACATGAAAAAAAAATTACTGAAATTGGCAAGTCACGCTTGAGCTGACTCAAAAGTTAGGTTTTACTAGAACCTTAGAGGATGAGAAGTTAGTAGGCAAGTCGATATAAACGGTTTGTTAAGCTTGAAGAGTGATAGTGCTTGCAATGTAGTGAAGAGAGTAAATGCTTTAGGCTGAAAACATACTGAAGCAGCGAGCAGAGCGGCAATGAATAGGGGAGAGCAAAGCGAAGAAAAGTAAATAAACGATGAAAGAGCAGCATGCACATACTAAGGCGCTCACAGTCGAGCAAGTCGTGGATTAATTATTACACGAGAATTCATCTTTAAAATAATGGTATTTATTGAAAAATAAAACTAGAAAAAGTAGTGTTCGTACAATAAATAAGAGTCGACATGATCATGGTGAATTCCATCCTTTATATAAGGAATTACGCAAAAATCCAGACAAGTTTCAATCATATTTTCCAATGAAAATTGCAACTTTTGATTACATTTTGGATCATATTCAGCATAAGCTAATTAAGAACTGGACAAATTATAATGACAACCCAGTCAGTCCTACAGAATGTCTTCCATTTACTTAAGGTAGATATAGCAGTTTATTTTTAGAAATTATAAAAATATTTGTTTTAATCGTAATATGAATTATCAACTGGGATTGACTTTTTTAAACAAATATCAATTTGTTAGCAATGCCCTTCAGTCATTGTTAAGTAATTCTACAAGTTCATACACGTTTCGAACATCAGAAATAAGAAAAACCATCCTAGAACTAGTGGACTGTGGAAAAGAATTAACTCTTCAATGGGTACCTGCCCATTGCAGAGTACCCGGAAACGAAAAGGCTGACGAAATTGCAAAAATAGCCTCAACCATGGGGCCTACAGATGAAGGCAAACACTCCCTGCTACATTGCAAAAGTGTAAGCAGGGAAGTTTTCCTAAATCTTTGGTGTGAAAATTAGGAAAAAGAGTCTACTGGTCGACACCTTTACCAGCTCCAACCATAACCACCAGCCGAGGACAAATATGGGGAAGTAGCACGATCAACAGCATCTTTTGCTGCCAGAGCAAGAACCGGCCATCTGGCGACATAGGAGTACCTATTTCGTTTTAATCTCACAGAGTCTCCATTGTGTGCACTCTGTGGTGTGGAGAGCGAAACAATTGAACACATCCTGCTGAACTGCCCTTACCCATTATCTACAAGAGACACCCTCAGACCAATTGTGACAAAATGGCGAGATATTCTAGTTAAGAAGAACCTGTGGGCCATAGTATCATATATATATTGTGGACATCAGGCCATTGGCTACAGTTGAGCTGGACACCTGCACGAAGAAGTAGGAAGAAGTAGTAGCAATGCATTTATTACAGTAATCTTGAAGTATAAAATATATTATAAACTATAACTTTGAAATTATTACTTAAAATTAATCACAAATATTAAAAAACTGTTTAGAAATCATTGTACAGTACTTTACTCATTTTTTTATTATATATTTATAAAGTCATTAACAATTCATAAACTATCCCAAATCAACAAGAGACTTATCATCTGAGAAATTGCTCAAGTAAGATGATATTGAATTAGGATTGGAGTAATTTTGTACAGTTGAAAGTTTATCCAAAATTTTTATCCATAATTTATCCAAAACGAAAAGATTGTGATGTAACACGTTCTTCTGGTCCCAAAGAGGTTTTTTGGGGGAAAACAGTCAAAAAGTGCTCAGCGTCCATTTTCTACGAGACGAGTTGTTTGTGAAGAGCGATTAAAGAGCAAAGAAAAGAGACTGGCTTGAACGCTCTTCTTTGCTCTGTTATAACATCCATTGCTGCCCTGCGCTTCAGTATGCACAGGCTACTATGATTTAATTAGTTTGTTTTTGCCACTTTGCTCTGTGCTATGAGAGCCGCTCTGCTTGCTGCTTCAGTTGTGTTTTCAGCGTTAGTTACAGTGTGTCTTAAGTGTAAATAGACTGTTAGCAAACTTAGTAGATATTAATAGACCTAATTAAACTTGTGTTTGGAAGCCTTATAAATAATAGTAGCCACAAAAGTGTGCCAGCAATAAATTGGGTAAGATACTAGTAAATAAGAAGAAAGACCTGATGGACAATTCGACTGCCTTAGAGAATAAATTATTAGAAAATTCGACTGAAAGAAAGATTTAATGTAAAATTCAATTACAATAAAAATATTGGCAAAAATTCCAATATCACAAAAATAATAAAAAATAACTAATATTACAAGGTTATTAATAAAATAACCAATATTACTCAAGGTTAAACCCTTATGTACATTTCAATGACCATGTCATCATCAGAGGTTCCTATTACAAAATTATGATCTAGAATACAATAATTTACAAAATAGACCTATTATAAACTAGGTCAGTGTAGTTTGTAAATTATTGTATTCTAGACTGTAATTTTGTAATAGGAACCTCTGATGATGATATGGTCATTGAAATGTACATAATGCTTTAATCATAAGGGTAGGTAACTTGTAATATTAGTTATTTTTGATTATTTTTGTGGTATTAGGGTTTTTACCAATAGTTTTATTGTAATTTTTGTACAATATCTTGTACAAATTTTCAAATATCACTAATTTTTTCAAATATTAATACATTACCTAAATTCAAAATTTTGATGTCATTTGGTCGGATTTGAACTGAATGAATACGAGATGGAAATTATGAACACTTGGTATGCATAAATACTTTGGCACTGAGCCAAGTTTTCCATAAGCTGGAAATGTATTACATCTTAGAGAAATATACAAAAGTTTTTGTACTTAAATTTTTTTAACCTTAAATCGTTGCTATGGTTACCTCACAATATTGTAAATAATGTTTTAGGATTAAAAATGAATGAAAAAATAAGCTAACCAAACAAACTGGATTTATGGTATCAAACTTTGTTTCACAAACGTGAAAGGGAAGCAAAAAGAAACTACATTAATTCTAATTATCTTCTATATATAAAAAAATGAATGTATGTATGTATTTATGCATCTTATGGATTACTAAACCACTGAACAGAAGTTAATGAAATTTAATGGGATTATTTGACATATTCCTGGACGGTTCGTGTGAAGATCCATCCACAGGACTCCACCCCAGGGGCTTAAGATGGTCCAAAAACCGATGTATGTATGTGTAAATGTATGTATCGTATGGACGCCTAAACCGCTGAACAAAAGTCAATGAAATTTTGAGGGATTGTTCAACATATTCCCAGTATTGTTAGTGTGAAGTTTGATTTAGATATAGGGCTCCACCCCAGAGCCTTAGGTTGGTTCAAAAACCGACGTATGTATATATGTGTATATGTATATATCTTATGGACGCCTAAACCAGAGAAGTTCGCTGTGTCAGCTATTTATAATATAAAAAGTAACTATAATAAAAGAAAACTTTGTTGACCTCAGTAGGAATTGAATTTTTTTTATATTACTTGTTCAATTTCTTCTATTAATTCACACTCTCCTCATATATATCTTGTTTGAATTTTCATTCGCTAATAAAATACTTTTTATTTTTCCAGTCAAGTTGAAATACAATTGTTTAAACTTTTAATGGATGACACTTGATGTTTATACAGTTTTCTCATATATTATTTCATTAATATAGTTTAATGAATTAATTTTAGTTTTATATAGGAGAAATTTTTTTGACAAAAGGGGCAAGGTATGGAATATAGTTTTTTCATCTCATTTGGCTTAAAATGAGTGATAACATGCGATTACATCTGTTTACCTAGGTTATGCTATTTTATTTATATTAATTGTAATTATTTAATACAAAATAACTAAAATACATTTTTTTGTAGACTTTAAGTAGGAATTGACTTGAACAATTTTTTTTGTATTACTTGTTTTTTATATTAATTGCGTCCTTTTATTATGAAACAGAGATGGCGAAGAAGGAGATTTTGAATACCCTAGTCTTGACAGTTGTAATAGTGGAAAATCAACACCTTCAGATAATTCGCTTTCAGGTAACTAAATATACACGTATTTCTTTTTTGGATTAGATAGAGTTACCTTGGTAATGACACTGTCTGTCTTTATTATACAGACCCAAAAGAATAAACACACTAAAACAATCGAAATATCTCTAAGACAGTCCTTTTTTGGCTATCGTATAAGAAAAAATTGATATTTGTCAGACATATATATCTCAATTTCCAAAACATATCACACGAGGTTTAACCTGGTATAGATGTATAGACGTTAAAGTTTAAGTTATTGTGCATATAATATAACATGTGTGTTTTAAACTTTATTACAATCCCATTTTTTCAATTTCTATTAGTTCACACCCTCCTTATAAACATATCTTGTTCAAATTTTCCATTGTTAATAAAATACTTTTTATTCATTCATTTAACTTCAAATACATTTTTTAATACTTGTAGTGGATCTTAATGTAGTTTTCTCAAATAATAATTAATGAATTAATTCTAGTTTCATATGGAAAATAACGTTTTACAAAAGGAGCATGGTATGCAATATAATGATTTCATCCCGTTTGGCTTAAAATAAGTGATAACATATGGTTTTGTAAAACAGCTGATTTTATGTTATAGTTTATGTGGTAGAACAGGTGTTTCAACACATAGGTTATGTTACTTTATTTATATTAATTGTAATTATTTAATAAAAAGTAAAATTTGTCTTTGTTGACTTAATTCCAAATTGACTCATTTTTGTTTATTTACATTACTTGTTTTATTGAATATCCTTTTGTGATTTGTTTTGCACAATTTAGTTTTAAACCTACAACTTAATCTTTCTACTACTCCTGCTACGTTCATCATTTCAATCTTACTAATTTTCCTTTCGTTATCCCAGTATTCAAAGCACCTCTACCCTTTAAAGAAATGTCAGCTTTATTAAACAAACTCAACTTCCTTCTAGGAGAAGTACTGAGCCCAACATCAGAACCTCCAAGTATAGTAGAATCCATGCAGTTAATGGATGACATCCTAAATGATTCTTCTATGGATAGGTTAGATAAAATGGAAAGGCTAGAAGCACTGCTAACAGCAGCTACTGCGGCAACCATGAATGAACTCAGAGACAGTCGTGGCGGCGGCTGTGATTGTAACTGCCATGATAAAATTACTTCTAACGAAGCTGCGTGTCAAACTCTTTCTACTGGAGACATTGTAATTACTAGAATATTTTTTACAGAAGATGAAAAGGAGAAAGAACGTACTCTTACATCTTCATCCCCAAAGAAAGAGGTTAATTTTCAATAAATTATATTTGAGCTCAATTTGTGTATAGAAATGTACCATTGGTTTTATGGTAGGCGTAACACTTAAGTTTAGTATGAATAGTTGTAATTTTTTCTTTTGAAAGATGGCTGCCTTCTTATCAGTGTTATTTTGATAATCTTGGAAAATGGTATAAAGAGCATATAAGTAATTTAAATGATATATTGTTGAGACTAATTTAACTAGTTTTAAAAAACTGTTGTTATATCTTGTTAATGATTTTTAAAAGTTTTTAATGAAATTTACTAATTGTGAAGCGCCTGTGTTGAGTGTTCTTAATAAAATATAAATTAACACATGTTACTCCTTTATTTTATAAGTGGGGACTATAATTACTGTTTTACGAAATACTGTGTTGGAGAGGCAGTTCTTAAGTGTAGTTTGCAATATTTTAAATACCTTTACATTTAATAGATGCGTTTTTAAAGACTTAAAAATTCATTAAATTTGGACATTCGGTATTCTTTACCATTTTAATTTTTAATTTTATTAACTAGCTCACTAAATTGTAAATGGAATTCACAAATTTTAAATTGATATTGACATTATTTTTAAGAATAGCACACACTAGCAATTTATGTTTTTGAAATTCATGTAATAGTTTGCAAATAATAGATAGTATTGCTAGTACACAAAGAACTGAACCATTATCACCATGTACCTAAACTCAAAAGTATTTTATTCGATTTTAAAAATAAATGTAGCTAGTTAATTTATTTTGTTTAGTTAGAATATCTGGCCTTAAATTATGAACTTTGATGAAGACTGTATAATTTTGTATTAATTTGTTATACCTTTCTGTCTTGATATTAGCAGGGACCAAAGCAGGTTAAAGATGTATTTTTTTAATTATACCTTTGTATTTATTTTTTTACTGTTATTTTGTTTTGGTCAGTCTAAAAGTTTATAAAAGCATAAACCTGTTGCATGAAATTTATAAATCCAATCTGTTAATTGTACTACAAGGATAAGATAATTTTCGTTTAGAATTCATATTTATTTATTTATTTAGTAGCGGTTGTGATAAAAATTAGAAATTAATAATGTATATATATATATTATAAACTTTATCTACTTTTAAAATTAGGTAATGTTAGACTGTTTGGTTATTAATATTGTTTATTCTGATGTTTCACGGCTAGAGTACTACGTTATTTAATATATAAAATAGTTTTACTTTGTAGAGTAAAATTTCTGTCATAAAATATTCATAAAGACTTTCTTGGTAATTTCATAAACCTCCTTTAATAACACTTTGTCCAGAAATTATTGCTATTGGCACCCTTTTTGTAATTAATAGAAATTCAATTTCAAATTTTTGACCTTGGTAAATAATCTTATGTTTATAGAATATTGGGATTCACTTTCAAACACTTGTTAATAATTGAACAGCTTGATTGTAGCGTCTGGTAGTAAGTTTTCTACACAGTGTGCTGCTACATAACTTTTCACAGCAAACACAAGTCCAGGTTTAAAAACTTGTCCTTCCAGAGAAAACAAAAATGACCATTTGTAAATGACAATTTTAGATTTTTAAAAATTATTATTTAATTATTTTATGCTAATTATTTACACTAAAATAATATGAGTAAATTCCTTATATACAGTAAGATTTATATACATAAAGATTTAGTTTTTCAAAATATTTTCAAATAGAAAAATACAATATTTAGTTTTCTACAAAAAAACCTTTTGTACATAAAATTGAAAACACAATATTTTGCTTTTTGTAAAATTAATATTCTCTCTAGTATTAGAAACACTTCTTGTTGTATCATTCTGGTTGTCTTTACATGGGTATATTTTGAATAGGGATTAGTTTTCGATGAATAATATTGTTGGAATATTAATGCCCACTATATTGCTGAGTGCAAATAAAAAGCTGACAGTGGAGGTATCTCGGTCTATTGGGTTTTATTAAGCTTGGAAAGGAGCAAATAATATACTGAATATAAAGTTAATTGATTTAGCAAATATTTACAAAAATTTTAATTTACTATCATAGTAAAAAAGTATAGAAACAAATAAGCCTAAGCTAACAATTGAAACTTATAGAAGGCTTTTTTATTTTACAATAAGTCATTTCATAAAAGATATTTGTGTTGGAACAATAAACCTTCCACCAATGCAGATCATAGGAACTTTCATTGTCACAAATTAACTAATTTTGACAAAATTTACTAAAATTAACACTTGAGGCCCATTGTTTCTACTGCTTACTTAAGTTATAGCATGATAATCCCTGCATAAGGATTTATTGTTATTTAATAAATACTGAGTAATTATAAATATTGTTTCGATTAATAATTATTTTTTGTAAATAATTCTTAGATTGGTGATTATGAAACTGGTATGCCTGTTATAAATTAGTTTTCAAGTTATGGTGTTACACTGTAACAACATTGAAATTTTGTTTTTACTAAAACAAAGTTCAACTTTTAAAATAAATCTCTGCATCTTGAGCATAAAATGTGTACAATTTAAAAATAGCCATAATCAGCATATTACAACATATTGGAAATACTTAACTTGGAATACATATTTGAAATGTATTTTTTTCACAAAATGAAATAAGTGCAAGATATTACAGGACAAGTTAGTTATCTTGGACAAATTATATTGAAAAGTTTTAGTCTAGAAGAGTTTATCTTTTTCATTTTGCTTCGATCTTTTGAAGCAAGCCATTATCGGCGTATTACAACATATAAAAATACTTACTTGATATGTATTTTGTTACAAGGGTTATTGTTGTTTATTTATTGGACAAATTATATTATAAAATTTTTGTCTAGAACGGTTTATCTTTTTCATAATTCAAGGATTATTGTATAAAAAATGATACATCATTAAGAAATAAACTTTTTAAAACAATTGTCTATAAAGTTTTAAACTACCCTATTTAAATTAAAAGCTTGAAATGATTTTCTTTTTAAATTTTATTCTTTGTTGCAGAATAAACAAATTATCCTACACCATTAAAGTTCTAAGATATTTTAACCTTATCTATAATTTCAATTATTTTTCAAAGTATTAACTATTTCTAACAAAAAATAAACAATATTAATAATGTTATAAACTTATACACGATACGTTTCATAGCAATATAATAATCTTAATTTATTAACAAAATTTATGTTTTAAGTGAATAAAAATAATAATTTTCTGAAGTAAGACCTTGTTTTATAATTACGTGTTTATGTAATTTGTTAAATATGTAAAAATACTTGTGTAAATATTATTTTCTGGCTGTGTACTAATTTGTACTACTATTATCCATTTATAATCCTTAATCTAAATGTTCATAATTATAGCTGGGTACCTATGAAGGCGATACGGAGTTGTATAATTGTTATAATCAGAAATAGAGGATTAACTACAAGGATATAGGCCTTATATTACAAACACAAAAAATAATGGACAAAAATAGTGGAGGTAAAAGTCTATTTTAACTGTAAAAAGACTAACACGAATTCCAGGATGAACAAAAGCACTTCTGACAGCAAGTCTTACATAAAGCACTAAAGAGGAGGGAATGTTTGCTGATATATGTAGTTACATGAGAAGCTCATGAATGTCCCAAACTCAAGCAAGATAAATAACCACCATTTATGTTTATCATATAGTAAAAAAGACTGTTTTTGTAAAGAACAGTTATTTGTTAAATTATATAAACACTTTTGGCTTTTATTGTCAATCTGTTATTAAAAAAATTTAATGACTGACATTTGGTAAGAAATAAGAAAACAGTTTTTGTTTAACTAATGAAATTTAAAAATTATATATTCTGAATTATAGTTCAGTATTTTATGTGCAACGTTTTACTTTGTATATTTTATAAAGTGCACACCTTCTAGTAACTAAAACCTTGGATTTAAACCAAATAGAAACTTACTAATTTTAACTTGAACATTGTTGACTGAACTTATTTAATAAGAGCAGTGTTTTAACTCATTACAGTTTATGGGCTAGGTCAGTTATGCACTACAGTTTACTAATAGTGAATATAAAGACTAGGGTATCTAGTCTTGAATGTTGTCATTATTTGATTGATTTGTTTGGTTTAAGAGACGTTTTTTACTGATGTCTCGCACAAGACTAGACGTCTGTCTATTCGAAGGATATTTATCGAGTCTCGATACTTACAGCATAAGTTAATTAGTTGTTGCTTGTTATAATCATCTTGGATTCATTGATTAAACTATAGTTCAATATTACACAACTAAATGCATACTTAAGAGCTTACGTGTTTCGAAACCATCATTCCTTTTAAAAGCAAAGCCTCTAAAGCTAAGCTAATTAGTAAGATCATAGCTTCGTAAAAGAAAGGATTGTTTTGAAATGTGTCAGCAAGTTAGCTCTTAAGTATTCACTTAGTTACGTATTATTTAATTATAGATTAACTTTCACAAGTATGACAGATTATGATTGGTTATATAAGCGGATTTAATACAAAAGGTTTGACCACTTTTCCCTTATTGTTTGTCCTAACTGATACAACAATTTGTTTATTCTGCTTTTACTGTGTGGCCTTAAATAGTGATTCAAAATCTCACCAAAAATTAGTTTTTAATAAAACAAACACACTAGTTCATAACACAGGCTATTTTCGCTGCCTTAGTGCTTGGTAACTACCAACATATTTTATCGAGCTATTGTACAACAATAAACGAAACAAGATAAAACATAAAAAGTCTAGCAATAAAAATAATCTTACCACAGAGCAAAAAACTCCTTACTCAGGAGAGTTATCTATTTTTCATTATTGTCATTATGATTATTATTTTGTTCTTTTTCTTTTTTCTTATCCCGCATCATCATCAACATACAAACCCTAACCAAAGCTAAAACAGTTTCAGAAATAACAACGATACATTATATAAACAGACACTATAAACGATTCACTTATAAAATAGGTTTATACAAAATTATAACCAAAAACAGAAAGTCAAGTCAAAGAATAATAAACAGACATCAAAACGAGTAAACTCGACGAAATATGTTAGTAGTAGCCCAGTACTGAGGAAGGGGACATTATCACTGAAACTAGGCTGTGTTATGAACTAGTGTGTTTGTTTTATTAAAAACTAATTTTTGATGAGATTTTGGGTTGATTATATTGTCTTTCACCGTTGTAAATAGTTCTCACTAGCTAAGCTCTAATTAACTAAATATATGTATGTTGCACCTAAGTTGTGTTATTAAGTTTTCCCCTGTATAATTGTTAGTGTTTTGTAGTACAGATGCTTTTAAATTAAAAATACAGTTGAATACAGAGCAGATATTCAGTGGATAGGTTTTTAAAATCATAAATCAAAATGATTTTGTTTATAAATAAATACAATTTAGTACACAGCTATTTTATTTTGTACAAGATGATTTACAAAATAAACTGTACAGGTTTAATTTCTGCATTACAAGTGGGAGTTTATAAAAGTAAGAATATTTTAATTATTGTCAAACAATAATTTAATGATTACAGAAATTAAACCTAACTGAATCTGTAAGTGAATAAAATATCTGTATCCGCTATTTAACCTACTGCTTATTAATAACAACCATCTAAACTTGTAAGCATTTCTTTGTTTGTAATGTGTGAATTAATATTTTTTGTAACAAAATTTAATTTTCTGAAACATAACCAACAATACTGTTATCCCAGTAGATTGCTTTTAGTCTAAACCTTAATATATTATTATAATTTTTTTTTAATGAAGGTTAGTGTAGAGGAAATCTTGATTTTCTCGTTAGAAATAAATATTACCCTAAGAGGAAGCATTTATAAAAGTTTGATTAGAAATATTAAAAAAAAATTATTTACAAAAGCAAGATGTGTTATGATGTTTTGTAGGTAGTGTGTTTAAAAGTTGTGAATTGTCGTAGAAGTGAGTTTAGGTACAGTTACAATTGCTTTACAACTGGAATTATTCTACATTTTGTATGACCTGTTTTTTTACAACTTTTAATTTGGAAAATCAAAATTATGTTATATATTTGAGTACATTTTTCTCCCTTTCTCAACATTACAATATTTTCCTTTGTTGACACATTTCGTAATGACTCCATTTTCATTCCAGATACTTATACATGTAAAAATGGAGTTATTCCAAAATACGTCAACAAAGCAAAATACTGTAATGTTAGGAATATACTTATATATATTGAATGTACTCAAATAAATATTCCTATAAGAAGTGAAGATGTGTTTATTAAAAATTATGTTACAGTAGAGCATCGAAAATCCGGATCAATTGGTACCAGGACCATTCGGACTACTGATTTATTCAGATTTCAAGTGATCTCTAAACTACTCTGTATTATTGGTATTATATTAACTATAATCTATTTTAAAGCTTACAATCATGTAGGTTTGAATTAAACCATGAATTATTATAAAATAGACGCCAGAGGGCTTAAAAAAATTGAAAAAATGCTAGTGAAAGAACGTATAATATATGTAGACTACTAAAACAGCACAGTAAGCAAAAAAAACATGGTGGTACAAACTTATTCAGTGAAAAAATCTTTTATTGTTTTTTGAACAAAAGCATATTGTATGATAAGTTAGATAAAGATAAAGTTTAATAATAAATTTTGTTATTTTGCTGATTGGTTACAATACACGTTATTGATAGCGTGTAGAGCATACAAATCTTTAAAAAAAATGAATCATGATTAAATATACTGTATGTCTCATTTTAAATTTTGGTAAGACGCATTTTTTTCAGATTCTTCCATCTTCTTTGCATCTATAATTACAGATAACGCTTAGTTTAGTATGTATTGTAGTGGCGCCGAGCACCATACTTTTCACGCAGAGTGTCGTGCACGATGAAACCACGGATCTAAATTTGCAACGTCCGGATTAGTGATGCTCTATTGTATTACTTTATTGGTCTTTAAGATGAGAATTATTGTAGTAAAAATTATACTTCACACAATCTTTAACTAGCTGCTGAGTATAAAATTGTGTGTTGAAAAAATAACAGTTTATGTACTTTAGATTTGGGAAATAGTTTGCTGTCTTCAAAGATATTGCATTGTTTTTAACAGGATTACTTCACTGATCCAATGTTTCTGCAATTTACTTTTAATGAAAGGACCCAAAGTGCTTATCTTGATATTTTATAGTTATTTAACATTCTACTTTTAGTATTATTATCTACAGAGTTAAAAAAAAATGTATGACATCAAATCGTGTGTAAATTCCAAGACAAAATTACTATTGTAATGGTTTTGTTTGTAACTGGACGTGATAACAGGATGTATAGTACTATTTCTTTAAAAAGCATTTGTTTTCTCTACCCTTCCTACTTATATAAGTTTCTACTTCGAAATTCTCTTTGATAAACCCTACTACAGAATCATTTCATAGGGCAAGCATTATTTTACACTAAGTTAGTAATAATAATTTTCAGTATTAAAATTTAAAAAAAATGGAGTTATAAATAAATGACAACTTTAAGCAATAAGGTTTATAAAAAAGTAAGTAGAACAGAAAGTATTTGCCGAATTCTTTAAAGAACCTTAATGTATTAATTTTTTTAAAACGAAAATACCGCTACGTTGAACATAAAAGTATTAATTTCAATTAAAATGCAGCTTATGTTCAAAAGGGCAAATAATTTTTGCTAGATTGAGTTAAATATCTTTAAACCTAGTTTATGTTCAAAAATAAAAGAAATTGTAACCTTTAAGTATTCAAAATAATTTAAATGATAATTTAGAAAAAGCGTTATATTTTTGGAACTACATTAAATAAGGTTAAAATGCCATTTTTATATTTGATAATAGTTTTGTTTAGCATGCATTAGTAGAAAATATATCTTAAAGTAAATTAGATTAGAAATGTATTTGAATAAATTAAATAATTTGGAAATCAAAGTTAAATTCTAAGACTTGAATTTTTTAATATGTCAAATAATAGAAATCGAGATGGGTAAATCTAGTTAATGTCTGCAGATAATTTTTAGTGTATTATTTAGATATTAAAAGAAAAAAAATTATAACATGCTCTAAAAAGCTGACAATTATATTATAAAATCAAAATGATTTTGACTTGGTTTTTTATTTGTAACTTAATTTTTTTCTTTTTTAATTATGTAGATTTATTTGATTTTAATATTAAACAACTCCAATTTGAATGTTCTATTTATAATTTATTAACAAATGGAAATGGAATTATAAATATGTGAAAGACAATCAAATAATGTGAATATATATAAATATAAAATGTGTTTTCTTGTACGAGGGCTATTCAGAAAGTAAGGAACGCTTTTGAATTAAAAAAAAAATAAGTACAATAAAAAATGTTTATCATATACATCTGAAAGAGCAACTAAAATACTACTTTTCTACGTAGTCGCCAAACAAATTGAGACATTTATTGTAGTAGTGGACAAGCTTTGAAATTCCTTCATCGTAGAATTCTGACGCCTGAGATGTCAGCCAGTCAGTGACGCGCGCCTTGAGCTCCGCGTCTACGTCAAAGCGCTGTGTTGCTAGCCAGGTCTTCATTCTTGGAAACAAGTGAAAATCGCTTGGTGCAAGGTCAGGACTATAGGCCGGATGAGGAAATACCTCCCATTTGAATGACTCAAGGAGTTCTTTGGTGCTGTTTGCTGTGTGAGGTCGGGCGTTGTCATGCACAAACAAAATTTTTGACGTCAATTTCCCTCGACGCTTGTTTTGAACTGCTCTCCTAAGGTTGTGCAAAGTTTCACAGTATCGTTCAGAGTTTATTATTGCACCACGTTCAAGAAAATCAATAAGAAGCACACCTTGCCTGTCCCAAAAAACCGTCGCCATACTCTTCCTTGCTGACAATGTTTACAAACATTTTCTTGGTTTTTTGGGGAGTTTGTGTGCCCTCACTCCATGGACTGTAATTTCGTTTCGCAATTAACATGTTTTACCCATGTCTTATCACCAGTTACAATGCGATCCAGTAGTGAATCACCACGTCTGTCGTAGGCATCCAGAAATGTCAACTTGCCTTCATTCGCTAACCTTTATGGTGGTCAGTGGTCATTTCCGGCACCAATCTCGCACAACATTTGTGGTAGCCTAACCTTTGTGTGGCAGTTTCAAACAACAAAGTCCGTGAAACTTGTGGGAAACAAAGCGAAAGCTCCGTTATCATGAATCGGCGGTTTTTGCGAACCTTTTCATCAACTTTAGCGACCAGTTCATCAGTCACAATGCCCGGGCGTCCGCTCTTCGCTTTGTTATGAACGTCAGTTCGGCCATTTTTACACAGAACTTTCATTCATTACGTTGTTTCCGTAAACTTCACACACTTGGCAATAAATGTCTATCGGTTTAAATTTTTTTGCCAACAAAAACCGTATCACTGATTGGACCTCACAACTGGCAGGATTTTCAATCTCAGCGCACATCTTCAGTTGAAATTGCGAAAAAACGGACACCGCAGAAATGTTCTCGTTGTCACGGCTGGACGCCGACTGAGTTACCGAGTGCGCACGCACCAAAATGTACGAGATCGGCGTGCGCCTGGCGGCGTCAGACAGAAACATTCCTTACTTTCTGAATAGCCCTCGTATAATAATAAAAAGCAACTGAAGTTATTCAAATACAATAATTATTTATTAATTTTTATTCAAAGTTTTTTGTTGATAAACAGTACCAACCAACATCATCAAGAATGGATAATACAATAATGCCAGTTATAAATCATATGTTAAATTTATTATACGTATAAATTATTTTATATATATATATATATATATATATATATATATATATATATATATATATAAATATAAAATACGTTTTTTGTTTAATAATTTAAAACAACACAGGTTATTCAAATACAAGAATATTTATTATTTTGTATTTAAAATTATTTTATATCTATAAATATATTTAATATAAATATATATTGTTTATAATAGTATACAATTATAATATAATATATAATTATAATATAATTGTATATATTGTTTATTATATATTGTTTTAATATATAAATATATTAAATATATTTTATATCTTGCATTATCGTATTATTCTTTCCTGATGATGTTAGTACTGTTTATCAACAAAAAGCTTTGAATAAAAATTTGTAATTCTTGTATCTGAATAACCTCAGTTGTTTTTGATGTATAACAAAAATATTTTAAAAACACTGAATATTATCGGAAAGAGTCTTACAGTCAGTATCTAATTTGTTGACATTTTTCAGTTACGTAAATGACAATATATTGATTAAAATAATAAAATTGCAAATAAAAAGATTTTTGTCAATCTGTATCATTATAAAAATATATCCAAACCATAACACTTATTATTTATAATGAATAAATCCTTATGTATATTTCAGTTATATAGTAACCACCTTTAGAAGATCTATTTTATTATTCTAGTTGAAATTGCAATAGTTCTAACACATAATTTTACAAAAGATTTCGATGTTTAAATAATTTTTTAAAATTATATTTTTATAGCGTATATTTACTTAATATAATTTCTTATTCCTCCATAAAGATAAAACCTTTGTTATCTTGTTTAATTGCCAAAAGAGCCGATACTGTAACTAAACATGTTATTCAGAAACACATATTTTCATTTTCGGCTTTATCAATCCTCATTTGCAAATTTGACAGCTTGATGTCTAGCAAGATGTTCCCTTCATTTTATTCTTCTTACTTAATGAGACACAATGATGTTGTTAATGGTTTTGATATTATAATTGAGCTAATAAAGCTATTTATAAATTGTTTATCAATATTTTTACATTAGTATTTTGAATTGTTAGTTCTATTTACAAATTTAGTAGTTTCTTGTTTTATTTAACCCTTTGATTAGCATTCACTTACCATTACTTGAGATCGTGCAACAGCCAGTGGGAGCATTTTCGTTTATGTATGCTCTACCATTTTTCTCAGATTAGCATTGCTGTATATTTACAATTGTTTTCTTGTGTATTGTGCTGTATTCTAGGTTAAATATTTGCAACTATCAGGATGATAAATATTACACAGAGTACGTAGTCACCATTCTTTTGTTTCGACAGTCTATGGGTTTTCCCACATATTTTGGTCTCATGAAGTTTTTGCAGTGTTTTACAATAAATATGTGATTGGATATTGAAGAAGCTCTTTTGTATTCAAAATTATGGTTTTTCTGACGTGTTTAGAGATCGTTTCGAAGTTTGTAGGGTATTTTACAATTAATATGCGATTGAATAATGAAGTTCTTTTGTGTTCAAATACTATGGTTTTTCCAACATGTTTACAAATCGTTTAGAAGTTTAAGCAGTATTTCACAGTGAATAGGTATTTTACAAGAAAAAAAAGATTAACGCATAATTTTTAGCAAAGAAATTGTAGTAAATGTAAGGTAAAGTTTAGTTTAGCATGAGAAAGTAAGTAAATAAAAAAAGTATTAACAAATATTACTATAATTTAAAAAATTAAGAGACAAAATAAAGAAAAAAAATAGAAAAAAGAAAATGTGTCAAAATCTTTCAAAAATATGTTGCTCCAAAGGGCCATACACGGCAGACACATGTTGCTAATCAAAGGGTTAAAGCAAAATTGTAGAAATAGTGAATATAATTGAGAAAACGAAGACATAATTTTTTTATAAGTCTGTTGAAGAATTTCTATATGGTCTACTGGACTTATACTAATAAATAATTGGGCTTTACTTCTCAGCAGGCTGTGTTTATATGAAATTACAAATCCATTATTCTTATAAATTCACTATAAACTTGATCATTTATACAGCAGTCACATGTGGCTAATCAAAGGGTTAAAGCAAAATTGTAGAAATAGTGAATATAATTAAGAAAACGAAGACATAATTTTTTTATAAGTCTGTTGAAGAATTTCTATATGGTCTACTGGACTTATACTAATAAATAATTGGACTTTACTTCTCAGCAGGCTGTGTTTATGAAATTACAAATCCATTATTCTTATAAATTCACTATAAACTTGATCATTTATAAGTATCACTTTAATTTTATAGTGTTATAAGCATAACAAAAATATGAACAACAAAAACTCATACATTAAACATATTTTGTTGTAAAAATTCAGTGTATTTTCTTCTTTATAAATTCTTGTGATAGAGAAATGAAAGTAGCTTATTTATTAAAAAAAATATTTTGTGGTATTCACTTTGTGTAGATTAAAATCAGTTTTATTGTCAGTTTTGTATTATATATTGAGTTTATTGTCTGTGACTCACAGAATTGACCGATTGCAAACGTGTCTGTGGAGAAATATCATTAGGTAAAGTCCACTGCATGAAATCGAGCAGGTGACCAAAAATGCAGCGTTGCCACATGGGGGTAGACGAGTTACGAACAGGCTATAGACTGACTGACTGCCCAACGCTCAAACTAGGTAACACCGTTCACTCTGGGTTGTCAATTAGTCCTCTGGGGTAAGCGACTTTTGACCATACGTCCCTGGTTTCATATGTGGCAACAGTGCTAAACAAGCTGCCCGTTCAATGTTGTGCAGTAGAATCTAGTAATTTTTGCCACTAATTGTTAACTTAATTACTACTGCGGGGCTATATTAGAAATGTTAGGGATTTTGTGTTTGAGCGAAAATGCATAATAGACAATCATTGCTAGAAATAAATTTGGGAATGAATAAAATGGGAATTGTATCTATGGGAATGGTTTTTTTATGTAAAGGCAATCACTAAATCACAGCCCATTTTTGATACAGAATATGTTGGCCACAGAATAATATGCTTGTTTTTAGGGGCCCCTTAATTTTTTTAGTTGGTCCATATACAATAATTGTGTTTGAAATAATTATTGTTGTACAAATAATTTTTAATATTAATGTTTCAATAGCTTGACTGTTAAGTTATCTATTGGTGTTGTTTAAACATAGAATGAACTACTCTTTAAAAACGGATTACATCTACCTGTTTTTTGAATTTTGAAAGTGTATAATAAATAATAAGTAGAATATTAAATGTTAATATTTTAATCTGTATCTTTGCACCAACTATAATACTTTATTTTGAATAATGAGAATAATAGATTTTAAAATACTTAGGACTGTATTTCTACAATTGTTAAATAATATTGGTGAGATCTAAAGTAATTTAATTGAACTTCGACCTACAAAATTATCAAAATAATATTAGATTTTATTGTTATAAAAAGACAAGTTAGATTGTACAAATATATATTACAATATTAAGTCACTTATATATGCTCTTATTGCTTGACTGTTATTTCTAACTCTAAGTTTTTTATTTACATAGCATGAAACTTATGATAATATTTATAATTGTACCACTAATTAGAAATTACACTCTAGAGATTTAGTCCAAATGAGTTAGTGTAAGTTCGTTTTACGTTTTTATTTATTTTATAAAAAGAAACTACAAATCAGAATTTAACTGCAATTATAGAAAGAACCTAAGTACGATTAAATTATTTTTTTTATATCGTGGTATAATTTTATAAAAAAAATTGAGCGTTATGTACCGTCAAAAGATATATATGTGCTGTTATATTTATAAGTAATTATTCCGTAACTAAATGAATATTTTAAAACTCACTTGCTGATGTGTTTCTAAATAACGGTTTCATTTAGGAAGGGTCATCTTTGTAAATGAAACAATTGTTTCAAAACGCGTCAGCATGTTTAAAAGTAATCACTTTGTTACGCAATAATTACTTATAGTTTGATCAGTGAATTCAAGATGCTCACAGCAAGCAGCAATTGAATTTGTTCTTCAAGGAGCTTTTACAATGAAATAACCCAGTAGTGCCTATTCCTTTTATAGAGCTTCCAACTATTGTGTTTTTTACTTAATTATCCTTATAACTAGGGAGTGTTACTCAAAAGTATCGTATTGTTATTTATTTATATCTTTGAGCAGCTGTAATTTTAACAAATATATTTATTTACATTATTTAATTATATTTTTGTGTAACTATTCTTTTATAATTAATAAATGTTTTTATTTTCAAAATGCTTTAATATTAACTAAAAGTTTTGAGTTGTATAGGCATCGGATTTATAATTTATGGTAACCATATTCCTAGGTAATTGAATAAAAATTAGAGTGCTAATTAACTTTAATAACATTTAAATAAACCTCATATCAATGTTTTTTCTGCTAATGTTGGTTATGAAATTTAAAAAGAAAAAATGTAAATCAAATAAATAATTTTATACAATTTATTGCTTGCATATATATTTTACTTCCACCTTAGAAATTAATCTTAAATAATGTGTATTCTTTGTACATAATTGCTAACTTGAGCTATATTACTGACAATACGAGTGGACGTTCAAAGTTAAGAATGAGGAAGTTAATTTTAAATGGTTTCTACGTTTGATATTTCTAGTATACTGAGCATGTAGTCCAAGGATTTGTAGTGGTTTCCTGTGGGAGGAATTTTCCATTTGACAAAAAACTTATTTAACTCTCTATTCCAGAACTATGTAAATTATCTTATTAAGTTTCTAAACAATCTCTTTATTTAATAATTGATCAAAAGAGATAATTTTTGCTTAGTCTTTGCTCTCTCTTTTCTTACCTGGTACGTTCACAGACGCCTCAGGTTTGGAATGCTCTGATTCCATACCCACTTGCTTGAGGATGGTATCTGACAAGGTCTTTGACATAGGAGGTGTGGTTTTACCATGCCCTCCTTTAGTAACAGTTTTCTGGTACCTAATTCTGTTGATACCGATTTACTGGGTCGAACAACTGAACATGCCTTATCTTTGCGATTTATCGCCTTAGATGCAAGAAGTTGGCAATTTATTTTGCGTGGAGTTGGAAGTGTCAGTCAGAGACTTACTTTGTCCACCAAGCCTCCCTAAGAAGAGATCGGCAAAGGAAGCAAATCACACGATGTGTTGGGAGGTTGTACAAAATTTAAAGAATGACTATTGAATGAAGGCGAGTAACTTGTTCCATAAGAACTTCTATTTTTTTGGTCAGGTCAGCACAGTTTAATAAACAAAAACATCTTAACCACAAACTTTCTTTATTTTACCGTTATGTATATTTCAGTTACCAAGTAACCATCCTCAGAGGGATAACATACAAAGACGGAATAACTCTTAAAAAATACCTTATTTATAATCTACGGAACTACTTACCTATAAATAAGGTATTTTTGTAGAGTTATTCCGTCTTTGTATGTTATCCCTCTGAGGATGGTGGCTACTTAGTATAATTGAAATGTACATAAGGGTAAACTGAAGAATGTTTGTGGTTAAGAGGTTTTTGTCTATTTATTATTAAATTCAACCACAGTATATTCCTAATAAATAGAATCAGCACAGTTTGTACAGGACTTCATAGCAGCATAGGTCTTACCACCAACCATTGATGTTACCATCAAGTTACTCAAGTCATGGCTGTATCTACCTTATCAAGCAAGCACTGAGCTGGCCCCATTTTAGGGTGAAGCTGGCCTACTTCCTCTGGCGGATGTGGCTGCAATTGTAAGATCCTTTTGACTGGTCACCTGTCATTATCCAGTTAGGAACTTGGCAAAATCTATCAGCATTGTAGTTTGCACGCAAATCGGGCATCCTCCCACCCAACAAGATCTACCTGTGTCCATGTTGAGAAGACACGCCAGTTTCATCTGTTGCATGTACTGCACTATTGAATTGGGTTAGTATAGTGTTTGAGATTGGTGTTGAGATTGGGTTTCATGTGGTGGTTCCGACATCCAGATAAAGTATCCCAGGTCTTTAAGTAATGACTGCGAGCTGGCATTAAGTTTGGTTAATGTCGAAGACTTAGCAAAGGGAGTTTAGAGGAAGGTAATCTATTTTCAGTTAGATGTGAAACTTCAAATCACTTTATTCACACTGATCATTACACTTTGCAGACTAGAGATTTGTCTTAAGACCATGACTCGGGATGGTACCGCTCAAAGTATGCCTTAGATGGGCAAACTGAAGATGGGCAGTGTAGGTGATGTGGTTATTCATCTGACACCCTGCCTCATGTGCTTAAAGCACAGTGTGGCCTTGCAGGTTTGGGAATTTAGATTATTGGAGCTAATGCAACTCTGTTTTTAGTTGTATGTTGTGTATTAGAATTTATATAATATCTGTGTTTCCTTTTCTTTAATTTTAATAGTATTTAAGATCTTGGGAGTACTTCCGATAGATTGTGTATTACGATTAAAGTGGTGCCATTCATTCAAAGGTAACTAATATAGTGGGCTGTACAGCTCTGCAAAACAATATAAATGATTGTAAATTTGATATATTTGTGATAAAAATTCAGACATCCACTCGGAACTGCACCAAAATTATTTATCCATAGCAGTTTTTGTATTGTACATCTTGAAGTTTTTCTATAATTACACTTTTGGTATTAACTTGGCAAAAAAACCACTACTTACTGATATTTTCAGCAGATGCATTTAACACTAGGTCAGCACATTATTCAATGTGTTGTGGATAGTATTTATGGTGTTTGTATATCTCTACACATTCTAAATGACAAAACACACTCACAGTCAAATACTACATTTGAACACATAATTAACAACTACTCTATGAACAATAACACCCCACAGAACACCAATACACCACAGACTCACACCAACACAACACACCTGTGCAACAGTTTTGTCTGTGCTTCAGCATTGAATAATACACTGACCTAGTGTGAAACGTGTCTGCTGAAAATAACATTAAATAGTGTTTTATTTTGCCGAGTTAATGCCAAAAGTATATTTATTCATGTTTAGTGACGTATTGAATTATGTAATATTAATTCAATAAATGGTTTTTATAACAACTTCTTTGTCATAAGAAAATCGTATATTCCCTTGATAGTGTCAAGATATATTTTTGAGTACTACTGTAAAAATACATCAGGCTTACATGAAGTTAAATTTTAGTTCCTTATCTGAAGCAATTTATTTAGGTCTAAAACTAAAAGATTAGATATTGTGAAGTACATTTAAGAAAAACAATATACAAAAATTTTTTAAAGTATATTCCTACTGAGGTTAACAAAGAAACATTTTATTTTAGTTACCCTAGAGCACTATTTATGATATTGTGAGGTAACCATGGCAAAAGTTTTATTTTGTACAATGGAGGTTTCAACAACAACCAGAGGGGGAATTCATATAATTATTTGAGAAATATATATCAGGGTATTGGAAAGTTGCCAAGGCGAGCTAGACTTTAAACATGAAGATTCTCAGTTTAAATCCGGCTGGACCCCACAAATTTTGTTTTAATTTTTGAAAAAACTGTGAACATCAATTGCCATCCACTATAGGTTTAAAAAAATGTATTTGAACTTGATTGAATGAATAAAAAGTGTTTTATTAACGATTGAACATTTGTGCAAGATATATATCAGGAGAGTGTGAGCTAATAAAAGAAATTTAATAAGAACATACTAAGGGAACAGTAGATGCTAACGTGAGTGTAAAGTTACAATAAGTACTCGAACAGAACAAAATAACTTTTAAATCTACATAGTATAAATAACACTGTGGAAATCTATTTTCTTTATAGTTGAAGCAAGAATTTTCTCCATGCGATTTAACTTTGTTCATATTCTCCCATTACGCCATGGAATATTGGAAGAAGAATCTATTATTAAAAGAGAATCCTCAGTGACAAAAGAGAGAGATTTTATTCAACAACTTAAAGGTGTACATAGTTGTAAATTGCAACAATGCTCCTGAAGAGTAGGTTGTGTAACTAATTTTTA
The DNA here is from genome assembly GCA_036971475.1 of Prosapia bicincta. NCBI lineage: Eukaryota > Metazoa > Arthropoda > Insecta > Hemiptera > Cercopidae > Prosapia > Prosapia bicincta. The sequence continues at coordinate 196,650,350 of JBAIZL010000002.1, forward strand.
TTTTCTATGTACTCATTCAATTAATATCTGATTTAATTAGTGTAAATAGACCAATTGATAAGTTGATAAAGGTTTTTTTAAAAAGAAACTCAAGATGTACAATACAAACCCTGCAAGAATTAATAAGTTTTTTGAAATGTGCAGTGTAAATTATTCAACAATCTAGTTACTATTTATGATGAAATTATAAAACTGTTAAAACTCTTATCACTAAATCACCGATGTCAAATAATATAAGTTTTATTTTTTGTGATATATAAATACCCATACTATACTACAGGACAGTATTACAATAAAATACTATACTATAGTACTTACAATAAAAAAATATTAAAAATAATTTTTTATTTGTTGATTCTATCATTGTGCTACTAGTTTTCAACTAAAAACAGAGTTGACAATGGGACACATTTCCCAAAACAGCGGTTCTCAATAATTACATAGTAGAGAAACGAGACGAACTTCTTAGCATTCCATTCATTGACTGTGCAGGCGCTGGGTCCATCGTGTGGCAAAGGGAGTAACCCTGAGAAGCCCCGGGACTTGTGATTCCAGATGTAGGTTTAAGAAACATGTTTGTGATGATCATCCACACACCTTTACTACTCATATTACCCTCTCCACCTAGCCAAATTTCACAGGAACCTGCTAATCAGCTTTAGATACTCGTTCTAAAGAAGAACTTACTACAGTAGGTTGTACGAAGATTTTGCTGGTATACCTCTCGGTCCCACTTCTCTGCAAATACATTAACTAGACAGTTATTTTTAGTAAATTCATTAATTAGGTCATAATACTAATTCAACTTTATTCTGTGGTCTTTGGGTATGTTTGGTTCTACTATAGGCAAGTGTAACAAATTTACAAGTGTTTTTAGTTAGTTTTTTTTTTATTGGTCATATTTTATGTAATTTTAGGTTGTAGATGGATTCATATTTCAACATTTTTTCTGTCATAAAATCTGCATTTTATTTATAAGTGCAACCGATAACAAACTTCATGTCAAGTTAGGAACTATGCCATTGTTTGTTTTTTATTTTTTTGCTAGCAGTGGATTACAGAACATTATTAAAACTGAAACCTGATATTTTAGAAGAAACAAAAATGTATAGAATTAAATACACCCTTCTGAGCTAAAATCAGGCTTCATTAGAATAGGGGTGATCAATGGACTGACCTAACGACTCAACGCCCGCAACCTATTTGCCAAGCGCCACCGCCAGCCCTTTTCCCTGCTACTAAGTAAAAATTTTGAAACGAGCCGGTCCGGCCTATGGCCAGAACCCTGTGCAATGGTCGCCAAAATCTGCCAGAGAACCAGTTGCTGGACTTTATTTAAAAACCTAACTCGCTGAGATTTAACCTTTTGGGTATCAGTTCCCGGGGAATGAGTTCATTTGAAGGCATATTATGGCTGACTAATTTGGTTTAGGATTGTGTAAGAAATTCGTTTAAATAAATATAATCATTGTTTTGTTGCAAGTTAATAAAAAATTCAGTTTTTATTCATTTTAAAATTAAGTTACGTTACAGCACAGTTTGTAAACATTTTTATATCTTTAAAACTCTACTTAATCATCTAATATTTCTTTAACCTTTTGAATATATATAAACCTGTTATATAGTTTCTTTAGTAAACAAATAATTTTTATATCAACTTCTTATTTTACTTCTTTTTCAAAAACTTAGAATAGTTTATATTTACTTTAAGATCAAGATTTACCCTTTCTAGATTAATTATTTAAATTCTCAAAATTTATTGTAAATTTTTTTTTCAATTTTAAAACTTCTTATTTAATTGCAAAAATTACTTCAAAATTCTCTATCAGATTTTAATTTATTTTCCAAACTTCATTACAATTTATTTATTTAATCAATCCTTTCATTTGACTTTGGTATTTTAAATCAAATATAAAAAACAACAGCCTTTACAAAACAAAATTCTTTTCCTTCATTGTAAACTTTATAACTTCTTTTGTAAACAAACAACTTTTATATCACCTTGTCTTACCTTCATTCTTTTCTAAAATTTTTAATTTAATTTAAAATCAAAATTAATCCTTTCTTTGTTAATATTTAAAACTCAAACCTTATTATTTAATGGTTTCTTCAATTTAAAACTTCTAATTCAATTTGCAAAAATTCTACTTTACTTTTCTGTACAAGATTTTACTTTGTTTTCTAAGACTTCTTTACAATTTAACTTATTTTCACAACCTTTTCATTGTCTCATGAAATCTCTATATATCTGACTTTAGTAACTTAAATCAAATATAAAAAACAACAGACATTTAAAAACCCAAATTCTTTCTAAGAAACATTTTGAAATATTTTATATCTTTATTAAAATTTGACAACATTTAATTTTAAACCCACATGAAAACAATTTAAATTTCTCACATTCTTTATCTCTAACATATCTTATTTCTATTACTTGAAATTTATTCACACTTTTTATGACTTAAATTTACTTCATAGGATCCACATATTCTTTTCCAAAAATTTTACTTTGTTATTTAAAATAAAATTGTTCTATCAAAACTCAACATAATTTACTTTGCAAATTTTTGTAATGAAAGATTCATTGTCATTTTTGTAATGCTTCTTCTATTTTAAAATCTTTATAAAATTCTTAAATAATTCTGGAAATTAGTTATTTTTTCTAAGATACCTGTTTTTCCGGGTCAACCTCTTCTCTAAAAAAGTTACTTTACATAACAGCCATATTTCCTGGCTTCAACAAAGTGATAATCAATTCGAACTTATTTTACCAAAAATTTAAAATCTCTTCTTTCTACTAATTATTTATTTGCCTTAAACTACATTAACTTTTAAATTTTTATTTATTCATTTTATGTTCAAAACTGTTTTTTCTATTAATTTTAACTTTCAAAAATTTATTTCCAAACATTTTGATTTGTGCCTTTTCAATCTACAAAGATAGGGCTCGCCATTTTAGTTTGAGGTAGTTACCACAAGCTAATGCTATCCCCTCCACTTTCTTTCTAAAACGAAGCCACTCCTTTTTAAAATGCATTTTCAACTTTTGCAAAATTTATTTATGTTTAAATTTTAAAATTTCAAAAAGTTCCCAAAAAATTCAAAATAAAAATTTTAATTTATTTGAGAGAGAAAGAGAGAAGCTAAAATCTGATCTTTCCAGAGTCAAGTCCTTTATGTCCTTCGTTAGCTTGATGTCATCACTCCTTCTTTTTTTGCTGACCATCTAGAATGTTAAACTCGTTCAAAACTGGCGTCACCTCTGCTCCATTTTCCCCTGTTGTAATGTCCCAACCAAAACAATAAGCTTCTTTTCTAAGCAAAATTATTACCTCTTTATTTATTTTTTAAATTTAAAATCCTGGATCTAATCTTTTAATACGCCTTTAACACTGTCTGTATAATTTTCAAAATTAATTTTGCTCCCAGTTTTGATCTACTCTTTGTTTTAATTTAAATTTTAGTTCAAATTTAAATTTTGTAAGTAAATTTGGTTACTTTTAACTATAAATTGTTTAACCACTTCAATTTTAGGCGCTGTTCATTTTTCTTTTTTTTATACATTAGCACTGACTCGAAACTTTTATTCGGCCTATTTTTCTGCAACAATTTCCTTGAGGACGCTACGACATTGCTGTATAGAGTCTCCTCCCCAAAAGGGTTTTAAAAAACACTGGACTACATTTCAGCAATATTCCTCTCGCTCTCAGCCCTGCATTTTTACCATTAACTTATCGGTTTGAACCACTATAAGAGTTGAACAAAACAGAGTGCACTCGCAAACCAACCGTTCCCTTCATTGTCCCTAAATACGCTGCTAAATAATGAAAGTTCTCAGGCGTTGTCAACCCCTCCCTGCTGCTTTAGACCAATAACAAGCCTCCAACTCTGGACGCTTTGTCTAGCTGATTTCCTGCTTTGCGCTTCCCACAACCTGTCAGTCTGTTGTCGAAAAAATGCAAACATTTTAAAATTTTACTTCAACTCCTTCGGAAGGCTCCGTATTTGGTTTTTCATCTCTTCACTTTGTCCTTCTTTCTTCATTTTGCGTCACCTCGAATGTCAATGGTCTCTCTAGGTGGATTCTAAACTTTTCCCCCTTTCAAATCTGGAAAGAATCCCCTTATCCCGAAAATGGCTTTATTTCTATTCCTTAAACTCATTAAATTAAACTTACATTGTGCCTAAAGGATTTTTATTTGGTTTTGGCTTTGCTATTTTGACTGAAAAACCTCATAAAATATATGGAATTTACATTTGCACTTGCAACGGTAAAATTTGACATTTTAGCCTGCTGCAGTGTGTTGAGAACCTGACATGTAATAGTCTATAATATACAAAGTGATATTAAAATTTGTGACATATCCCATTAGTTTATTTTAAATGTCTAATTTCCCACCGGATATTAAAAACTGAAAATAATAGTGATTGTCTAACTTTATTATTACCAGAAGTAAATTATACAATATAGATTGTAGTTAAACTCCAATTCTGTCATTTTATAGAAAGCCAAATTGGATGAAAATATATTTGGATGAATAGTACAAATAGTCTCTTTTATCAATAATAAAACATGCCCATAACATTTTTTTATTGAGAATAGTGAATCTTTTAAACTAACTGTTTTAAACCACATTACAAACAGGATAGTGAGGTGAACAAACAACATTGTCATTGCTGTTATCACTTCTAAATTTACTTAAAGATAAGCACACAGAACAATACCTTATCAGTTACATAACAACAGCCAAACCTAACAAATTAAATTTAACTAAGGTCACATGAAGCTAAGAAAAAACCCTGAAATTGTTCACAAGTCTAATTCTTTAAAATGCTTGACAAACCTTTTTTCAGTATCCTACACCAATCTAGTAGCAAATTTTAAAAAAATTGCCTGAGATTTTAAAGTATGTCTTAAAATTATGTATATTTGATGTTAGTTATTCTTAAAATAAAATATATCACCTATTACTTCCTTTAAATCTACAACACTTATAAAAAGATCTCAATCCTTAAGTTAGATCACAACACACTTTCTTAAACTATAAGTTATAATTGCGTAATTAAGTGAATACTTTTGAACTTACTTGCTGACACGTTTTAAAACAATAGTTTTATTTACGAAGCTGATACTCTACTCAGCTTTGTAAAGCGTCACCTTCATAAATAAAACGGTTGTTTCAAAACATGTCAGCAAGTAATTCCCTTAGTTTCAGAAGTATTCACTTAGTTAAACAATAATTACTTATAGTTTAGTCGGTAAATAATCGATATTTATGAGAAACTTACTGAGACAACATTTTTATTCACTTGAGTCAAAAATCTTCTTGAGGTTTGATGCTGTGAAGCATTGTTGAGCTAAGTAACAGATATTTTAATCGCATGTGTTTTAAAACACGACCATTTTTAGCCTGCTGAGACGGAGAGTACTGGCTTGTGGTCGATGTCTATGTAGGTGTGTCTTGTTTCTAGTACACGGATAAAAAAAGATGAGTTGCATCTATATTTAAAAAAGTGTATGTCTCATTTAAATCTTTGTTGAAATATGTGACTTGTTTGTCCAATGTAGAATTTATTACAATCTGCATAATTTAGTTATACATACTGGTACACCTGGTGCTTGGAGTGTATCTTTTTTGCTTGTATTGTATTTTAGTTTGTTAATTTTAAATGCTATCCAGTACCCCAATTTTGTAAATTTTTAGAGATATCATTTGAGATTTAATAGAAACATGCATAGGATACCAACAAAGACAGACACACTGATCCACAACACTTGAAACAAACACCCCATAAATATACTGCAACTGGATCAATGCATAGGATTAACCAACTACCAATGTCTACCTAAAAACTGAACAAAAAAATCTATATAACTATATACCTTACACACATAAATGGTTACACTAACTTAATAATTGACAACTTATGGCACAAAATACAAAAAAAGTAGATGATTAAATGAGATTGCTCATTTTTTAAACAAGATACAAAACTAATAGCTTTTAACTTTCCATCGGGTGCATCAATTTTAAAATGCCATTGAGCGCATCTGGAGGATACCTTCAGATTATTGAATAACACTTTAAATATACATTTTTAATGATTTATTACTTTGAAAAATGTATAGGGGATTGAAATACTTATCACTACTTTTGATTAAAGAATCATCTTTAAGGAATTAGCAAATTAATTTAATAATATTAAAAACTTATTACACTTTTGCTATTACTTGCGACCAGACTTTTTGTTAACTAAAGTTGTTAAATTGTTAACTGGGTCGTAAGACGAAAACGTTTCCTCCAAGTGTAAGTTAACAATTTAAAAACTTTAGTTAACAAAAAGTCTGGTAGCAAGTAAAAGCAAAAGTGTAATAAGTAATTTACAACAAGCTCGTCATGAACAGTAACAAGATTTCGATATTTAATATTATAAACATTACAAATAGTAAAATAAGAAACTAATAATTATTAAGTATACTAAGCAATTGGTATAATATAATTGCACTGTTTCTGACAATATTATTGGCATATATATATATTGCAATTGCTGTGTCAGAAAATTGTTAGGAAAGTACCATTGGAGTGTAATAATTAAAACATCCAGTTTATTAAGGGCAAAGTTTTTTGTACTGAAAACACTATCAGAGAGTTGGGGGTTGGATGTCTGGGAATTATATTTATTAGGACTCTCCATAACCAGGTAGAAAGGTTTTTTAAAAAATTATTTAGTTCATAATTTAGTACTTACAGATTTAGTAATCTTTTGTTTGTATCAATTTATAATTTTTTACTTAAATAAATTTAGTTTCAATAATATATTATTCATAAGTAATTATTGAGTAATTGAGTAATAAGTTTCAAAACAATTGTTTCATTGACGAAGCCAACCCGCTCTAACTAAATTTAATACCATGTGCCATGAGTGGCAGTTTGGCTTTGTGAAACCAATTCAACAATTTTTTCAAAACGCATCAGCAAGTAAGTTAATAGTTTTCACTTAGTTACTCAATAATTACTTATGATTTATTCATGATGATTACAACAAGCAACTTTAAAATATTATTATTGACTAAAATTAGTACATTTTTCATAAAACTACTTCAATTGTTAGTGCAATAAATCATTGTTTACTAAAGCCCAACATAAAAGTTTCACAAATTAATATAAACAAAAAAAAACCATGAGTAAAAAATATGTTTTTTCTAGTTTGTACTGCTTGGTTTTCTAAAAGGTTTCATACTTTTCTAAATTTTAAAATTAATAATAATCATATTTTATATAACTTACTTTAGTGAGTATCAATATATATTAAGCATTATTTTTTGTTAATACCTGACATACTTAAAAATAATTTCAATTAAAAATTTTTAAACAGCATTAAATAATACAGAGAAAAATATGGATAAAGTGAGATTTAGATTATAGGGTCTTGAAATATTGTTAATTGCTTTTGACTATAGAATCATTTTTATGGGATTAGCAACTTATTTTAAAAACATTACAAATACAGAAATATAAAACCAATTTCATATTATGCAATTTATATAATTTAATTGCGCCATTCCTGACTGCTGCACCAGCAGAATTTTATAGGTCAGTGATGAGGAGTGTAATAATTTAAACGTCCAGTTTATTTGGGACAAAGGTTTTTTATACAGGAAACACAGCTAGAGAGTTTAGGAATTGAATGGTGAACATTTTTTTATTAGGACTCTCCATAGCCAGGTAGATAATTTTTTAAAAAATACATTTTGTTGATTTTGAGCTTTAGTAATATTTTGATTTCTTAGATTTATAATTTTATTATTTAAATAAATTTTAGTTTCAATAAAATATTGACTAAAACTAGTATTGACTTCCACTAAAACACTGTGGCATTACAGTGAAACTTTTGCCTACGACATAATTTCTGTTAACTAAATAGTTTTACATTTAGATTAATTTATAATTTCTTTGTATAATTATTTATGATCATAATAATTAAATAAATATTTGCTTTACAAAATATGGAAGAATATGGGAAATTTTGCATACTCCAGTCAAGAGAATATTTCTTTTGTTAAGAGAATAGAAAAGGATTTTTAAAAATTAACTTTAATAAAAAAATAGTATCACTGGTGTGATCTCGGGAAAGGAAGTTATGAGATTTCAAGGAATTTCAAAGATTTCAAGGAAAAAAAACAGAATCTTTTCATTCACAAGGCATTATGAGATTTCTGTTGAACAAATTGTGTTACAGTCAAGCAATGATAGTTTATACAAAAAAACTTACTACCTAAATATTTCATGCCGATTTTGTTTCAAAAACAATACCTGATAATCTGTTCAGGTGTGATTAGGTTTTATACATTTAAATCATTTTAAAATTTCTAATTTTCAAAAAATAAAATTTTGATTACTATGAGCTAAAACCATAGGTTAGCCGTAATTGCTACCTTTGGTCATCAAATGTTTTGATCGCAGTGCCAAATAAAATGTTATTGAGCTGTGCTATGGCAAAACATTAAATTTAGAGTTATAAATGTACAAACTGAAATTTCAAATGTAAGTTATGTAGTCCTTTATATTTCTTGATATACTGGCTTTAATTGTGGACGATTGTGGTAACATATTTTCAGGTGCTTGATCACTGCAATAACCAGAAACAAGAATACTAAAACTAGAAACTGAAACTAGAATAACTGTCAATTTCAGTGCTCATCATCCAATCTACATCAGTTCCCAACTCCATTCATGTCTATGTCTTTTTTCTATTCACTTTCATCGCCTAGACCCTTCTTACAAAATTCGAGATCTTATTCAATTCAAATCTTTAACATATACTCAATCATAATGGTCATTTAACCTCACACGTTTAGTTATTTCATGTTTTTAAACTCAATTGAACTTTGGTTAACTTAAACATTTTTAATCACTTAAACAATAGTTTATGACTATCCGAACTTTATAAAGTTTGGATAGTCATAAACTATTGTTTAAGTGATTAATAAGTTTCACCAAACGGAATGGACTACAAAATTCAAGAATTAAACATTTTGTTAGCACGTACTCTCGTTTTAAATATCTAACCGTAAAGGAAACTTGAAATATATTATCATTTGTTAGCAAACATTTGAAAACAATTTTATTTAAAGTATTTAATGAACATTTTATATCGTAACAAGACTTTGCTATGCAAACCTCTCGTACAAAGAGAGTTCACACTCCAATCGAGGTTAGCTTCAACTCCATATTTCATCATTAAACTCAAGTGTTACAATGTAATTATTAATGGCATTGCTACATTCAGTGACTTTATCAATTTACTTATTATATTTAAAATCTTATACTGATAACCTCTTTTGTATGTTTCATATCTTTATATTATAGATCTGCCCTTCATATGTGTGGTCTTCCGGGATATTCAAAAGTAATCTAACTTAACTCCTTACACCCAGAGGTTACACACGACATCTATACTAGACATCACAGCCTCTGATTTACTAAGTAAACTAAAGTGTGTATTTTTCTGTAAGTTGTATATTCAAGACAATTATTCAAACTGTGTTTCTTTAAAAACACAACTCGAATAATTCAGTAGTTATAAATGAGGAAAGTTTTATATTTATTGTTAACACAATAACATATAGAGAATTTAATGTTAATAATGAAACATTAGCAAAAAGGAATAGACAAGACATTTTTTATCTCAAATTTTCCTTGAAAGTTTATGTTATCTTGTGTAAATTTGCATTTTTCTTATCTTTGTAAAAGGATTACAGTTTCTACAACCTACAATAGCTTCTAGAAAACAGACTATTTATGTCTCAAATTATAACAGTTTGATTTGCTTTGTTTAGTAGAGAATACATTTCAGGTAACACATTTTCTAATAAGTTTCCAACAAAATCTAATTTTATTGTGAATTAAATATCTGATTAGAACATTAATGCTCTAAATGATCCAAAGAACTGAAATATAGATGAAATTTAGATTTAAAAACAGATTGTAAAACTAGTAAATAATTTGTTTGCAGACATTTTTTTCTCCTTCCTATCTTTTATAAGCTTTTACGTAAAATGTCATGTCTCTGTACATCCTTGTTTATTATTCAAGTTCTTACATCGCCATTTTCCACTTCCACAAATCGGTAACTTCTTTCTTTTCTTTATAGAAAGACAGTTTATTTTTCCTGAGCCCATATAATTAATGTCCTGCTGTAAAATATAAGCATTATCAACTCAATTATATCTGACAGTAAAATTACAAGGCATTACTTTAAGATTTTTAAGCATTGGTCCTTTTTTTCTAAACATCTCTTAGTTGTTACCTAATTAAGATGTACAAATTTGTTTTTCTAATGACTTACTCATTCATCTAGGACTTTCCATGATGCTCTAGATGCTTTCCATGACTATTTAAGTAATTATGCTCAATCCTTGACTTCTAGATGCTGTTTATGTGTTATGCATTGGTATAGTTTCTCTAGTAATATTTGAACAAATTGTATCCAGTGTTCGTTTATTTGTTGTTTTATAGTCTGTATATTCTCAAAAGAATTTCATGTTTTATTATTTTTTCTCAGAAAATAGGTCTCTCAGTTAAATGAAGGTTATTAAAAATATTCCTGAAATTGATTTTTTTAAGCTCTGTAACATAGATAGAAGTGTATGCAACCATCAAACCAACTAAAGTATTTCTAAGAAATTGCAGTAGCTGTCTTGAAATAAAATCTGTTTCTATTTTATATAATGTGTTAAAATGGATATAGTTGATAAAATAAAATAAAGTATTAAGATAATTAATGATCATTAGAAAATATAAAATAACTAATACGCTCTTTTAATAAGTGTTGAAACATTCACTTTTTTACTAATTACATTTTTTTGTTCTAGTAATGCAAAATAACCCAAAACTTCAAACTAAAACACTTGTAAAAATGTTACACTTGCCTATAGTAGCACTTGCTTTTAAAATTGTTGAGGACTGCCATTTCGGAAGATGTGTCCCATTGTCGACTCAGACCGTCATAACAAGAATGGGACACATCTCATGAAACAGCCATCGTTAACAATTATAAAAGTAAGTCCTACTATAGGCAAATGTAACATATTTAAAAGTGTTTCAGTTAAAGACTAGTAGCTCACATCAAGATAGAATCAACTAATACAAAAACTTTAGTAATTCATGTGGAGAAAACCTTAAAGTTGGTTTACTAACAGATTTATTCTACAAAGGTTTTTACCTTTCACATTAAATTAGTATACTCAGAGTTAATTAAGTTAATAAGTATTAATTACAGTAATAAATTAGTAATTTATTAGTAGAATAATTATTAATTATATAATTAAAGAATTATTAATTATTAGTAAAATCAATTCAGTGAAAATGTTATAAAAGAGTGTAGTTTATAAAATGTGTTATTTTGGATTTTTATAATAATAAATTTCACCAACATTTTGCTCTAGAAACAGTTTTATTAATTAATAAATCTTGAATTGTGTTTTGTTTTAACCATTTAAATTTAAGTTTGTTCATTTATGAATTTTATTGTTTTATTACGAACTAATCAGCAAAAGAACAATATCTATTAAAATATTCCTTTTTAAGGTTTCACATATTCCTGGTTCAATATTTTGCATATTTCTGCAGAACATTAAAGTTGCTATTTTCAACAAATTTTCAATTACATTTAATTAGCAATATGAATATTTTAAATAAGTAAAACCTCCTAACCACAAAAACTCTTTATGTAAATTCTTATGTATACGGTATTTTGATACAAAGCAATCATCTTTTAGAAAATAAGTACACTTTTGGTATTAACTTGGCAAAAAAAACCACTACATACTGATATTTTTCAGCAGAAGCCTTTTGCACTAGGTCAACACATTATTCAATGCTGTGAGTCATAGACATGACTGTTGCTCAGGTGTGTTATGTTGGTGTGAAACTGTGGTGTATTGGTGCTTTGTGGTGTGTTATTGTTTATAGAGTAGTTTTTAATTTTGTGCTCTAATGTAGTGTTTAATTGTGAGTGTGTTTTGTCATTCAGAATGTGTTGTGGATAGTAATTATGTGTTTGTATATCTCATAGTTTTCTGTTGTGTTTAGTTTGTTGCTTTTTTGATATAGTCTACAATTTTTAGATTGGTGTCTATGTTGGTGTGTGAGTGTAGTGTGTTTTGTATGTGTATGGCAAAACACAACAGAAAATTACGAGATATACAAACATAAATACTATTCATAACACATTCTAAACAACAAAATACACTCACAATCAAATACTATATTTGAACACATAATTAACAACTACTCTATGAACAATAACACACCACAGAACACAAATACACCACAGACTCACACCAACACACCTGAGCAACAACCGTATCCGTGACTCACAGCATTGAATAATGCTTTGACCTAGTGCGAAACGCAACTGCTGAAAAATATTAGTAAGTAATGGTTTTTTGGCCAAGTTAATACCAAAAATGTAATTATAGAAAAACGTTAATATGTACAACAAAAAACTGCAAGAAAATAAGGTTTTTTGTATTAAAGTTTTTTTGAATAAGCTACACTTGCTTCAAGTTGTTATTATTTATATTCTTTAAATATTTATGTGACATCCTAATAGACTATTTTTACTACAAAATTGTTAAATATCCTAATAAAACCATGTTTATTATTTTTTAAAGGAAAATACCTAACTAGTTTTAATATTTATCGACTGTCACCTTCTTTTGACTTGAAAACTTGTATGTATTTAAAATTTTAATAGATCATTCTTCAGTAATTGTATCAATCTTTCACATTAGTTTAACTTTTAGTACATTACTTTTATTTAATTTAACATTAGTTTCACTTTTGGTATCAACTTGGCAAAAAAATCAGTACTTGCTGATATTTTTCAGCAGATGCGTTTCACACTAGGTCAGTGTATTGTTCAATGTTGTGAGTCATGAACAAGACTGTTCACGGAGAAGATAGTCTTGTCCGTGACCCATGGCATTGAATAATACCCTGACCTAGTGTGAAATGCGTCTGCTGGAAAATATCAGTAGTTAGTGGTTGTTTGCCAATAATTTGATACCAACAGTATAATTATAGAAAAACCTCAAGATGTACAACACAAAAACTGCAAGTTTTAACATTAGTTTGTTTTGACTTGTTAAGCAAAATTTTTTTCTATTCACTCCTAATTTCATATCTGATAATCATCTATACAGCTTTTATCATTCAATATTTGATTTTGAAGCCTTTATTTTTATATTTGAAGATATTTTTAGAAAAGTATTTGAAGACTAGGCACTTCCTGTTCTAAACTGTATTTTACTTCATCTTTCATATAATTATATCTGAAACAATAGCTGTTTATAGAACAATTGTATTTGGGCTACAATATTGATTTTAAGGTATTGTTGAAAATTGTAATTGTGCTTATGGTTTCTGCTGTGATAATGTTTCCTATGATAAAGGCTAACTTTTCATCCCCGTCGAATGTTCTTTATCAAGACTAAGTCTTGACTCAACATTTAAAGTAAAGATTAGGCCAAGGTCACTGCAGTGTGACAATAGTTTATATTCTGGAAGGAGAAAAAAGTGTCACAACACCAAGCATACAATGTAATTATTGAAATTTTAATATTAATAAGCTGATGTTATTATATTTGTATCAGCCTACTCTTCCACATTTTGTTTTCAATACGTTCCTTGGAATATCAGGAACCTGATAATAAAAGTTTAATTTTTAAAAATCACAACATCGTTAGATAACAGTGTACTAAGTAGACCTTTACCCTGCAGATTAAGTTATAGCTCAGAAACAAGTTTCTTTTAAAGGGTCTCAGCACTTACAACTGCTTGAAGACAAACAGTAAACTCAGGTACCCCACAGTAGTTGGCTCCAGTGAAAGTTAATAGGGTTTGATAAATTCATGTATATAATGACCTATATTTAACATCTTCTATTCTGAATACTTGAAAAAAAATAATGTACTGGTTTAAATTTATATAATATCGGTTTTTAGCGTCACTGTACGATTTCCTAACTTTGCCTCCATACTTTCTTATTGTAGCAGTGCTCCACCGATAAGTTCCTTTAATGGATTTATTAATGGTTTCTCCCCATGTTAGCTGGGATTTCCCTTTCTTCTTCTCTTCGGTGATGTCCATTCCAAAGAAACTCTTGATAATCTCCCCTGCGACATCCCTTACTTGTCCAAACCATATCGGCTATCTCCTCTAAGACTGTCTTCTTCTTCTTTATCATGTCTCTAACGCTTTCATTTGTTCTATATTAAAAATGTAAGTAAAAAATTTATGGTTTTCTTGTACTTCCATATTTTATAATATAATTTTTGTGTGAAAAAACACACACACACAAACAAACACACACACACACACACACACACACACACACAAACACACACACAAACACACACACACACACACACACACACACACACACACACACACACACACACACACACACACACACACACACACACACACACACACACACACACACACACACACACACACACACACACACATATATATATATAAATATAAAATACGTTTTCTTGTTTAATAATTTAAAACAACATAGGTTATTCAAATACAAGAATATTTATTAATTTATATCCTAAGCTTTTCGTTGATAAACAGTACCAACATCATCAGGAATGAATTACTATTGTAAGTAATTTTATCCACCATTAAGTGCAATGATTTTACCTTGTGTGATGAGGCACCTTTCGGTGTTTCGACAATGGTCAAGTGACCGAAAGGCGCCTCATCACACAATGTAAAATCATTGCACTTAATGGTGGATAAAATTACTTACAATAGTAATATAATAACTTCATAACGTCAGTGCAACGGAAAAACAATGGATAACGTAAAATATCAAGAATATATATAACTGTGTACTCCGAATGGTATTTATATCATGCTATTAAAAAATAATAAAGGCCTAAAAAAATGTGAAAAAATTTATCTTACAATCTTCAAACATTTTTTTTGAAATATAGAAAATAGAAAAAGATGTGATTGGTTAACCATTTCTCTAATTTTAAATATATTGTGAATTTTTCAGAGTGGTTCAAAATGTTTCCCAATTCAGCCGTAATAGGTACAGCCTCGGCAGTGGCAATCGTCTATTTACAATTTTTAATTCTGCCCACAACAGGTTTTTTCTTTAACAGAGATAATACAGTTCCAAAAAACAACTCTTTTACTGAAGGAACTTTAACATTTGGTGACCGGTATGTATTGGCAAATAAAATGTGTTAAACTGTTTATATTAGGTAACATTGTAATAACTTTTTACATCACAAAATCGATTGTCTAATATTGTTAATATTTAGTTTGTGATGGAACCTTTTATAATGGTTGTAATTAGAAGATTTATAATTTGTTTCCACTTTCAATTTGAGACACTAGTATACGCATTGACATTGCTATGCTATAGTAACACTGTTATACCCATTGTGGAGTTAAGCTCTTGAATTTGACAAAGAGAAAAAAGTGAAATATTAATATTCCCAGGAGACCATACAGATAAATTTAAAAGACAAAATCTATGAGTTGCCTTGAGGTTATAATTTAACAAAGATTATATATGTAGAAAGTCGACATAATGAAAATAACTAAAACACTAACTTCCATGGAATAAATGTTCTTCGCAAGTGCAGTCAAAGCCACCCGGAGTGTGCAGTGCTTTTCCACCAGAGACCGTTCACAAGAACACTTTAATGGGGATAATTTTTAATGTTCACTAAAAGAGTAAATTGAAAGTTTTACTAACACAAGTTTACATGTACTAACTACCACTTGTGCTTGAATAAAGTGCAATAATAAAGTAATGACAATGTGAGGTTAAAAAGTAGTTAAAGTTTATAAAATGAATAACTTTGATCTGAGATACATAGCACCATTTATTAGAAGAGTGATTTCGAAGATAAAGACTGATGAATCAACTTGGGAGAAGAGACAAAAATGGCGAAAGAAAAAACCATGAGTGCTTTTTCTGAGAGATGGCTTCACACTGCCCAAAAATGGCAAGAGCCTTGTGTAGTATATCATGTGCTGTAGATCTTTTCTCAATAGGTTATGCGCAATAGTTTGACAATAAACCAAGCTATAAGGATTTCAAAAGCTGTACCAAACACATCTCATAATAGATATAGGGGGGGGGGGATTATGGCATCACATATGTAGGGTTTCTGCATCACTAGATCAAATGCCAAAATTGAATTTTAAGATAATGCACTTCCAAGTTCATACACTTTTAAAAACCATTATATATCTTTATTTTTTTATAACAACCTGATGCTAGAATAGTGTGAGGAATTTTTGTACTATAGTTTCAATCTTGCAGTTTTTGTGTTGTACATCTTGAGATTTTTCTCATAGTTTCAATGTTTCTCTACCAGAATGTGCAGCTACCTCCATTTTCAAAAAAATGGCACTTGATCTAGAGATGCATAACTCCGTCCAAATACAGTCAAATCCTGGTAAACCGAATTCCGGTAATCCAAATCTCCCACTAATCTGAAAGAATTTTCGAAAATAAGAAAATGAGAAATAATTAAATGGCTATAAGAGAGGTTCAAAGAAAAAAGGCAACACTGTTTTGTGTAATTTGCAATGACCTCAGCATATTGACCCCTTTTGATTATTCAGCCTACAGCAGTTCAGTTTCAACGTTGGTAGATGGTAGAATTGTTTTGATGGCTTTAATTGTTATAATGGCGTCAACTTCTCTTAAAATAAAACACTTTTGTTGTCAGATAAGTGTGACATTGTAAAACAACATGATGCTGGGGTAGATGCTAAAGAAATGGGGGAAGATTTCGGGATCGGAAATTCAACAATCAGTGACATAAAGCAAAACAAATAAAAAATTTTGTTGTTTGTGTCTTCTAAGGAGCAAGGGGGCAGTAGCCAAAAAACAGTCAAAATGAGTTAATACGCTTTGGTAGAAACTGGTCTATATACATGGTTTCTGCAAGAATGATCACGAAACAATCCCATCCTGTCCCTTTATTGCAGGAAAATTTGAGATTATTTTTTTCTGAACTCTACCTCAAGAAGAAAGAGTTTAAAGCCAGTGATCATTAGCTTGACAATTTCAAAAAGAGACATGGAATACAGTGCCTTTCTATCACAGGAAATTGTCTAATAATAAGGATGCTAAAAAAATACATGTTTCAATTGGTGTTTTCTTTCAGTTATTACTGTACTGTACTCCACACACACACACACACACACATACACACACACACACACACACACACACACACACACACACACACACACACACACACACACACACACACACACACACACACATATATATATATATATATTTATATATATATATATATATATATATATATATATATATATATATATATATATATATATATATATATATATTGCAATATGTATTCTTGTGTATTAATAAAGAACTAAGTCAAAATACAAATACAAGAATTATAATTGAATTTACAATTCACATTGAATTTTAAATTCAATTATAATTCTTGTATTTGTATTTTGACTTAGTTCTTTATATATATATATATATATATATATATATATATATATATATATATATATATATATATATATATATACGTATGTTGTAAGTATACGTAGCGCGTGTATATTCTGGTAATCTGAAAAATCGGTTAATCCGAAATGGTTGTACATTTTTTATTTTTGAATTACCAGGATTGGACTGTATAATTGTTATTTTAAACAGTTCTGGAGGCAATAATTAATTAATTGACTATTAATCAACTAATTATTAGTAGAGATTAATAATATATAATGTAATGTGTCATTTAGTTTTTATATAATCAGTAATTTGAAATATAATACTTTTTCAGATTATTGTTTATGGATGTTATACAAGAACATACACCAATTTGGGGCTTTGGGTTTATTCCAAAAGTTTATGATTTTATCTTTCCGCTGAAAGGTGAAACGAACAATGCAACAATTTCTTATCTGCAAGTTATTGATAGAGCTACAGACGGATATGGCGCACATTCAAAGGTGTTGAATGGAGGAGTTGGGAAAACAAACATAACTATACGCATTCAGTCTCATCCTTTTGGAAGAATAAATTATATTATTAAAATTTATGGACAGTAATACAATATGTATGTAACTGAAAGTTGTTATTATATACACTAATTTATTAACTGATCTTATTACAACGTTAATTTATATATTTGAATAATTATATATACCGAAAAATGTCATGTTTTTAATTTAATCCCCTTCTCTATAAAAATAATCAATACATTTATAGTAAATTTTTGTTATACTGAAAACCATAAAATACAATTTGCACTATTCCCAGATCAGTGGAGGATCCAGAAAAATAAGGGGGTTTAGTGGGTGGAGGAAGGAGAAGGGAATAAATCCTCCACTCTCCCCCCTCTTTGAATAAATGTGTAGCATAATTTGAATCATTTTTCTCATACTTAAAAGACCTTATAGGCTCTTTATATCTGGTTTCAAATTTTTGTCCTGTTTGCAATTGCAGGAAAAAAGTTCCTTTGCAATTACATTGCATTTTATAAACTCCGTTTTTACTAAACTTATTTAAACTTTCTATATTACACTTTAATTTATTCTTTAATGTGTTGCTAGTGTTTTCATTCCAACTTCTATATTATATTTCTTGAAAAAAATTTTCGAATTATCAAAACCTCTTTTCCTGTATATGTAAATATAGCCCATTTCTTTCTTTCTATTTCCTTTGTGAGACTTTTTATTTTATTTCTTCTTGCCCTAATTTTCCAAAATAACTTTTTTATTGCTTCTTTGTTATATCCATTATTCTCGGCAATTTGAAATATAATATTCAGTTCATCTTTATATTCTTTTTTCTTAAAAGGTATATCTAATAAAGTGTTAAAAAAAAGCCTAAACACCGATTTTGCAATAATAACATTATCAATGTATAATATATCGAATTGTCCCCTAGAACATAAATTACTGGCACTGTCCCAACTTTCCAATTCCTTGAAATATATTTGTCAAAAATGAATTTTCCCTAACCTGGTTGTCATCAAAAACCTCTATTGTGAAACCTTAAACTGTTGCCATGATTACCACACAATATTATAAATAGTGCTTTAGGGTAACTGAAATAAAATGTTTCTTTGTTAACCTCAGTAGGAGTTTACTTGAATATTTTTTGTATGACTTGTTTATTTATGAATAACCTTAACTCATAAGCCAGCTCAATTATTACTTACACATAATAGTAATACACTGTATCTACTCAGATATCAAACATAAAATATCACCTAAAAAAACGAGAAAAAAACCTCAATACTACAAAAGGTAAAAACAAATAAAAGAGACTCCACTTCACCTCAGAGATTGAAATTAACCGATCTTTAAACTTCCTTAACCTCACCATAACAAAAAGCCACACACAAAAATATAGCTTCAACATTTACAGGAAATCCACAATGACAGACACAACACATCAAACCACCCTATCCAACACAAACACTCTGCCTTCAGACCCATGCCTCATAGACTCAAAGAAGTTCCAATGACCACAGAAAACAAAAACAAAGAACTAGACACAATTTAATATTTAACATACACACATGGATACAACAGCACAATAATAGACAAACTATGGTACAAAATACAAAAAACACTAAAATTAACACTACAGACAGGGAAAACAAATACATCACATTACCACTCATAAACAAAACAACAAACAAAATAGCCCGCAAAATTTAAAAAATAGGATACAGAATAGCATACAAAACTAATAACAAATTACAATACAAAATACAACACAACACCAACAACAAGGATAAACTACAAGTACCAGGCATATACAAACTGAACTGCGACGAATGTAACAAATTCTACATTGGACAAACTGGTCGCAGCTTTAAACAAAGAATCGAGGAACACAAACAGAACACCAACTCAGCATTTTACAACCACATAAAAGATACAGGACACAAATACACAGACATTTATCATAACCTAGAGATCTTACACATCAACAAAAAATGACCACATCTCAACACACTAGAACAATATGAAATTTACAGACACACAAAAACATATTAAACGAACAAACCCAATACAAATCACACATACTCTTTGATACTATCGAAAACTTGCCTTTAAAACCGTCACCATTTAACCCAACATCTCCAAGCAGAAGACACTGATGAAGATCACCTCAGTAATGAAATGTTTCGTCTCAGTAAGTTTTTACAAATTTACAAAATTTAAAGTTCGGATAGTCATAAACTAATGTTTAGTTTATGTTTCAGTACAACTAAAATAAAAGATATACATGAAACTCACAAATTAATCATTTATTAACTCGTGTGCAATTCAATGACAAAGTTATCATCATCAGTGAGTGTTGCTACTTAACTTACAACTGTATGATTAGAAACGCGTATGAGTTAATAAATGATTAATTAGTGAGTTTCATGTACATCTTTTATTTGTTTTAACATAACCTCACAAGCTAAGCTCAAAGAATAGTTGTATACTTCAAAAGGTCTAATGACGTTAATAATAATTGTAGCAACAATAGTATTAGAGACAATAATCAGACCTTTTGGGTCACAGAGCAATAATAATATAATGATAATATTTCCCACTAAACATGCTATGACTCACACTTAATTATTAGCTGTACTTGAGGACTCTGATATTGTAAATAAAATTCTGTTAACATTTGTCACAACCTCAGTAAAAACGTAACTGAGAAGACCAAACTGGTGCAATCAATAATCATGTTGAAAAATTGTTACACCTCAAAATCAAGTGTGAACTACTAATTGCACCTCACCTTTCTTAAAAGTTACTGACACATGCTTTTTTAAATATTTTGAGGCAAAATGAAGAAAATAACTATTTTTTAAATATATTTAACCTGGCAGGGGTCGCGTCACGGTCTTTTCCACTGGGCCTTCACTGTTTTCTGAATAACTCGAACTGCCAATTTTTGCAAGCTTCCACCCCCTCAGCACCTTCAAATAGATTCGTCCGCTGTCAAATGCTGTGTTTGTATTTTCGTTATCACCTACGTGTGTCTTAGTGCAGCAGCCTAGAGAAAAGCCAGTGTGGAAACCACCGTGCGCGACCCCTCGCATGGGCTAAAGTGTGACATAATTTTTAATTTCGCTTTTGTGTTATTGATTGTTTAGTGTGTTGAGTGTTATATTTATTGTGTTACTATGCAATATGAATCGAGCAGAAGAAGAAAGACTTGCCAGAAAATCCTGGTAGTGTTCGAAGATAACTTTCTTGTGACGTGCCTACTGTTGAACTCGTTGAAGAACCGGATTTAGATCAACAGAAGAACAACAAGATCATGTTGAGGTTCAAGAGGAATCAGAGTAGTCAGAAGACAAAGAAGAATTACACATTCCAACGGAATTCTTTGGTACAAAATATCGACCTGTAACCTCAAACATTTTTAGGTTTAGAGGGAATTAAAAGTTACTGTTTATAATATAGTAGTTAATCTCATCTCAACCATGCATAATAATGATGAAATTGATTCCAAAGCTGGAGATAAAAATAAACTCTACATCCAAACATTTTACAATTCAACAAAAGGGGGAGTAGACGTTGTTGATTAGTATAAGGCGGGATATTCAGCTGTACTACCAACCTAGGGCATCAATCGGATGAGGAACTGTAAGGAATATCATTGCTATAACCCTCAAGGTGCTTAGACATATTGTATGTAACTTTTTGTTTAAAATAATAAATTTGTAGGGTTGCATTTCATCACTATAATTGTAATATTATGATAAATTTACTTAAACATTCGACACATATGTTTCAAAATTGGTTCTTTTACATTACAGCTATCGTAAACATCCAGTACATTTTCTTATTCAGAAATTAGTTTTCTTTCAGAATATATTATTATACATAAGTATTTGTAAAAGAGTCTGTATGTTATGACAATTTATCTAAAGTCTTGTATTTCTTTCAAACAATAAATTTGTTAAATCTTAAAATATTATTTAAAATTAATTAGTACATTAATGCCACAACTAAAACCAATAGAACTTAAGTAAATACATTATACTGAATTATGATACTTGTATTTTTAGAATAAAATATTGTTTAGCAAAATGACCCGGTTGAATCCAATGTGTGCGACCCCTCACGTTTTATTTTTCACACGACCTCTGCCGGGTTAACTAAAACTCCAGTTCACCATTTTTTTCAAAATATACTGAATTTACATAGAGAAGATACTGATGAAGATCGGCCGATCGAAAACGTTCTGTCTCAGTAAGTTTTAACAAATTTACAAAATTTAAAGTTCGAATAGTCATAAACTATTGTTTAAGTGATTAATAAGATTCACCGAACGTAATGGACTACAAAATTCAAGAATACTGAATTTATTCAAATTTATATACCTGTACGAGGGTGCCACAAAATTAAATTGTGGGTGTCAAATTGGAAGTCTGCAGTAAATGAAATTTACAGATATATCTAAACACAAAATTAAGTCATTCAATGATCAAATCACATACTGGTACACTTTTCAACATATTATGGAACCCTTGCATTTTAAATTATTGTCACCAGGAAGTTTATGTTTTAAACTACAACTATAAAAATTGCAATAAAATATTTCAAGTTTTAGTACATTTTTCATAAAATAAATTAAATTATTAGTGCATTAAATCATTGCTTAGTAAATTCAAACAGCAAATTCTGACCTTTTTTGAAGGTCAGTCTAGTTTGTAAATTATTGTACTCTAGATTGTAATTTTATAATATGACCCTCTAGTGGCATGGCAATCTAAATGTACACAAGGGTTTAATCTTAGGTAACTTGTAATATTTATTACTTTTGATTATTTTTTGTGGTATTTTTATATACCTTTTATAGTTGAGAATAATTTCAATTTAAATTACTAAACAGCATTAAATAATACAGAAAAAACATTTTATGGATAATGTGAGTTTTATATCATATGGGCCTGAAATATTTTCAACTGCTTGTGACTATAGAATCATCTTTATAGAAATAACAGCTTATTTTAATAATATTACAAATTTGTTGATTCCATCTTCACGTGAACTACTAGTTTCTACTAAAACACTTGTAAATATTCACAAACTTGCCTAAAGTAGCACTTATTTATATTTGTTGAGGACGGCTGTTTCGGGAGATGTGTTCCATTGTCAACTCAGACCATAACTCTAAGTTGAGTTACAGTCTGAGTTGACAATGGGGACACATCTCCCGAAACGGCCGTCCCCAACAAATATAAGTAAGTGTTACTTTAGGCAAGTTTGCAAAATATTTACAAGTTTTTTTAATATTACAAGTATAGAAGTAAGAAGCCAATTTCATATAATTATGACAATCTTATAATTTAATTGCATCATTCTTGACTGCTGCGTCAGTAGTATGTTATAGGTCAATGATGTGCAGTATAATAATTAAAACATCTAGTTTATTTAGGACAAAGGTTTTGTACTGGAAACACAGCCAGAGAGTTTGGGAATTAAAATGGGTGGGAATATTTTTATTATGACTCTCCATAATCAAATAGAATTTTTTTTTCAAATACATTTTGTCGAGTTAGAGATTTAGTAATAATTTGATTTCATAAATTAATAATTTTACTACTTATATTCATTTCGGTTTCAATAAAATATTATTGACTAAAACTAGCACGACTTCCATTAAAACACTATGGCATTACAGAAAACTTTTGCCTACGACATAATTTGTGCTAAACTAAATAGCATTTAAATTTAGATTCATTTATAATTTATTTGTATAATAGGATATGAGTATAATAATTAAATAAATGTTATGAAAAAAATATAGATTTTTATACTCCTTTAATTTCCCTATGAAATTTTAAAACAACTTGCAATAACAAAGCAAAATAAAGTCTAACAGTTTCGGTAATTTGGGAAAATTATGAAATTCTAGAAAACCATTTTATGTTGACAGAAGAATACCAAACTCATGATAGTTTGGACAGACACAAGTATGGAGGTCTGCTTAGAAAACTGGGTTTATTCTAGATTTGGCTCTAATGTGTGATCCACTTCAAGAACTAGAAGAAGCTAGTGAAGAACTGGAGAACCAAGTTGCAGATTTGTTCCAAGCTAAAAAAAACATATACAGATTCTGCCAAACATATTTGATAACACAGGAACATTTTAAGAGCCAGTTGTGATTTCTGTCAACAACAAAAGATTTATGGACATTGAAATGTATGACAAAATAATAAACTGCCTATTGATCCTGTTGTTTTTGGCTAATTCACCCCGTACAGTTGACTAAAGCACCTGGCCTAAAGGCATTAGGGACGATAATTTTGGGGTAAAGTATTGAGTCACTAGCCCTTTGCTTTCAATTGACCAAACAAGAGAGACTTGAAACATTTCGGGAATATGTTGTTGAAATTTGTGAGCTTTTAGATAAAAATTGTAAAAGTAAAACAAACTATCCCAAGAATCTACTTCTATTCAAAACAATACAGTATTTTTAAGGGAATGTGAGAGAGGCTTTTCTCAAATGAACGGTTCATCATAACTGATTCAATAACACGTTTGTTAACATGAACTGTCTAACCACATTTTTTTTTTTTTTTTTGAAGCTGAAAGGCTCATTCACTTGTTTTAAACCTTCACTCCAATCGCAATACTAACAGCAAAGAAAGGAAGACAGAGAGAGAGACAGAGAGGAGCACATAGAACCAAAACTTTTCTAAACTTTCGACATATATAAAAAGGGTGTTGGTGAACATGTGTACATTTTCAAACCAAATGTAGTTAATATTTTTAATTACTAAAAAAAATTAACTGAAATAATACATATTGTTTGAATGATAGCCAGGCTGTGCTACATATAAATTTAATATAGCCCAATGGCTATGGTAAGAAAAATGTTGCTACACCAGTCTCAATTTAAATAAAAATTTCAACACAAATTATTTTCCTATTTTGTCTACGAATTAATTTTTAATCGTATTCAGAAAAAAGTAAAACTATCCTACTCAGAACTCTATATTTCAATTTTCCATAACCCCCCCCCCTCCTACCAACCCGTAGCCCACAGTACCGGAACCTCTTTTTTACAAATCAAGAATTGTATTATATATATATATATATATATATATATATATATATATATATATATATACCAATATTATTAAATTTATTTATGTATATTCAACACAATTATGTAATCAAACTATGTTTTTTTAAAAACGCAATATTAAAAATTTATTAGTTATAACCCTAAAAATTATTATATAATCTATTGTTATCACAATAACACACATACAATTTATTGTTTAATGATACTATATACGCAAAGGAGGAAAAGACGAGAATTTTTATCTTCATAAGTAATTGCTTTATAACTAAGTGAAAAAACCCTACATTAACTTACTATGCTTTTTCACTCACTTAAAAAGCTGTTATTCATAAATATAATCAGTAAACTGAGGATGATTACAATAACAACTTTAAGATTTATTTTAATTTTACTTGAAATTTTAATGTTATCTTGTGTAAATTTTCATTTTTTTAATCTTTATAAAAGGATTTCAGATTTTACAGTCTACAATAGTTCCTGAGAAAACAACATACTGTTTACATCTCAAATTATAACAGTCTTACCTCCTTGGTTAAGAAGACATTTCAGGTAATGCATTTTCTAATAGGTGTTCAACAAAATCTAATTTTAACAACTGAAATATACAAATATTTTAATTTGATAAAAGGTTGAAAAGGAGTCAATAATATCTTGAAATCAAATATTTTTCCTATCTAACTTTTATAAGTAAATTATAAGGTGTCATGCCTCTGCTTGCTCTTATTAGCTGCCCGAGTTTTTTGACACAATTTTCTACTTCTTCAGCACCATATCTCTTTCCCTTCTTTTGTAGGAAGTAGTCAATCTTTATTGAGCTAATATAAATAATAAGCTGCTGTTTGATTTGATCTTTCTCTGACAATTAGGAGGCATTAGTCTAATTTTTGCATTTCAAGATGTTGAACCTTTTTTGTAAGCCATTCGTAAATTTTTAAATAAAAATATACAGGTTTGTTTTCTTAAAGACTTACTTCTTCACTTAGGATTTTTCTTTGCATTATATGCAATTATATCTAAATTCCCAGTCCTCTAGATGTTACTTCTGTGATCTTTCTAAACTGTCAATTAACAGTCTTGTCAGTGACTCACAGCATTGAACAATGGACTGACCCAGAGTGAACAATGCTGAAAAGTATCAATATTTAGTTGCTTTTTTTGCAAAGTGAATTATTAAGTAAATAAATTTTTTGATGTTATCTATTTTTAATGTTTTTTTTCTTGAATCATCTTTGATGGTAACACACAGAATGTTTCATTACTTTTATCAGGAAAATTTTAAAGACAAATGTCAATTTAGATTATAGTTGATAAAAATATTTATGAAAGAGAATATTTATTTGAAAATATGTAATACAATAGAATATTTATTGAAATATAATACAATAGAATTGTGTGAAACACAAAAAAATCAAAATATTTCTGATTCAAAACTGAAGTTGCTGTCTTCAAATCTGTCTTTTTTTTAATAATAAAAGCTAACATTAGCTACATAATAATATGTTAAGGTAAATAAAATTAACATTATAAAATAAAGTAATAAAATAATGACCATGAAAATTATAAAATAGTTTTTTTACTCTGAATAAATGTTTAGAAAATCCAATTTTTTACCTATAGTTTCTGTTAACCCAAATAACCTGGACCTTGAATAACTTATGTAATTTTTAAAGAAAAATCTTATACATGTTTTGGTACACAGTTTTGTTTTTAAAGGATTCTTCTTTTATAAATAAATTAGTTTAGTAGGAGTTAACTAATTAGTAAATACTAATAACAGTAATAAATTATTATTAAGTAAAAACCATTGGTCAAATTGTTACCCTTAGTCAAAACGTACAAAAAAGACTAGTTTATTAAATGTGTGGTTTTAGGTTTCTTGTATTAATTTTCTGTATTTCCTGTAAATCGGAACTTTTTTGTGTTCAGATAAGGTTGAAACCCTATCCAAAGTCCCAAAGGTTAGGAATCAGAAGGCTACTACTGTATAAAATAAATGGCCTAACATGTTTTATTCTGAGCACATAAATAAAAAATAATGTACCTGTTTAAAAAAATGTACAAATAAATTTATGCTAGCCTTGTACTTTCATATTTTATTTTTTTTAGTTTTCCTTCTTTAAAAATAAAATACGTAACTGATTCCAAATGTATTTATTGGGTTTTAAAAAAATATAAAGGTATGGCAATAATGCCTTGATAAAAAAAAGACACAGAAATAAATACGATCGATCATTTCATGATTTATTAACAATTTCTGTTATTCAACTTATATTGTGAATTTTTCAGAGTGCTTCAAAATGTTTCCCAACTCAGCCATAATTGGTTCAGCCGCAGTATCGGTGATCATCTGCTTACAATGTTTAGTTCAGCCAACATCAGCATTTTTTTTTGAACCATATAGAAACAATTCTTTTACTCAAGGAACATTAAACTCTAGTGACAGGTATGCACTGGCAAAGAGAAATTTCTTAAACTGTTTTTGTTCAGTAATTATTGAAATATAAGGTTTTTACATCACACAAATTTTATTCCTAATTTTGTTAATATATTTTATTTTGTGACTAACCTTTTTTAATACTATTGATTAAAAGATATATGATTTGTTTTGACTTTAGACTTGAGTTATCTATATACTCACAGATATTATTATATGTCAATACAGGCAAGTTTTTAACATTGCTGTATATGTTGTTTCGTATAAACATTACCCTTTATATATGCTATGAATTAAATGATAAAGGAAATACAAAATATTACAGTATATATAA
Source organism: Prosapia bicincta (assembly GCA_036971475.1). NCBI lineage: Eukaryota > Metazoa > Arthropoda > Insecta > Hemiptera > Cercopidae > Prosapia > Prosapia bicincta. The sequence goes on from JBAIZL010000002.1 coordinate 196,678,276, forward strand.
TATAATATCTAGATTTGAAACTTGCTGGTATAATACTTCATTTCTTATTGATGTAATACAATTCGATAAACAGTTATTAATTATTAATACCAATGGGCATTTAGATATGTAGTTTAATATTTCTATTTTAAATTTAGAACCCTAGGCAATAAGTAGTAATTTGATTAATAGCAATAGTCAATTCATAATATATAAATCTGAATGCAGCGTTTAGTTTTTAATTAATCATTCATTTTAAGTAAAATATTTTTTCAGACTATTGCATATGGATGTTGTACAACAAAATCCCGTCTTTTGGGGAGTTAACGTTTATAATATCATCTTTCCATCGCAAAGTGAAACTAACAATGCAACCATTTCTTACATTGAAGTTACTGATAAAGCAACAAATGGATATGGCGCACGTGCATATGTGTTAGATGGAGGAGTCGGAAGAAAGAGCATAGTTATACGCATTCAGTCTCAAGTATTTGGGAGAATCAATTATGTTGTTAAAATTTATGGACAGTAATAAAATATGGATGTAACTGAAAGTTATTATATGTAAATTACATGATATTACTTTATCAAATATACTTATTACAATTTTAATTTATATATATTGAAGAAATATATTTAGTGAAAAAAAGTCAGGTTTTTAATTTAATCCTCTACTCTATGAAAATAAATACACTTGCAGTAAATTTTTGTTATACTGAAATCCATAACATACAATTTATACTATTCCCACATTTAAATTTAATTTTCAAACAAACATCATGTGAGCATTGCTATAGAAGGCCTTCATGTGCTTTGTATGTAGTTGAATGTATCTACTTTTCGTCTAGTTTGTAAATTGGAGAAAGTAACTTTTCAATTCATAGGTCCTTCGTTGATCCAATAAGTTCTTTTATATCCGATAGATAAATTGGAGTTTTTAAGCTATAATAGAGTTAGTCATTCTTAAGAATTATTTTGTAAAATGTATATGGAGATGTTTTATATAAGATTGCAAAGGCTTTGACTTTTTATGCTTGAAAGCCAGCAAGCAATTGTCTTTAAAAAACAACTTTTTAAAATCAAGCCACATTGCATTTAAAATGTAATAAAAATTTAATGCAAAAATGCTGAGAGAGAGAAGTAAAGGGAAATTAAAATTCTGTAACACATTGGGATTAGAAAAAAATCATCCAATCTAATTTAATTAAACATAAATATCATCAGATCCAATTGGGTTTTAAAACCTCATGGATCTTAAGCAAAATATACCCATGGAGGATTATAAAAATATGTTGGTCATGTTATGTTTCATATAAACTTGATTGTTTAATATGCAAGTAGATTATTTTATCCAATAGGAACCGCACTTTAAAAAAGTACTTTACCACCTATAAAGTAATTTTATAATTTTAATTTACTTGGGATTTTACTGAGTTGGGTACAACCCATATAATTTTTGTACAGCATTGAACACTGAGGTTTGTTTTGACATTTTTGATAAAACTGAATACAACAGTAAGGACCTTATGTACTATGTACAGTTATTAAAGCCTAAAATGTTCACATTTTGATAACTTAGTACCTACCTGAGAATACAGACTTTTCCATGATTCCCAGCATAGAACATTACACTGAACAAGTGTAAAACGCTTGTGTTGAAAATATTTTTGGGTTTTCTAAGTTTCATTTGACTAAACATACAGTAAATAATTGTACACTTATTAAATAACAGTAGCTTTTTTATTATTGGTATTTACAATTACTCTGACAAATTCTCAATTTCAGTGAAGAAACAAACTCAGGGTTAATGTATAGTTACAAGGCATACCCTTGTACAAAACTTTAGTTGTAACCATAGTTAAGTTATGGAATTTCACGAATCTATGAAAGAAAATGAGTCTGCTAAGAGAAAAACCTTCTATTACCCATCCATTGCATTAATACATTGCTTATATGAGTTTATAAAATACTCAAATCATACATTTTTATAGTCTGAATGTATTATAGACTAAATGGTAGATTATATACATAACTGGCTTGCCTTTATTACTTAAGTTAGTAAAATATGTAGAATTATTGAATTTCAAAATGTATTTTATATAAGATTGAAAATGCATATTTGTAAGGGGGTTCCTATCAAAGTTTTTTTTACAAACTTAGAACACTTGTAAAAATGTTACATTTGTGAATAGTATCACTTACTTTTATGCTCTTGAATTTTGTAGTCTATTACGTTCAGTAAATCTTAATTAATCATTTTAACATTAGTTTATGATTATCCGAACTTTAAATTTTGTAAAAACTTACATAGACAGAACGTTTTCGATCGTTATGTGGCTATCTCTATCTGTGTCTTCTGCTTGGAGTTTTTGGGTTAAGCAGTGATAGTTTTAAAGGCAGGTTTTGGATAGTATCAAACAGTATGTGTGATTTGCATTGTGTTTGTTCGTTTTATAATTTTACTACCTAAATTAATATCAGTGTCAATTAAATATTATTGATTAAAACTAGCATGACTTATATTAAAACACTGTGGCACTACAGTGTAACTTTTACCTACTACATAATTTGTGCTAGACTAAATCCATTTACATTTAGATTCATTTATAATTTATTTGTATAAATTGATATGAGTGTAATAATTAAATAAATGTTATAAAAAAATATAGATTTTCATACTCCTTTAGTTTACCTATGAAATTTAAAAATAACTTGCAATAACAAAGCAAAATAAAGTCTAGCAGGTACAGTAATTTGGGAAAATTATGAAATTCTAGCAAACCATTTTATTTTGATGGAAGAATACCAAACTCGTGATAGTTTAGACAGACACAAGTATGAAGGTCTGCTTAGAAAACTGGGTTTATTCTAGATTAGGCTCTAATGTGTGATCCACTTCAAGAACTAAAAGAAGCTAGTGAAGAACTAGAGAACCGAGTTGCAGATTTGTTCCAAGCTAAAAAACATTTACAGATTATGCCAAACAAATTTACTGCTTGGAAAGATAGCCCAGGAATATTTTAAGAGGAAGTTGTGATTTCTGTCAACAACAAAAAATTTATGGGAGTTGAACTTTATGAAAAATAAACTGCTTATTGATCCTGTTGTCTTTGGCTAATTTACCCCATACAGTTGACTAAAGCTGGTCTAAAGGCATTATTGACGATACTTTTGGAGTAAAATATTGAGTCACTAGCCATTCGCTTTCAATTGACAAAATGAGAGAGACTTGAAGCATTTCGGGAATATTTTGTTGACAATTGTGAGCACTTAGTAGAAACTGTAAAAGTAAAAGAAACTTTGCTTGTTGTAATAATCTTGAATTCATTGATTATACTTTAATTAAATAATACTCAACTAAGGGAATATGTAAGAGCTTACTTGCTGACCCATTTCGAAACAATCATTCCTTTTACAAAGCAAAGTCTCTACTGGCAGCGTCACTGCTAGGTACAAAGGTTGTCAGTGTGAGATTATACTATCTTATACCGAATATCTTTATACCTAGTGGTAACGCCACCAGAAGAGGCTTAACTTCGTAAGAGAGAATTGTTTCAAAACGCTTCAGCAAGTAAGCCCTTACATATTCACTTAGTTAAGTATTATTTAATTAAACGTTAAAACAAACAATCCCAAGAATCTACTTCTATTCAAAATAATCCAGTATCTTTAAGGAAATATGAGAGAGGCTTTTATCAAAAGACCCGTTCATCGTAACTGATTCCATGGCACGTTTGTTAACATGAATTGTCTCTTCACATTTTTTTTGAAGCTGAAAGGCTCATCACTCACTCGTATTGAACCTTCAAAGTATGTGGAACCTTGCCAGCTTTGGGGACAGCATTCCAATGTGAATACCAACAGCAAAGAGAGGGAGAGAGAGAGAGAGAGAGTGAGAAGAGTCACATACAACAAAAACGTTTTGAAACTTTGGACAATTTTTCAAGCTGTAAGGTAAAATGTGTTTAAGTACATTCTATAATAAATATTGTTTCAGAAAACTGTAAAGGCAAAATTAAAAAAAAACAATACATAAAAGTTTGTTGGTGAACATGTGTATATTTTCAAACCAAATGTATTTGATATTTTTAATTACATAAAAAAAATTAACTGAAATAATATACATCGGTTGAATAATAGCCAGGTTGTGCTACATAAAAATTTAATATAGGCCAATGGCTATGGCAAGAAAAAATGTTGCTACAGCAGTCTCAATTTAATAAAAATTTCAACCAAAATTAGATTCCTACTTTGTCTATAGATTAATTTTTAATCTTATTCAGAAAAGAGTAAAAATATCGTTCTCAGAACTATATATTTCACTGTATTGATATATATATATATATATATATATATATATATATATATATATATATATATATGATGAATAGTTACTATCTGGAGTACATCCGTTCATTCTGCAGTCCATAAATTCGCAGTTCCGACGTTTCGCTAGAATCTCATCCAGCATTGACGAGGTGAACCCAAAACAGTAGAAGAGCGAGTGAAGAGCGCAGATAACTCGGCTCCTATATATAGCGGAAAGTTATATACTGTTCTTTCCTCTATATAAAGGAGCCGAGTTATCTGCACTCTTCACTCGCTCTTCTACTGTTGTTGGGTTCACCTCGTCAATGCTGGATGAGATTCTAGCAAAACGTCGGAATTGCGAATTTATTGACTGCAGAATGAACGGATGTACTCCAGATAGTAAATATTCATCATATTTTTCCATCCGTGAAGGAATACGTATCAGCATATATATATATATATATATATATATATATATATATATATATATATATATATATATATATATATATATATATATATATATAAAGAACAAAAGTCTAAACACAAATACAAGAATTATAATATAATTAAATATATATATATATATCACAATATGTATTCTTGTGTATTAATAAAGAACAAAGTCAAAATACAAATACAAGAATTATAATTGAATTTACAATTCAAAGCTTTTCGTTGGTTAACAGTAACAACATCATCATTAGAATGCTTAGCAGAAGTCCCACAAGAGAAAACAAATGTGTTGTGAATGCTAAGATAATTGACTAGTTTTAACCCTTTGTAGACGTTTATTTTTCAAGCACAATAAATCATTTTTTTGGGGGGAAATAAAAATAACATGTATATTCTCATTATCTTTTGCTACTTTGATACTTGAAAATTCTTTTTCTTGTGCTACAATAATTGCCATTTTACTTTAAATACTTACTTACTTAAATTTTACTTTAAAATTCTTATTACTGTTTATGTATTTGCGTTATTTTCAGTTATTAACTAGAGTTAATACCTAGACATATATTTGCTCTGTAGTTTCAAAGACGTTAAGCTATACCCATAGTTTTTCTGTCCTTCAAGGAATAGAGTTTGCACCGTACTAGGGTGAAGAGTTTTAATAAGGTAAAACAACAGGAATTAAACAGGAATAAACAGTCAATTGTTTATTACTTACTTTTACAAGCAAGACGTCCAACACAGTGTTGCCATTAATTACTTTTACAAGCAAGATGTCCAACACAGTGTTGCCATTACTTACATATAAAGGTATATTAGTTTTATACTCATCTTCTCTTCTGTTAGGAATATTTATATGTTTTTTAGTACATTTATCTGGATTTCCTAACATAACACTATTTTGCTTTGTTGACGCGTTTCGGAATGCGTCAAACATAAATAGTACTGATCACCTAAACTTTGAGGTCAACCGTATCTACTGTCTATTTATTTGTTTGTTTATTATATTTTCTATCTTTAACTTTGCTTTATAAAATTTGAAATTTTCTAAAATATTCAAACGCCTTTCTTTATTAACATACTGTAAACTTATCATTGTATTCTTCATTTCTTACGGTGCATGACCTCCTTTAGACAAAATTGTACTCTAATTAGAATCTTTTTTCCATATATTTAAATTATAATAAGATATTTACGTCTAGTTTAAAATTGTCTTACAGTTTGCCCTTTATCAGATGATGTTGGTACTGTTAGCCAACGCAAAGCTTTGAATTGTAAATTCAATTATAATTCTTGTATTTTTATTTTGACTTATGTTCTTTATATATATATATATATATATATATATATATATATATATACACACACCAATATTATTAAATTTATTTATTTATATTCAACACAATTATGTAATCAAACTATGTTTATTTAAAACACAATATTAGAAATTTATTAGTTATAACCATAAAAATTATTGCATAATTTATTGTTATCACAATAACACACATACAATTTATTGTTTAATGATACTTTATACGCAAAGGAGGAAAAGACGAGAATTTTTATCTTCATAAGTAATAGCTTTATAATTTATTTCAATTTTCCTTGAAATTTCAATGTTATCTTGTGTAAATTTTCTTTTTTTTATTCTTTATAAAAGGATTCCAGATTTTACAGTCTACAATAGTTCCTGAGAAAACAACACACTGCTTACATCTCAAATTATAATAGTCTTACTTGCTTGGTTAAAAAGACATTTCAGGTAATGCATTTTCTAATAAGTGTTTAACTAAATCTAATTTTACCAAATAAAATATACAAAAATTTTAATTGGTAAAAGGTTGAAAAGCTAGTCAATAATGTCTTGAAATTAAATATTTTTCCTATCTAACCTTTATAAGTAATTATAAAGTGTAATGCCTCTGTTTGTGCTTGTTAGTTGCCCAAGTTTTTTGACACAATTTTCTACTTCTTCAGTACTAAATCTCTGTCCCTTTTTTTGTAGGAAGTAGTCAATCTTTATTGAGCTAATATATAAGCTGCTGTTTGATTTCATCATTTTCTCAGACAATTAGAAGGCATTGGTCTAATTTTTATACATGTTTTGGTATACAGTTTTGTTTTTAAAGGTTTCTTCTTGTATAACTAAATTAGTTTAGTAAGAGTTAACTAATTAGTAAATACTAATAACAGTAATAAATTAATATTAAAGTAAAAATCATTAGTCAAATTGTTACCATTAGTCAAAACGTACAAAAAAGACTAGTTTATAAAATGAGTGGTTTTAGGTTTTTTGTATTAATTTTCTGTATTCTCTGTAAATTCGAACTTTTTTTGTGTTTCACCCTTATCCAAAGTCCCAAAGGTGATAGATCGTAAGGCTACTAGTGTATAAAATAAATGGCTTAATGCGTTTTATTCTGAGCACATTACAAAAATTAATGAACTTGTTTAAAAAAATGTAAGAGTAAAACTTATGGTAGCCTTGTATTTTCATATTCTATTTTTAAAAATTTCCTTTCTTTAAAAATAAAATATGTAACTGTTTCCAAATATATTTATTGTGTTTAAAAAAATATAAAGGTATGGCAATAACGTCTTAATAAGAAATAAAATACACAGAAATAAATCTGGTAGGGGATTTCTTGATTTAACAATTTCTGTTATTTAACTTGTGTTGTAAATTTTTCAGAGTGCTTCAAAATGTTTCCCAAATCAGCCATAATTGGTTCAGCCGCAGTATTGGTGATCATCTTCTTACAATGTTTAGTTCAGCCAACATCAGCATTTTTTTTTGATCCATATAGAAACAATTCTTTTACTCAAGGAACATTAAACTTTAGTGACAGGTATGCACTGGCAAAGAGAAATTTCTTAAACTGTTTTCTTTCAGTAATTATTGAAATATAAGGTTTTTACATCACAAAAATTTTGTTCCTAATATTGTTAATATTTTATTTTGTGACTAACCTTTTTTTATACTATTGATTAAAAGATATATGATTTGTTTTGACTTTCAACTTGAGTTACTTATATACTCATAGAAATTATTATTCTTAATACAGGCAAGTTTTTAACATTGCTGTATATGTTGTTTCGTATAAACATTATCCTTTATATATGCTATGAATTAAATGATAAAGGAAATACAAAATGTTACAGAATATATAATATAATATCTAGATTTGAAACTTGCTGGTATAATACTTCATTTCTTATTGATGTAATACAATTCGATTAACAGTTAATAATTTTTAATATCAATGGGCGTTTAGATAATGTAATTTAATATTTCTGTTTTAAATTTAGAACCCAAGGCAATAAGTAGTTAATTGATTAATAGCAATAGTCAATTCATAATATATAAATCTGAATACAGTGTTTAGTTTTTAAATAATCATTCATTTTAAATAAAATATTTTTTCAGACTATTGCATATGGACGTTGTACAAGAATATCCAGTCTTTTGGGGAGTTAACGTTTATAATATCATCTTTCCATCTCAAAGTGAAACTAACAATGCAACCATTTCTTACATTGAAGTTACTGATAAAGCAACAAATGGATATGGCGCACGTGCATATGTGTTAGATGGAGGAGTCGGAAGCAAGAGCGTAGTGATTCGCATTCAGTCTCAAGTATTTGGGAGAATCAATTATGTTGTTAAAATTTATGGACAGTAATAAAATATGGATGTAACTGAAAGTTATTATATGTAAATTACATGATATTACTTTATCAAATATACTTATTACAATTTTAATTTATATATATTGAAGAAATATATTTAGTGAAAAAAAGTCAGGTTTTTAATTTAATCCTCTACTCTATGAAAATAAATACACTTGCAGTAAATTTTTGTTATACTGAAATCCATAACATACAATTTATACTATTCCCACATTTAAATTTAATTTTCAAACAAACATCATGTGAGCATTGCTATAGAAGGCCTTCATGTGCTTTGTATGTAGTTGAATGTATCTACTTTTCGTCTAGTTTGTAAATTGGAGAAAGTAACTTTTCAATTCATAGGTCCTTCGTTGATCCAATAAGTTCTTTTATATCCGATAGATAAATTGGAGTTTTTAAGCTATAATAGAGTTAGTCATTCTTAAGAATTATTTTGTAAAATGTATATGGAGATGTTTTATATAAGATTGCAAAGGCTTTGACTTTTTATGCTTGAAAGCCAGCAAGCAATTGTCTTTAAAAAACAACTTTTTAAAATCAAGCCACATTGCATTTAAAATGTAATAAAAATTTAATGCAAAAATGCTGAGAGAGAGAAGTAAAGGGAAATTAAAATTCTGTAACACATTGGGATTAGAAAAAAATCATCCAATCTAATTTAATTAAACATAAATATCATCAGATCCAATTGGGTTTTAAAACCTCATGGATCTTAAGCAAAATATACCCATGGAGGATTATAAAAATATGTTGGTCATGTTATGTTTCATATAAACTTGATTGTTTAATATGCAAGTAGATTATTTTATCCAATAGGAACCGCACTTTAAAAAAGTACTTTACCACCTATAAAGTAATTTTATAATTTTAATTTACTTGGGATTTTACTGAGTTGGGTACAACCCATATAATTTTTGTACAGCATTGAACACTGAGGTTTGTTTTGACATTTTTGATAAAACTGAATACAACAGTAAGGACCTTATGTACTATGTACAGTTATTAAAGCCTAAAATGTTCACATTTTGATAACTTAGTACCTACCTGAGAATACAGACTTTTCCATGATTCCCAGCATAGAACATTACACTGAACAAGTGTAAAACGCTTGTGTTGAAAATATTTTTGGGTTTTCTAAGTTTCATTTGACTAAACATACAGTAAATAATTGTACACTTATTAAATAACAGTAGCTTTTTTATTATTGGTATTTACAATTACTCTGACAAATTCTCAATTTCAGTGAAGAAACAAACTCAGGGTTAATGTATAGTTACAAGGCATACCCTTGTACAAAACTTTAGTTGTAACCATAGTTAAGTTATGGAATTTCACGAATCTATGAAAGAAAATGAGTCTGCTAAGAGAAAAACCTTCTATTACCCATCCATTGCATTAATACATTGCTTATATGAGTTTATAAAATACTCAAATCATACATTTTTATAGTCTGAATGTATTATAGACTAAATGGTAGATTATATACATAACTGGCTTGCCTTTATTACTTAAGTTAGTAAAATATGTAGAATTATTGAATTTCAAAATGTATTTTATATAAGATTGAAAATGCATATTTGTAAGGGGGTTCCTATCAAAGTTTTTTTTACAAACTTAGAACACTTGTAAAAATGTTACATTTGTGAATAGTATCACTTACTTTTATGCTCTTGAATTTTGTAGTCTATTACGTTCAGTAAATCTTAATTAATCATTTTAACATTAGTTTATGATCAACCGAACTTTAAATTTTGTATAAACTTACATAGACAGAACGTTTTCGATCGTTATGTGGCTATCTCTATCTGTGTCGTCTGCTTGGAGTTTTTGGGTTAAGCAGTGATAGTTTTAAAGGCAGGTTTTGGATAGTATCAAACAGTATGTGTGATTTGCATTGTGTTTGTTCGTTTTATAATTTTACTACCTAAATTAATATCAGTGTCAATTCAATATTATTGATTAAAACTAGCATGACTTATATTAAAACACTGTGGCACTACAGTGTAACTTTTACCTACGACATAATTTGTGCTAGACTAAATCCATTTACATTTAGATTCATTTATAATTTATTTGTATAAATGGATATGAGTGTAACAATTAAATAAATGTTATAAAAAAATATAGATTTTCATACTCCTTTAGTTTACCTATGAAATTTAAAAATAACTTGCAATAACAAAGCAAAATAAAGTCTAGCAGGTACAGTAATTTGGGAAAATTATGATATTCTAGCAAACCATTTTATTTTGATGGAAGAATACCAAACTTGTGATAGTTTAGACAGACACAAGTATGAAGGTCTGCTTAGAAAACTGGGTTTATTCTAGATTAGGCTCTAATGTGTGATCCACTTCAAGAACTAAAAGAAGCTAGTGAAGAACTAGAGAACCGAGTTGCAGATTTGTTCCAAGCTAAAAAACATTTACAGATTATGCCAAACAAATTTACTGCTTGGAAAGATAGCCCAGGAATATTTTAAGAGGAAGTTGTGATTTCTGTCAACAACAAAAAATTTATGGGAGTTGAACTTTATGAAAAAATAATAAACTGCTTATTGATCCTGTTGTCTTTGGCTAATTTACCCCATACAGTTGACTAAAGCTGGTCTAAAGGCATTATTGACGATACTTTTGGAGTAAAATATTGAGTCACTAGCCATTCGTTTTCAATTGACAAAATGAGAGAGACTTGAAGCATTTCGGGAATATTTTGTTGACAATTGTGAGCACTTAGTAGAAACTGTAAAAGTAAAAGAAACTTTGCTTGTTGTAATAATCTTGAATTCATTGATTATACTTGAATTAAATAATACTCAACTAAGGGAATATGTAAGAGCTTACTTGCTGACCCATTTCGAAACAATCATTCCTTTTACAAAGCAAAGTCTCTACTGGCAGCGTCACTGCTAGGTACAAAGGTTGTCAGTGTGAGATTATACTATCTCATACCGAATATCTTTATACCTAGTGGTAACGCCACCAGTAGAGGCTTAACTTCGTAAGAGAGAATTGTTTCAAAACGCTTCAGCAAGTAAGCCCTTACATATTCACTTAGTTAAGTATTATTTAATTAAACGTTAAAACAAACAATCCCAAGAATCTACTTCTATTCAAAATAATCCAGTATCTTTAAGGAAATATGAGAGAGGCTTTTATCAAAGACCCGTTCATCGTAACTGATTCCATGGCACGTTTGTTAACATGAATTGTCTCTTCACATTTTTTTTGAAGCTGAAAGGCTCATCACTCACTCGTATTGAACCTTCAAAGTATGTGGAACCTTGCCAGCTTTGGGGACAGCATTCCAATGTGAATACCAACAGCAAAGAGAGGGAGAGAGAGAGAGAGAGAGTGAGAAGAGTCACATACAACAAAAACGTTTTGAAACTTTGGACAATTTTTCAAGCTGTAAGGTAAAATGTGTTTAAGTACATTCTATAATAAATATTGTTTCAGAAAACTGTAAAGGCAAAATTAAAAAAAACAATACATAAAAGTTTGTTGGTGAACATGTGTATATTTTCAAACCAAATGTATTTGATATTTTTAATTACATAAAAAAAATTAACTGAAATAATATACATCGGTTGAATAATAGCCAGGTTGTGCTACATAAAAATTTAATATAGGCCAATGGCTATGGCAAGAAAAAATGTTGCTACAGCAGTCTCAATTTAATAAAAATTTCAACCAAAATTAGATTCCTACTTTGTCTATAGATTAATTTTTAATCTTATTCAGAAAAGAGTAAAAATATCGTTCTCAGAACTATATATTTCACTGTATTGATATATATATATATATATATATATATATATATATATATATATATATATATATATATATATATGATGAATAGTTACTATCTGGAGTACATCCGTTCATTCTGCAGTCCATAAATTTGCAGTTCCGACGTTTCGCTAGAATCTCATCCAGCATTGACGAGGTGAACCCAAAACAGTAGAAGAGCGAGTGAAGAGCGCAGATAACTCGGCTCCTATATATAGCGGAAAGTTATATACTGTTCTTTCCTCTATATAAAGGAGCCGAGTTATCTGCACTCTTCACTCGCTCTTCTACTGTTGTTGGGTTCACCTCGTCAATGCTGGATGAGATTCTAGCAAAACGTCGGAATTGCGAATTTATTGACTGCAGAATGAACGGATGTACTCCAGATAGTAAATATTCATCATATTTTTCCATCCGTGAAGGAATACGTATCAGCATATATATATATATATATATATATATATATATATATATATATATATATATAAAGAACAAAAGTCTAAACACAAATACAAGAATTATAATATAATTAAATATATATATATATATATATATATATATATATATATATATATATCACAATATGTATTCTTGTGTATTAATAAAGAACAAAGTCAAAATACAAATACAAGAATTATAATTGAATTTACAATTCAAAGCTTTTCGTTGGTTAACAGTAACAACATCATCATTAGAATGCTTAGCAGAAGTCCCACAAGAGAAAACAAATGTGTTGTGAATGCTAAGATAATTGACTAGTTTTAACCCTTTGTAGACGTTTATTTTTCAAGCACAATAAATCATTTTTTTGGGGGGAAATAAAAATAACATGTATATTCTCATTATCTTTTGCTACTTTGATACTTGAAAATTCTTTTTCTTGTGCTACAATAATTGCCATTTTACTTTAAATACTTACTTACTTAAATTTTACTTTAAAATTCTTATTACTGTTTATGTATTTGCGTTATTTTCAGTTATTAACTAGAGTTAATACCTAGACATATATTTGCTCTGTAGCTTCAAAGACGTTAAGCTATACCCATAGTTTTTCTGTCCTTCAAGGAATAGAGTTTGCACCGTACTAGGGTGAAGAGTTTTAATAAGGTAAAACAACAGGAATTAAACAGGAATAAACAGTCAATTGTTTATTACTTACTTTTACAAGCAAGACGTCCAACACAGTGTTGCCATTAATTACTTTTACAAGCAAGATGTCCAACACAGTGTTGCCATTACTTACATATAAAGGTATATTAGTTTTATACTCATCTTCTCTTCTGTTAGGAATATTTATATGTTTTTTAGTACATTTATCTGGATTTCCTAACATAACACTATTTTGCTTTGTTGACGCATTTCGGAATGCGTCAAACATAAATAGTACTGATCACCTAAACTTTGAGGTCAACCGTATCTACTGTCTATTTATTTGTTTGTTTATTATATTTTCTATCTTTAACTTTGCTTTATAAATTTTGAAATTTTCTAAAATATTCAAACGCCTTTCTTTATTAACATACTGTAAACTTATCATTGTATTCTTCATTTCTTACGGTGTATGACCTCCTTTAGACAAAATTGTACTCTAATTAGAATCTTTTTTCCATATATTTAAATTATAATAAGATATTTACGTCTAGTTTAAAATTGTCTTACAGTTTGCCCTTTATCAGATGATGTTGGTACTGTTAGCCAACGAAAAGCTTTGAATTGTAAATTCAATTATAATTCTTGTATTTTTATTTTGACTTATGTTCTTTATATATATATATATATATATATATATATATATATATATATATACACACACCAATATTATTAAATTTATTTATTTATATTCAACACAATTATGTAATCAAACTATGTTTATTTAAAACACAATATTAGAAATTTATTAGTTATAACCCTAAAAATTATTGCATAATTTATTGTTATCACAATAACACACATACAATTTATTGTTTAATGATACTTTATACGCAAAGGAGGAAAAGACGAGAATTTTTATCTTCATAAGTAATAGCTTTATAATTTATTTCAATTTTCCTTGAAATTTCAATGTTATCTTGTGTAAATTTTCTTTTTTTTATTCTTTATAAAAGGATTCCAGATTTTACAGTCTACAATAGTTCCTGAGAAAACAACACACTGCTTACATCTCAAATTATAATAGTCTTACTTGCTTGGTTAAAAAGACATTTCAGGTAATGCATTTTCTAATAAGTGTTTAACTAAATCTAATTTTACCAAATAAAATATACAAAAATTTTAATTGGTAAAAGGTTGAAAAGCTAGTCAATAATGTCTTGAAATTAAATATTTTTCCTATCTAACCTTTATAAGTAATTATAAAGTGTAATGCCTCTGTTTGTGCTTGTTAGTTGCCCAAGTTTTTTGACACAATTTTCTACTTCTTCAGTACTAAATCTCTTTCCCTTTTTTTGTAGGAAGTAGTCAATCTTTATTGAGCTAATATATAAGCTGCTGTTTGATTTCATCATTTTCTCAGACAATTAGAAGGCATTGGTCTAATTTTTATACATGTTTTGGTATACAGTTTTGTTTTTAAAGGTTTCTTCTTGTATAACTAAATTAGTTTAGTAAGAGTTAACTAATTAGTAAATACTAATAACAGTAATAAATTAATATTAAAGTAAAAATCATTAGTCAAATTGTTACCATTAGTCAAAACGTACAAAAAAGACTAGTTTATAAAATGAGTGGTTTTAGGTTTTTTGTATTAATTTTCTGTATTCTCTGTAAATTCGAACTTTTTTTGTGTTTCACCCTTATCCAAAGTCCCAAAGGTGATAGATCGTAAGGCTACTAGTGTATAAAATAAATGGCTTAATGCGTTTTATTCTGAGCACATTACAAAAATTAATGAACTTGTTTAAAAAAATGTAAGAGTAAAACTTATGGTAGCCTTGTATTTTCATATTCTATTTTTAAAAATTTCCTTTCTTTAAAAATAAAATATGTAACTGTTTCCAAATATATTTATTGTGTTTAAAAAAATATAAAGGTATGGCAATAACGTCTTAATAAGAAATAAAATACACAGAAATAAATCTGGTAGGGGATTTCTTGATTTAACAATTTCTGTTATTTAACTTGTGTTGTAAATTTTTCAGAGTGCTTCAAAATGTTTCCCAAATCAGCCATAATTGGTTCAGCCGCAGTATTGGTGATCATCTTCTTACAATGTTTAGTTCAGCCAACATCAGCATTTTTTTTTGATCCATATAGAAACAATTCTTTTACTCAAGGAACATTAAACTTTAGTGACAGGTATGCACTGGCAAAGAGAAATTTCTTAAACTGTTTTCTTTCAGTAATTATTGAAATATAAGGTTTTTACATCACAAAAATTTTGTTCCTAATATTGTTAATATTTTATTTTGTGACTAACCTTTTTTTATACTATTGATTAAAAGATATATGATTTGTTTTGACTTTCAACTTGAGTTACTTATATACTCATAGAAATTATTATTCTTAATACAGGCAAGTTTTTAACATTGCTGTATATGTTGTTTCGTATAAACATTATCCTTTATATATGCTATGAATTAAATGATAAAGGAAATACAAAATGTTACAGAATATATAATATAATATCTAGATTTGAAACTTGCTGGTATAATACTTCATTTCTTATTGATGTAATACAATTCGATTAACAGTTAATAATTTTTAATATCAATGGGCGTTTAGATAATGTAATTTAATATTTCTGTTTTAAATTTAGAACCCAAGGCAATAAGTAGTTAATTGATTAATAGCAATAGTCAATTCATAATATATAAATCTGAATACAGTGTTTAGTTTTTAAATAATCATTCATTTTAAATAAAATATTTTTTCAGACTATTGCATATGGACGTTGTACAAGAATATCCAGTCTTTTGGGGAGTTAACGTTTATAATATCATCTTTCCATCTCAAAGTGAAACTAACAATGCAACCATTTCTTACATTGAAGTTACTGATAAAGCAACAAATGGATATGGCGCACGTGCATATGTGTTAGATGGAGGAGTCGGAAGAAAGAGCATAGTTATACGCATTCAGTCTCAAGTATTTGGGAGAATCAATTATGTTGTTAAAATTTATGGACAGTAATAAAATATGGATGTAACTGAAAGTTATTATATGTAAATTACATGATATTACTTTATCAAATATACTTATTACAATTTTAATTTATATATATTGAAGAAATATATTTAGTGAAAAAAAGTCAGGTTTTTAATTTAATCCTCTACTCTATGAAAATAAATACACTTGCAGTAAATTTTTGTTATACTGAAATCCATAACATACAATTTATACTATTCCCACATTTAAATTTAATTTTCAAACAAACATCATGTGAGCATTGCTATAGAAGGCCTTCATGTGCTTTGTATGTAGTTGAATGTATCTACTTTTCGTCTAGTTTGTAAATTGGAGAAAGTAACTTTTCAATTCATAGGTCCTTCGTTGATCCAATAAGTTCTTTTATATCCGATAGATAAATTGGAGTTTTTAAGCTATAATAGAGTTAGTCATTCTTAAGAATTATTTTGTAAAATGTATATGGAGATGTTTTATATAAGATTGCAAAGGCTTTGACTTTTTATGCTTGAAAGCCAGCAAGCAATTGTCTTTAAAAAACAACTTTTTAAAATCAAGCCACATTGCATTTAAAATGTAATAAAAATTTAATGCAAAAATGCTGAGAGAGAGAAGTAAAGGGAAATTAAAATTCTGTAACACATTGGGATTAGAAAAAAATCATCCAATCTAATTTAATTAAACATAAATATCATCAGATCCAATTGGGTTTTAAAACCTCATGGATCTTAAGCAAAATATACCCATGGAGGATTATAAAAATATGTTGGTCATGTTATGTTTCATATAAACTTGATTGTTTAATATGCAAGTAGATTATTTTATCCAATAGGAACCGCACTTTAAAAAAGTACTTTACCACCTATAAAGTAATTTTATAATTTTAATTTACTTGGGATTTTACTGAGTTGGGTACAACCCATATAATTTTTGTACAGCATTGAACACTGAGGTTTGTTTTGACATTTTTGATAAAACTGAATACAACAGTAAGGACCTTATGTACTATGTACAGTTATTAAAGCCTAAAATGTTCACATTTTGATAACTTAGTACCTACCTGAGAATACAGACTTTTCCATGATTCCCAGCATAGAACATTACACTGAACAAGTGTAAAACGCTTGTGTTGAAAATATTTTTGGGTTTTCTAAGTTTCATTTGACTAAACATACAGTAAATAATTGTACACTTATTAAATAACAGTAGCTTTTTTATTATTGGTATTTACAATTACTCTGACAAATTCTCAATTTCAGTGAAGAAACAAACTCAGGGTTAATGTATAGTTACAAGGCATACCCTTGTACAAAACTTTAGTTGTAACCATAGTTAAGTTATGGAATTTCACGAATCTATGAAAGAAAATGAGTCTGCTAAGAGAAAAACCTTCTATTACCCATCCATTGCATTAATACATTGCTTATATGAGTTTATAAAATACTCAAATCATACATTTTTATAGTCTGAATGTATTATAGACTAAATGGTAGATTATATACATAACTGGCTTGCCTTTATTACTTAAGTTAGTAAAATATGTAGAATTATTGAATTTCAAAATGTATTTTATATAAGATTGAAAATGCATATTTGTAAGGGGGTTCCTATCAAAGTTTTTTTTACAAACTTAGAACACTTGTAAAAATGTTACATTTGTGAATAGTATCACTTACTTTTATGCTCTTGAATTTTGTAGTCTATTACGTTCAGTAAATCTTAATTAATCATTTTAACATTAGTTTATGATCAACCGAACTTTAAATTTTGTATAAACTTACATAGACAGAACGTTTTCGATCGTTATGTGGCTATCTCTATCTGTGTCGTCTGCTTGGAGTTTTTGGGTTAAGCAGTGATAGTTTTAAAGGCAGGTTTTGGATAGTATCAAACAGTATGTGTGATTTGCATTGTGTTTGTTCGTTTTATAATTTTACTACCTAAATTAATATCAGTGTCAATTCAATATTATTGATTAAAACTAGCATGACTTATATTAAAACACTGTGGCACTACAGTGTAACTTTTACCTACGACATAATTTGTGCTAGACTAAATCCATTTACATTTAGATTCATTTATAATTTATTTGTATAAATGGATATGAGTGTAACAATTAAATAAATGTTATAAAAAAATATAGATTTTCATACTCCTTTAGTTTACCTATGAAATTTAAAAATAACTTGCAATAACAAAGCAAAATAAAGTCTAGCAGGTACAGTAATTTGGGAAAATTATGAAATTCTAGCAAACCATTTTATTTTGATGGAAGAATACCAAACTCGTGATAGTTTAGACAGACACAAGTATGAAGGTCTGCTTAGAAAACTGGGTTTATTCTAGATTAGGCTCTAATGTGTGATCCACTTCAAGAACTAAAAGAAGCTAGTGAAGAACTAGAGAACCGAGTTGCAGATTTGTTCCAAGCTAAAAAACATTTACAGATTATGCCAAACAAATTTACTGCTTGGAAAGATAGCCCAGGAATATTTTAAGAGGAAGTTGTGATTTCTGTCAACAACAAAAAATTTATGGGAGTTGAACTTTATGAAAAAATAATAAACTGCTTATTGATCCTGTTGTCTTTGGCTAATTTACCCCATACAGTTGACTAAAGCTGGTCTAAAGGCATTATTGACGATACTTTTGGAGTAAAATATTGAGTCACTAGCCATTCGCTTTCAATTGACAAAATGAGAGAGACTTGAAGCATTTCGGGAATATTTTGTTGACAATTGTGAGCACTTAGTAGAAACTGTAAAAGTAAAAGAAACTTTGCTTGTTGTAATAATCTTGAATTCATTGATTATACTTGAATTAAATAATACTCAACTAAGGGAATATGTAAGAGCTTACTTGCTGACCCATTTCGAAACAATCATTCCTTTTACAAAGCAAAGTCTCTACTGGCAGCGTCACTGCTAGGTACAAAGGTTGTCAGTGTGAGATTATACTATCTCATACCGAATATCTTTATACCTAGTGGTAACGCCACCAGTAGAGGCTTAACTTCGTAAGAGAGAATTGTTTCAAAACGCTTCAGCAAGTAAGCCCTTACATATTCACTTAGTTAAGTATTATTTAATTAAACGTTAAAACAAACAATCCCAAGAATCTACTTCTATTCAAAATAATCCAGTATCTTTAAGGAAATATGAGAGAGGCTTTTATCAAAAGACCCGTTCATCGTAACTGATTCCATGGCACGTTTGTTAACATGAATTGTCTCTTCACATTTTTTTTGAAGCTGAAAGGCTCATCACTCACTCGTATTGAACCTTCAAAGTATGTGGAACCTTGCCAGCTTTGGGGACAGCATTCCAATGTGAATACCAACAACAAAGAGAGGGAGAGAGAGAGAGAGAGAGTGAGAAGAGTCACATACAACAAAAACGTTTTGAAACTTTGGACAATTTTTCAAGCTGTAAGGTAAAATGTGTTTAAGTACATTCTATAATAAATATTATTTCAGAAAACTGTAAAGGCAAAATTAAAAAAAACAATACATAAAAGTTTGTTGGTGAACATGTGTATATTTTCAAACCAAATGTATTTGATATTTTTAATTACATAAAAAAAATTAACTGAAATAATATACATCGGTTGAATAATAGCCGGGTTGTGCTACATAAAAATTTAATATAGGCCAATGGCTATGGCAAGAAAAAATGTTGCTACAGCAGTCTCAATTTAAATAAAAATTTCAATCAAAATTAGATTCCTACTTTGTCTATAGATTAATTTTTAATCTTATTCAGAAAAGAGTAAAAATATCGTTCTCAGAACTATATATTTCACTGTATTTATATATATATATATATATATATATATATATATATATATATATGATGAATAGTTACTATCTGGAGTACATCCGTTCATTCTGCAGTCCATAAATTCGCAGTTCCGACGTTTCGCTAGAATCTCATCCAGTATTGACGAGGTGAACCCAACAACAGTAGAAGAGCGAGTGAAGAGCGCAGATAACTCGGCTCCTATATATAGAGGAAAGTTATATACTGTTCTTTCCTCTATATATAGGAGCCGAGTTATCTGCACTCTTCACTCGCTCTTCTACTGTTGTTGGATTCACCTCGTCAATGCTGGATGAGATTCTAGCAAAACATCGGAATTGCGAATTTATGGACTGCAGAATGAACGGATGTACTCCAGATAGTAAATATTCATCATATTTTTCCATCCGTGAAGGAATACGTATCAGCATATATATATATATATATATATATATATATATATATATATATATATATATATATATATATATATATATAAAGAACAAAAGTCTAAATACAAATACAAGAATTATAATATAATTGAATATATATATATATATATATATATATATATATATATATATATATATATATATATATATAAATATATATATATATATATATATATATATATATATATATATAAATAAATATATATATATATATATATATATATATATATATATATATATATATATATATATATATATATATATATATATATATATATATATATATATATATATATATATATATATATAAATATCACAATATGTATTCTTGTGTATTAATAAAGAACATAGTCAAAATACAAATACAAGAATTATAATTGAATTTACAATTCAAAGCTTTTCGTTGGTTAACAGTACCAACATCATCATCAGAATGCTTAGCAGAAGTCCCACAAGAGAAAACAAATGTGTTGTGAATGCTAAGTTAATTGACTAGTTTTAATCCTTTGTAGACGTTTATTTTTCAAGCACAATAAATCATTTTTTTTGGGTTGAAATAAAAATAACATATATATTCTCATTATCTTTTGCTACTTTGATACTTGAAAATTCTTTTTCTTATGCTACAAACAATGCCATTTTACTTTAAATACTTACTTACTTAAATTTTACTTTTAAATTCTTATTACTGTTTATGTATTTGCGTTATTTTCAGTTATTAACTAGAGTTAATACCTAGACATATATTTGCTCTGTAGTTTCAAAGACGATAAGCTATACCCATAGTTTTTCTGTCCTTCAAGGAATAGAGTTTCCACCGTACTAGGGTGAAGAGTTTTAATAAGGTAAAACAACAGGAATTAAACAGGAATAAACAGTCAGTTGTTTATTACTTACTTTTACAAGCAAGATGTCCAACACAGTGTTGCCATTAATTACTTTTACAAGCAAGATGTCCAACACAGTGTTGCCATTACTTACATATAAAGGTATATTAGTTTTATACTCATCTTCTCTTCTGTTAGGAATATTTATATGTTTTTTAGTACATTTATCTGGATTTCCTAACATAACACTATTTTGCTTTGTTGACGCGTTTCGGAATGCGTCAAACATAAATAGTACTGATCACCTAAACTTTGAGGTCAACCGTATCTACTGTCTATTTATTTGTTTGTTTATTATATTTTCTATCTTTAACTTTGCTTTATAAATTTTGAAATTTTCTAAAATATTCAAACGCCTTTCTTTATTAACATACTGTAAACTTATCATTGTATTCTTCATTTCTTACGGTGCATGACCTCCTTTAGACAAAATTGTACTACAATTAGAATCTTTTTTCCATATATTTAAATTATAATAAGATATTTACGTCTAGTTTAAAATTGTCTTACAGTTTGCCCTTTATCAGATGATGTTGGTACTGTTAGCCAACGAAAAGCTTTGAATTGTAAATTCAATTATAATTCTTGTATCTGTATTTTGACTTATGTTCTTTATATATATATATATATATATATACACACACCAATATTATTAAATTTATTTATTTATATTCAACACAATTATGTAATCAAACTATGTTTATTTAAAACACAATATTAGAAATTTATTAGTTATAACCCTAAAAATTATTGCATAATTTATTGTTATCACAATAACACACATACAATTTATTGTTTAATGATACTTTATACGCAAAGGAGGAAAAGACGAGAATTTTTATCTTCATAAGTAATAGCTTTATAATTTATTTCAATTTTCCTTGAAATTTCAATGTTATCTTGTGTAAATTTTCTTTTTTTTATTCTTTATAAAAGGATTCCAGATTTTACAGTCTACAATAGTTCCTGAGAAAACAACACACTGCTTACATCTCAAATTATAATAGTCTTACTTGCTTGGTTAAAAAGACATTTCAGGTAATGCATTTTCTAATAAGTGTTTAACTAAATCTAATTTTACCAAATAAAATATACAAAAATTTTAATTGGTAAAAGGTTGAAAAGCTAGTCAATAATGTCTTGAAATTAAATATTTTTCCTATCTAACCTTTATAAGTAATTATAAAGTGTAATGCCTCTGTTTGTGCTTGTTAGTTGCCCAAGTTTTTTGACACAATTTTCTACTTCTTCAGTACTAAATCTCTTTCCCTTTTTTTGTAGGAAGTAGTCAATCTTTATTGAGCTAATATATAAGCTGCTGTTTGATTTCATCATTTTCTCAGACAATTAGAAGGCATTGGTCTAATTTTTATACATGTTTTGGTATACAGTTTTGTTTTTAAAGGTTTCTTCTTGTATAACTAAATTAGTTTAGTAAGAGTTAACTAATTAGTAAATACTAATAACAGTAATAAATTAATATTAAAGTAAAAATCATTAGTCAAATTGTTACCATTAGTCAAAACGTACAAAAAAGACTAGTTTATAAAATGAGTGGTTTTAGGTTTTTTGTATTAATTTTCTGTATTCTCTGTAAATTCGAACTTTTTTTGTGTTTCACCCTTATCCAAAGTCCCAAAGGTGATAGATCGTAAGGCTACTAGTGTATAAAATAAATGGCTTAATGCGTTTTATTCTGAGCACATTACAAAAATTAATGAACTTGTTTAAAAAAATGTAAGAGTAAAACTTATGGTAGCCTTGTATTTTCATATTCTATTTTTAAAAATTTCCTTTCTTTAAAAATAAAATATGTAACTGTTTCCAAATATATTTATTGTGTTTAAAAAAATATAAAGGTATGGCAATAACGTCTTAATAAGAAATAAAATACACAGAAATAAATCTGGTAGGGGATTTCTTGATTTAACAATTTCTGTTATTTAACTTGTGTTGTAAATTTTTCAGAGTGCTTCAAAATGTTTCCCAAATCAGCCATAATTGGTTCAGCCGCAGTATTGGTGATCATCTTCTTACAATGTTTAGTTCAGCCAACATCAGCATTTTTTTTTGATCCATATAGAAACAATTCTTTTACTCAAGGAACATTAAACTTTAGTGACAGGTATGCACTGGCAAAGAGAAATTTCTTAAACTGTTTTCTTTCAGTAATTATTGAAATATAAGGTTTTTACATCACAAAAATTTTGTTCCTAATATTGTTAATATTTTATTTTGTGACTAACCTTTTTTTATACTATTGATTAAAAGATATATGATTTGTTTTGACTTTAGACTTGAGTTATCTATATACTCACAGATATTATTATATGTCAATACAGGCAAGTTTTTAACATTGCTGTATATGTTGTTTCGTATAAACATTACCCTTTATATATGCTATGAATTAAATGATAAAGGAAATACAAAATATTACAGTATATATAATATAATATCTAGATTTGAAACTTGCTGGTATAATACTTCATTTCTTATTGATGTAATACAATTCGATAAACAGTTATTAATTATTAATACCAATGGGCATTTAGATATGTAGTTTAATATTTCTATTTTAAATTTAGAACCCTAGGCAATAAGTAGTAATTTGATTAATAGCAATAGTCAATTCATAATATATAAATCTGAATGCAGCGTTTAGTTTTTAATTAATCATTCATTTTAAGTAAAATATTTTTTCAGACTATTGCATATGGATGTTGTACAACAAAATCCCGTCTTTTGGGGAGTTAACGTTTATAATATCATCTTTCCATCGCAAAGTGAAACTAACAATGCAACCATTTCTTACATTGAAGTTACTGATAAAGCAACAAATGGATATGGCGCACGTGCATATGTGTTAGATGGAGGAGTCGGAAGAAAGAGCATAGTTATACGCATTCAGTCTCAAGTATTTGGGAGAATCAATTATGTTGTTAAAATTTATGGACAGTAATAAAATATGGATGTAACTGAAAGTTATTATATGTAAATTACATGATATTACTTTATCAAATATACTTATTACAATTTTAATTTATATATATTGAAGAAATATATTTAGTGAAAAAAAGTCAGGTTTTTAATTTAATCCTCTACTCTATGAAAATAAATACACTTGCAGTAAATTTTTGTTATACTGAAATCCATAACATACAATTTATACTATTCCCACATTTAAATTTAATTTTCAAACAAACATCATGTGAGCATTGCTATAGAAGGCCTTCATGTGCTTTGTATGTAGTTGAATGTATCTACTTTTCGTCTAGTTTGTAAATTGGAGAAAGTAACTTTTCAATTCATAGGTCCTTCGTTGATCCAATAAGTTCTTTTATATCCGATAGATAAATTGGAGTTTTTAAGCTATAATAGAGTTAGTCATTCTTAAGAATTATTTTGTAAAATGTATATGGAGATGTTTTATATAAGATTGCAAAGGCTTTGACTTTTTATGCTTGAAAGCCAGCAAGCAATTGTCTTTAAAAAACAACTTTTTAAAATCAAGCCACATTGCATTTAAAATGTAATAAAAATTTAATGCAAAAATGCTGAGAGAGAGAAGTAAAGGGAAATTAAAATTCTGTAACACATTGGGATTAGAAAAAAATCATCCAATCTAATTTAATTAAACATAAATATCATCAGATCCAATTGGGTTTTAAAACCTCATGGATCTTAAGCAAAATATACCCATGGAGGATTATAAAAATATGTTGGTCATGTTATGTTTCATATAAACTTGATTGTTTAATATGCAAGTAGATTATTTTATCCAATAGGAACCGCACTTTAAAAAAGTACTTTACCACCTATAAAGTAATTTTATAATTTTAATTTACTTGGGATTTTACTGAGTTGGGTACAACCCATATAATTTTTGTACAGCATTGAACACTGAGGTTTGTTTTGACATTTTTGATAAAACTGAATACAACAGTAAGGACCTTATGTACTATGTACAGTTATTAAAGCCTAAAATGTTCACATTTTGATAACTTAGTACCTACCTGAGAATACAGACTTTTCCATGATTCCCAGCATAGAACATTACACTGAACAAGTGTAAAACGCTTGTGTTGAAAATATTTTTGGGTTTTCTAAGTTTCATTTGACTAAACATACAGTAAATAATTGTACACTTATTAAATAACAGTAGCTTTTTTATTATTGGTATTTACAATTACTCTGACAAATTCTCAATTTCAGTGAAGAAACAAACTCAGGGTTAATGTATAGTTACAAGGCATACCCTTGTACAAAACTTTAGTTGTAACCATAGTTAAGTTATGGAATTTCACGAATCTATGAAAGAAAATGAGTCTGCTAAGAGAAAAACCTTCTATTACCCATCCATTGCATTAATACATTGCTTATATGAGTTTATAAAATACTCAAATCATACATTTTTATAGTCTGAATGTATTATAGACTAAATGGTAGATTATATACATAACTGGCTTGCCTTTATTACTTAAGTTAGTAAAATATGTAGAATTATTGAATTTCAAAATGTATTTTATATAAGATTGAAAATGCATATTTGTAAGGGGGTTCCTATCAAAGTTTTTTTTACAAACTTAGAACACTTGTAAAAATGTTACATTTGTGAATAGTATCACTTACTTTTATGCTCTTGAATTTTGTAGTCTATTACGTTCAGTAAATCTTAATTAATCATTTTAACATTAGTTTATGATCAACCGAACTTTAAATTTTGTATAAACTTACATAGACAGAACGTTTTCGATCGTTATGTGGCTATCTCTATCTGTGTCGTCTGCTTGGAGTTTTTGGGTTAAGCAGTGATAGTTTTAAAGGCAGGTTTTGGATAGTATCAAACAGTATGTGTGATTTGCATTGTGTTTGTTCGTTTTATAATTTTACTACCTAAATTAATATCAGTGTCAATTCAATATTATTGATTAAAACTAGCATGACTTATATTAAAACACTGTGGCACTACAGTGTAACTTTTACCTACGACATAATTTGTGCTAGACTAAATCCATTTACATTTAGATTCATTTATAATTTATTTGTATAAATGGATATGAGTGTAACAATTAAATAAATGTTATAAAAAAATATAGATTTTCATACTCCTTTAGTTTACCTATGAAATTTAAAAATAACTTGCAATAACAAAGCAAAATAAAGTCTAGCAGGTACAGTAATTTGGGAAAATTATGAAATTCTAGCAAACCATTTTATTTTGATGGAAGAATACCAAACTCGTGATAGTTTAGACAGACACAAGTATGAAGGTCTGCTTAGAAAACTGGGTTTATTCTAGATTAGGCTCTAATGTGTGATCCACTTCAAGAACTAAAAGAAGCTAGTGAAGAACTAGAGAACCGAGTTGCAGATTTGTTCCAAGCTAAAAAACATTTACAGATTATGCCAAACAAATTTACTGCTTGGAAAGATAGCCCAGGAATATTTTAAGAGGAAGTTGTGATTTCTGTCAACAACAAAAAATTTATGGGAGTTGAACTTTATGAAAAAATAATAAACTGCTTATTGATCCTGTTGTCTTTGGCTAATTTACCCCATACAGTTGACTAAAGCTGGTCTAAAGGCATTATTGACGATACTTTTGGAGTAAAATATTGAGTCACTAGCCATTCGCTTTCAATTGACAAAATGAGAGAGACTTGAAGCATTTCGGGAATATTTTGTTGACAATTGTGAGCACTTAGTAGAAACTGTAAAAGTAAAAGAAACTTTGCTTGTTGTAATAATCTTGAATTCATTGATTATACTTGAATTAAATAATACTCAACTAAGGGAATATGTAAGAGCTTACTTGCTGACCCATTTCGAAACAATCATTCCTTTTACAAAGCAAAGTCTCTACTGGCAGCGTCACTGCTAGGTACAAAGGTTGTCAGTGTGAGATTATACTATCTCATACCGAATATCTTTATACCTAGTGGTAACGCCACCAGTAGAGGCTTAACTTCGTAAGAGAGAATTGTTTCAAAACGCTTCAGCAAGTAAGCCCTTACATATTCACTTAGTTAAGTATTATTTAATTAAACGTTAAAACAAACAATCCCAAGAATCTACTTCTATTCAAAATAATCCAGTATCTTTAAGGAAATATGAGAGAGGCTTTTATCAAAAGACCCGTTCATCGTAACTGATTCCATGGCACGTTTGTTAACATGAATTGTCTCTTCACATTTTTTTGAAGCTGAAAGGCTCATCACTCACTCGTATTGAACCTTCAAAGTATGTGGAACCTTGCCAGCTTTGGGGACAGCATTCCAATGTGAATACCAACAACAAAGAGAGGGAGAGAGAGAGAGAGAGAGTGAGAAGAGTCACATACAACAAAAACGTTTTGAAACTTTGGACAATTTTTCAAGCTGTAAGGTAAAATGTGTTTAAGTACATTCTATAATAAATATTATTTCAGAAAACTGTAAAGGCAAAATTAAAAAAAACAATACATAAAAGTTTGTTGGTGAACATGTGTATATTTTCAAACCAAATGTATTTGATATTTTTAATTACATAAAAAAAATTAACTGAAATAATATACATCGGTTGAATAATAGCCGGGTTGTGCTACATAAAAATTTAATATAGGCCAATGGCTATGGCAAGAAAAAATGTTGCTACAGCAGTCTCAATTTAAATAAAAATTTCAATCAAAATTAGATTCCTACTTTGTCTATAGATTAATTTTTAATCTTATTCAGAAAAGAGTAAAAATATCGTTCTCAGAACTATATATTTCACTGTATTTATATATATATATATATATATATATATATATATATATATATATATGATGAATAGTTACTATCTGGAGTACATCCGTTCATTCTGCAGTCCATAAATTCGCAGTTCCGACGTTTCGCTAGAATCTCATCCAGTATTGACGAGGTGAACCCAACAACAGTAGAAGAGCGAGTGAAGAGCGCAGATAACTCGGCTCCTATATATAGAGGAAAGTTATATACTGTTCTTTCCTCTATATATAGGAGCCGAGTTATCTGCACTCTTCACTCGCTCTTCTACTGTTGTTGGATTCACCTCGTCAATGCTGGATGAGATTCTAGCAAAACATCGGAATTGCGAATTTATGGACTGCAGAATGAACGGATGTACTCCAGATAGTAAATATTCATCATATTTTTCCATCCGTGAAGGAATACGTATCAGCATATATATATATATATATATATATATATATATATATATATATATATATATATATATATATATATATATATATATAAAGAACAAAAGTCTAAATACAAATACAAGAATTATAATATAATTGAATATATATATATATATATATATATATATATATATATATATATATATATATATATATATATATATATATATATAAATATATATATATATATATATATATATATATATATATATATATATATATATATATATAAATAAATATATATATATATATATATATATATATATATATATATATATATATATATATATATATATATAATATCACAATATGTATTCTTGTGTATTAATAAAGAACATAGTCAAAATACAAATACAAGAATTATAATTGAATTTACAATTCAAAGCTTTTCGTTGGTTAACAGTACCAACATCATCATCAGAATGCTTAGCAGAAGTCCCACAAGAGAAAACAAATGTGTTGTGAATGCTAAGTTAATTGACTAGTTTTAATCCTTTGTAGACGTTTATTTTTCAAGCACAATAAATCATTTTTTTTGGGTTGAAATAAAAATAACATATATATTCTCATTATCTTTTGCTACTTTGATACTTGAAAATTCTTTTTCTTATGCTACAAACAATGCCATTTTACTTTAAATACTTACTTACTTAAATTTTACTTTTAAATTCTTATTACTGTTTATGTATTTGCGTTATTTTCAGTTATTAACTAGAGTTAATACCTAGACATATATTTGCTCTGTAGTTTCAAAGACGATAAGCTATACCCATAGTTTTTCTGTCCTTCAAGGAATAGAGTTTCCACCGTACTAGGGTGAAGAGTTTTAATAAGGTAAAACAACAGGAATTAAACAGGAATAAACAGTCAGTTGTTTATTACTTACTTTTACAAGCAAGATGTCCAACACAGTGTTGCCATTAATTACTTTTACAAGCAAGATGTCCAACACAGTGTTGCCATTACTTACATATAAAGGTATATTAGTTTTATACTCATCTTCTCTTCTGTTAGGAATATTTATATGTTTTTTAGTACATTTATCTGGATTTCCTAACATAACACTATTTTGCTTTGTTGACGCGTTTCGGAATGCGTCAAACATAAATAGTACTGATCACCTAAACTTTGAGGTCAACCGTATCTACTGTCTATTTATTTGTTTGTTTATTATATTTTCTATCTTTAACTTTGCTTTATAAATTTTGAAATTTTCTAAAATATTCAAACGCCTTTCTTTATTAACATACTGTAAACTTATCATTGTATTCTTCATTTCTTACGGTGCATGACCTCCTTTAGACAAAATTGTACTACAATTAGAATCTTTTTTCCATATATTTAAATTATAATAAGATATTTACGTCTAGTTTAAAATTGTCTTACAGTTTGCCCTTTATCAGATGATGTTGGTACTGTTAGCCAACGAAAAGCTTTGAATTGTAAATTCAATTATAATTCTTGTATCTGTATTTTGACTTATGTTCTTTATATATATATATATATATATATACACACACC
This sequence comes from Prosapia bicincta, assembly GCA_036971475.1. NCBI lineage: Eukaryota > Metazoa > Arthropoda > Insecta > Hemiptera > Cercopidae > Prosapia > Prosapia bicincta. Next base: position 196,708,483 of record JBAIZL010000002.1, read on the forward strand.
AATATTATTAAATTTATTTATTTATATTCAACACAATTATGTAATCAAACTATGTTTATTTAAAACACAATATTAGAAATTTATTAGTTATAACCCTAAAAATTATTGCATAATTTATTGTTATCACAATAACACACATACAATTTATTGTTTAATGATACTTTATACGCAAAGGAGGAAAAGACGAGAATTTTTATCTTCATAAGTAATAGCTTTATAATTTATTTCAATTTTCCTTGAAATTTCAATGTTATCTTGTGTAAATTTTCTTTTTTTTATTCTTTATAAAAGGATTCCAGATTTTACAGTCTACAATAGTTCCTGAGAAAACAACACACTGCTTACATCTCAAATTATAATAGTCTTACTTGCTTGGTTAAAAAGACATTTCAGGTAATGCATTTTCTAATAAGTGTTTAACTAAATCTAATTTTACCAAATAAAATATACAAAAATTTTAATTGGTAAAAGGTTGAAAAGCTAGTCAATAATGTCTTGAAATTAAATATTTTTCCTATCTAACCTTTATAAGTAATTATAAAGTGTAATGCCTCTGTTTGTGCTTGTTAGTTGCCCAAGTTTTTTGACACAATTTTCTACTTCTTCAGTACTAAATCTCTTTCCCTTTTTTTGTAGGAAGTAGTCAATCTTTATTGAGCTAATATATAAGCTGCTGTTTGATTTCATCATTTTCTCAGACAATTAGAAGGCATTGGTCTAATTTTTATACATGTTTTGGTATACAGTTTTGTTTTTAAAGGTTTCTTCTTGTATAACTAAATTAGTTTAGTAAGAGTTAACTAATTAGTAAATACTAATAACAGTAATAAATTAATATTAAAGTAAAAATCATTAGTCAAATTGTTACCATTAGTCAAAACGTACAAAAAAGACTAGTTTATAAAATGAGTGGTTTTAGGTTTTTTGTATTAATTTTCTGTATTCTCTGTAAATTCGAACTTTTTTTGTGTTTCACCCTTATCCAAAGTCCCAAAGGTGATAGATCGTAAGGCTACTAGTGTATAAAATAAATGGCTTAATGCGTTTTATTCTGAGCACATTACAAAAATTAATGAACTTGTTTAAAAAAATGTAAGAGTAAAACTTATGGTAGCCTTGTATTTTCATATTCTATTTTTAAAAATTTCCTTTCTTTAAAAATAAAATATGTAACTGTTTCCAAATATATTTATTGTGTTTAAAAAAATATAAAGGTATGGCAATAACGTCTTAATAAGAAATAAAATACACAGAAATAAATCTGGTAGGGGATTTCTTGATTTAACAATTTCTGTTATTTAACTTGTATTGTAAATTTTTCAGAGTGCTTCAAAATGTTTCCCAAATCAGCCATAATTGGTTCAGCCGCAGTATTGGTGATCATCTGCTTACAATGTTTAAATCAGCCAACATCAGCATTTGTTTTTGTACCATATAGAAACAATTCTTTTACTCAAGGAACATTAAACTCTAGTGATAGGTATGCACTGGCAAAGGGAAATTTCTTAAACTGTTTTCTTTCAGTAATTATTGAAATATAAGGTTTTTACATCACAAAAATTTTGTTCCTAATATTGTTAATATTTTATTTTGTGACTAACCTTTTTTTATACTATTGATTAAAAGATATATGATTTGTTTTGACTTTCAACTTGAGTTACTTATATACTCATAGAAATTATTATTTTTAATACAGGCAAGTTTTTAACATTGCTGTATATGTTGTTTCGTATAAACATTATCCTTTATATATGCTATGAATTAAATGATAAAGGAAATACAAAATGTTACAGTATATATAATATAATATCTAGATTTGAAACTTGCTGGTATAATACTTCATTTCTTATTGATGTAATACAATTCGATTAACAGTTAATAATTATTAATATCAATGGGCGTTTAGATAATGTAATTTAATATTTCTATTTTAAATTTAGAACCCAAGGCAATAAGTAGTTAATTGATTAATAGCAATAGTTAATTCATAATATATAAATCTGAATACAGCGTTTAGTTTTTATATAATCATTCATTTTAAATAAAATATTTTTTCAGACTATTGTATATGGAAGTTATACAAGAAAATCCGGTCTTTTGGGGAGTTAAAGTTTATAATATCTTCTTTCCATCGAAATATGTAAGTAACAATGCAACCATTTCTTACATTGAAGTTACTGATAAAGCAACAAATGGATATGGCGCAAGTTCATATGTGGTATATGGAGGAGTCGGGAAAACGAGCGTAGTTCTACACTTTGAGTCTCAACTATTTGGGAGAATCAATTATGTTGTTAAAATTTATGGACAGTAATAAAATATGGATGTAACTGAAAGTTATTATATGTAAATTACATGATATTACTTTATCAAATATACTTATTACAATGTTAATTTATATATATTGAAGAAATATATTTAGTGAAAAAAAAGTCAGGTTTTTAATTTAATCCTCTACTCTATGAAAATAAATACACTTGCAGTAAATTTTTGTTATACTGAAATCCATAACATACAATTTATACTATTCCCACATTTAAATTTAATTTTCATACACTTGCAGTAAATTTTTGTTATACTGAAATCCATAACATACAATTTATACTATTCCCACATTTAAATTTAATTTTCAAACAAACATCATGTGAGCATTGCTATAGAAGGCCTTCATGTGCTTTAGTTCAATGTATACTACTTTTCATCTAGTTTGTAAATTGGAGAAAGTAACTTTTCAATTCATAGGTCCTTCGTTGATCCAATAAGTTCTTTTATATCCGATAGATAAATTGGAGTTTTTAAGCTATAATAGAGTTAGTCATTCTTAAGAATTATTTTGTAAAATGTATATGGAGATGTTTTATATAAGATTGCAAAGGCTTTGACTTTTTATGCTTGAAAGCCAGCAAGCAATTGTCTTTAAAAAACAACTTTTTAAAATCAAGTCACATTGCATTTAAAATGTAATAAAAATTTAATGCAAAAATGCTGAGAGAGAGAAGTAAAGGGAAATTAAAATTCTGTAACACATTGGGATTAGAAAAAAATCATCCAATCTAATTTAATTAAACATAAATATCATCAGATCCAATTAGGTTTTAAAAACTCATGGATCTTAAGCAAAATATACCCATGGAGGATTATAAAAATATGTTGGTCATGTTATGTTTCATATAAACTTGATTGTTTAATATGCAAGTAGATTATTTTATCCAATAGGAACCGCACTTTGAAAAAGTACTTTACCACCTATAAAGTAATTTTATAATTTTAATTTACTTGGGAATTTACTGAGTTGGGTACAACCCATATAATTTTTGTACAGCATTGAACACTGAGGTTTGTTTTGACATTTTTGATAAAACTGAATAAAACAGTAAGGACCTTATGTACTATGTACAGTTATTAAAGACTAAAATGTTCACATTTTGATAACTTAGTACCTACCTGAGAATAAAGACTTTTCCACGATTCCCAGCATATTATTATTAAGCTATTAAAGAGTTAATCATTCTTAATAATTATTTTTAAAATGTATATGGAGATATTTTATATATGATTGCAAAGGCTTAGACTTTTTATGCTTGAAAGCCAGCAAGCAATTGTCTTTAAAAAACAACTTTTTTAAATCGAGTCACAATGTAAAAATTTAATGCAAAAATGCTGAGAGAGAAAGAGAGAGATAAAGAGAAAACACGATTCTATAATACATTGAGATGAAAAAAAGTTATCTTAATTAATCACTTGAACAATAGTTTATGCCTATCCAAAACTTTAAATTTTGTAAATTTGTTTAAACTTACTGAAACAGAACGTTTTTGATCGCTATGTGGTGATCTTCATCAGTGTCTTCTGCTTGGAGATATCTTCATCAGTGTTTCCGCTTGACCCGACATATCCAAGCAGAAGACACTGATGAAGAACGCCACATAGCGATCGAAAACGTTCTGTCTCAGTAAGTTTTCACAAATTTACAAAATTTTAAGTTCGAATAGTCATAAGCTATTGTTTAAGTGATTAAATGAATAAAACAGTAAGGACCTTTTGTACTATGTACAGTTATTAAAGCCTAAAATGTTCACATTTTGATAACTTAGGTAGTACCTACCTGAGCATACATACATTTCCATGATTCCCAGTATTGAACATTACACTGAACAAGTGTAAAACGCTTGTGTTGGAAATAATTTTGGGTTTTCTAAGTTTCATTTGACTAAACATACAGTAAATAATTGTACACTTATTAAATAACAGTAGCTTTTTTATTATTGGTATTTACAATTACTCTGACAAATTCTCAATTTCAGTGAAGAAACAAACTCATTGGTGCATGTAGTTACAAAGCATACCCTTGTACAAAACCTTTTGTTGTAACCAAAGTTAAGTTATGGAATTTCATCAATGTATGAAAGAAAATGAGTTTGCTAAGAAAAAAATCTTTTTTTAACCATCCATTGCATTAATACATTTTTTATATGAGTTTATGAAATACTCAAATCACAAATTCTTATAGTCTGAATGTATTATAGACTAAATGGTACATTATATACATAATATATACTGGCTTGCATTTATTACTCAAGTCAGTAAAATATGTAGAATTATGGACTTTGAACATATATTTTATATAAAATTAAAAATGCATACTTGTAAGGGGTTTGTCTATAAACTTTTTTTTTGCAAACTAAAAATACTTGTAAAAATGTTACACTTGCCTATAGTATTACTTACTTTTATAATTGTCGAGGATGGCTGTTTCGGGAGATCTGTCCCATTGTCAACAAAGACCATAATTGACCTCCCATTTTTGTAGGCTAGTGTAGGGGTGAGATGTTAGGGTGGGGATGTGGGTGTATTTTGGTGAATATTAGGTGTCCCCCCTAAACGGCTTTCCTCAACAATTATAATAGGAACTTCTACTATAGGCAAGTGTAATATATTTACAAGCGTTTTTAGTTAAAAGCTAGTAGCTTGTGTGAATATGGAACTAACTAATAAAAAAACTAACATATTCTCTGTTGGTAAAGTGTGTTTATGTAGTGAAACCTCCCTGAATGGACACATCCAATGTACAAACACTTCTCTTGAATGGAAATTTTTCTGAGAACTGAAAAATGTAATAATACATAGATAGGATTTTTCTCTCCTTTAAACGGGCACTTTATTAGACGGACAATGGACAGCAGAATTTGGTTCTTTGCACCTCTAATATGTGGACAAATGTACTGCAAAACGTATACAATGTACTGATATAACTATGTATACAATCAGAAGAGAGAATCAAATTTGTACACTTGCCTCGGCAGCACATTTATTCATTCGTATCTTCCGTTACAGCTGTGCAAAGATAACGGTACAGTACCGTTCTGAGAAATTGTTGTACGAGTATGTTTACAAAGGCGTCTAGAGTAATGCATGCCATTGCAAAAACAATCCCCTCCTCCAATACCGTAACGACCTTACGCATGGATTGTGGACTGTGCTCCAAGTGTGTAAGAGCTCTTGTTGTTAGTGGATATGCGTGGTTTACTGTAGTTCTGGTTTTTAGTACTTTATACTCTACTGTATATTTTACAACACTGGTAATAGTTTCACACCATAAAATTATTCTACTGTATATTTGAAATTTCAAAATGGCTCCTCGCAAATGTATGTGTCTGTTTAACAGAGGTTTCCCTGTACTTCATGATGGAATAGTTTATAAAGATATGAGACTTCTTTGTCGACAAGGAGAGTTCTAGGTTGCGTTTGGCATTTGTGCAAACGTGGGCTGTTTCTTTTAAGTGGTTAACTAAAGGTGAGTGGGTGTCATATTTAATAGTGTACAGTACAGTCTCACTAATCCGGACTTGATGGAACCGGAGCCTGTCCGGATCAACGAAAGTTCGGATTAGACGGAAAAAGCCAAACAAATGCATACAATATGTGTTTTAGGCGAGGAAACATATTGAAATTGTAGTTTTAGTGAAATTGAGGCCTAAGCTATTACAGTACAGTATTTCATAGCTTATTTAGCAAAAAATCCTGTAATTGTAACAGAAAAGGTATGACATGAATAAATATCAAAGCATCTTTCTCGTTGAATAAATGTATTCACATAAAGTTATTTACATTATACTGTATAAACGCACAAAAAACTCAAACAAAAATGACACTGAAACAAGAATAAACTTTAAAAAACTTAGTGAAAAAAGTCTGTAATGTTCTTTTGTTTTAACGATGAATGACGTCGTTTCACAGTACAATCTCGTAGGCGTTTCAAGGTCAGTAACTCCGCAGTTGTCATATCGCTTTGTTTCTCAAAGTATGTCATCAACCTATCCAGCATTGCAGCCGCCCCATCATGAGTTGGGCTGACCGGGTCGTCTGTGTAATCTTCCTCTTCCGAGCTGTCATTTTCTGCATTTGCAGTGCACACTGCGACGATTTTGTCCTCGTTGAGCACTTGATGACCAATGTCATTATCACTGATAATCCACTCGGAAATACTGTATCAGTGTCTTTCAACTCGTTACAACCCTCCAATTGTTGAAAAATCTGAACAAATTCAGCGTCGTCATTAGTAGGTTGACTGTCGGTTTTTTCACTTTCCTGTGGCATTTCAGGCCACAATTTTTTCCAGCTCTTTTGGAGTGTAGACGGTTGAATTTCGTCCCACGATTCTGCAGCCATATATATCACATCCTTTATAGTCACTTTTTTTAAGAATTTCAATCAATTGTGTAGCTGGATCTGCTTCTTGTTGTTCCAAAAGCGATAAAATTAACTTTTTCCTATATCGCCGTTTTATCGCCTCTATCACGCCCTGGTCCATCGGCTGAATGAGAGCCGTGATATTAGGAGGAAGAAATTTAACAAAAATGTCACCATGATGCAATTATTCTTCATTTGGGTGGCATGGGGCATTAATAATTAGTAAAACCGCTTTTCGAGGGAGTTTTTTCTCTTTTAAAAACTTTTCTGTCGTGGGAACAAAGTTTTCAAAATACCAGTCCTTAAAAATTTGACTGTTCATCCACGCTGATTTTTGGAACTTGTATTGGGCCGGTAGAACACTTAAATTTACATTTTCAAAAACCCTAAGCTTTGCAGATTTCCCTATCACGAAAAGAAGAAATTTTAGATAGTCAGAAGCATTATTGAAGGGCAGCAAAGTCATACGTTCTTTCTTAACTTTATGGTCTTTTGCTACTGAATCTAATTTGGAAGCTAAAGTTTTTTTGGGAACATTTTATAATTTAATCCGGTTTCGTCAGCGTTGAACCCCTGACAAGGTTGTAAGTTTTCATCTCTAAAAAACTTGCCAATTTGTCTTTGAAATTTTCACTGGGATCACTGTCACCTGACAAAATTTCACCACTTATTCCGAGTTGATGGATGCCGTGTCGTTCCTTCCACCGTGACAGCCAACCCACACTGGCAGTAAAATTAGGGTTTCCTTTTAACTTTTCATTCAGTTTCAGCGCGATCGCTTGCAAATTTACACCCAATAATGGAACACCCTGTTCCCGTTGTTGGCAAAACCAAACATACAAAGCATCATCTAGGTTTCATTTTTTGGTTTTTTTAAAGTGCTTCTGCTGCCTAAACTCTCTTTACTAAACATTTTTGCACAAAAATCTTCTATTTCCTGTCCCTTTTTTCCCAATCGGAAACAGTTTGTTTTCCCATGCCTAACTCTTTTGCAATTTTAGTAAGCGATTCACCTCCATCAATACGAAACAAAGCTTGGAGTTTTTGTTCCATTGTCACTGTCACTAACTTGCGTTTAGTCGCTATTTTCACTGAACACTGAACGAGACGTAAATAAAAAACACAGATCAATATCACACTAGAATTAAATGACAACTGAGCAGATATCTTGCAAGAAGCAGTAAAGGTGGCATTCGTCTGACAATACAACTGACCTAATGCCAGACGGATAGACTGTCTATCCGTTTAGTCAGCGGTCCTTTATCTTTCGTTTATCGCAAGATGTCTCTGATGTCACGTGCATTGTAGTGTTGGGAGATCTTATGTGAATATATTTTTTCAAAGAAGTTTTTCCTACTTTAATAGGAAAAAGAAACAAATAATATGGTAAATTCATATTTTAATGAATAAATTATATTATTTGTCTATTAGAGTAGGAAAACCCCTTTGAAAAATAATAAATATAGACGTATAAAAATAAATATTTTTGTGGACGGCAGACTGATTATGCACTGTAAAATACTATAACTAAACAAAAATTTTGGACCGTCCAGATTAGCCGGACATCCGGATTATCGGAGACTGGATTAGCGAGACTGTACTGTATGTGTGTTGTTAAAATCTTTGTTGATGCCTGCGACTAGTTTACCAATGAAGAATTTGTTACTGTCGGTACAGTGTAGATTGTTTATATCTAGTGCTTAGAGTTTTTTATCTTTTTTGTTATGTTGCATATTGTATGCTAGTTTGACACTAGTTTTAAATGCCACCTTCTTCTCCCTATTTTTGTCCAATACTTGAACAATTTTTTTTTGAGGTTTTTAAAGTATAATATGTTTTCCTTTTCCTCTGTTGGTTATTTTTGTTTACTTTTTTTACTATAGGCTTTCAATAATTATTATTAAACTCTTGATTTTGTAGTCAATTACGTTCAGTGAAACTTAATTAACCACTTTAACATTATGTTAAGTTAATAATATTAATGTCAAAGTGATTAATTATTATTACCTTACTCTATCCATTGCTGTGTACTAGGTATTAACTAATTCTGTGTACTGATTTCTTTGTTGGAGTTTTCAGTAAACAATTATATTTCTTTAGCCAATGAAGCTTTATCTAAAACCGGATGATTAAGTTAGAGTATACAATACTGGGCTCTTAAATCTATCATATACCATGGACATATGGTATACATATAAACCACCTGAAGCACATTTTTTCATACACCTGAAGCTGGACAACTGTATAAAGAAGTAAGTTTGAAATGTTGTGGTTGAGTGTATCTGTTGTTGTTTATTTTCTACAGGTGTTTTTTTTCAAGAGCTTTTTCATATTATGTGGTCGAAGAAATTTAAATTTTGGTGTGCTTCAAGTTTTGAAGTGAAGTAAAGCTTCGGTTGTATTTTGTTCAGCTGCAATAGGAATATCATATATATATATATATATATATATATATATATATATATATATATATATATATATATATGACAAATAGTTATTATCTGGAGTACATCCGTTCATTCTGCAGTGCGTAAATTCGCAGTTCCGACGTTTCGCCAGAATCTCATCTAGCATTGACAAGGTGAACCCAACAACAGCTGAAGAGCGAGTGAAGAGCGCAGATAACTCTGCTCCTATATATAGAGGAATGAAGCCACGCCCATTGACGTCAAATCACACATTGACGTCAATCCTCATACACCTGATCCAAACAATTACTCACATTCCTTTGCCTTTGTTCACCTTTCTGCCGATAAAATCTATCGATGACACATTTCCACACTGAGGGCAAATTCAAAGTATCATCGCGTTTGTTAAGAATCCCTTGCTTCTCTATTTCGATAGCCTCACGAATAATTCTAGTCCTGTAGTTTTCCACTTGAGCAATTTGTCGGCAAGATTGGAAATCAATGGTATGCCCTGTATCGCAGTGGTGCCTGTACAGAGCTGACATTTTCTGCTTGTTTTTAAGGTCTAGTTTGTGCTCCTCAAGCCTAGCTGAGATACGTCTGTTCGTTTGGCCAATGTACAATTTCTTACAAACTCCACAAGAAACGCTGTAAACGCCATGGTTATCCAAGAAGATCTTATCTTTGGCGTTACCAACAACCTTGTCGATGGTGATGTAAGGTTTGTAAATGGAACGTATACCATGCCTTCTAAAGAGTCTGCTAATCCTATCAGTGGTTCCTTTAATAAAGGGCAGAAAAACAGTACCAGTTTTCTCAGTCTCTTTCTTGCCCACATCAACTGGAAGGACACTATGGCGGTGTAACGCTTTATTCCTTATCGCCTATTCCTTATAGCCATTGCTTCTAAGCACCTCTCTCATAGTAATAAGTTCCTGGTCCCTAGAATGGATGTCTGTTAACTTGTGAGATCGAGAGAAGAGCGTGTCAGCGACAGCCTGGATATGAGAGGGGTGGTGATGTGACTCAGCGTTAAGATATCTATTGGTATCAGTCAGTTTTCTGTAGACCGAATGGTGAACACAACCATTCTGACCCTCCCTAACCAAGACGTCTAGAAACGGCAAGCCGCCATCACTCTCTAGTTCCAAAGTGAAAAATATTCATATCAAGTTCTGTACCACCATGTTGCCAAATCATAAAGACGTCATCCACATAATGAAACCAAGCTTTAGGCCTGAGAAAAGCAGCTGAAGAAAGAGAAGATCCCATAGGAGCACCATCAAGTTGTCTGTAAAACTGTTCATTAAACAAAAATTAAGTGTTTGTTAAGAACGATCTGAGCACCTATTTGGAAAAGACTACCAGGCGGATTATTAAACCAACTCCTATCGATGAGGATACTCAATCCAGGATAATTCCTCGGGAAAATCTAGTAGATGTCCCAAGTTATATGGATTACCTAAAATCCATAAACCGGGCACTCCTATGAGACCTATAGTGAGTGCTATTAATTCACCTCTTCAGAAACTGGAGAAATATTAGGCTAAACTTAGGCAGCCATTGGTTCAGAAGGCTGATTCCTATATCAAGAACTATGAACATTTTGTCCAAGTGCTGCAAGGAATCCAAGTTGCAGAAAGTGACATAATTGCTAGCTTGGATGTCAGGTCATTATTTCCCAGCGTTCCCATTGATGAAGTGCTTCAGAGGATGTCTATTTTTGAAGAGCTCCCTCCGCATGTCTTGGATTTGGCTAGGCGCTGTCTCAAAAACACGTACTTACATACATTTTGAGGTTTTAATACTAATTTAATACTATTGGTACTACTAGGTAAGTAGTATGTTACACTTAGCTATAGTAGCACTTACTTTTTAGATTATTGAGGACAGCTGTTTAGTGTGGCTAATCTCTTGATTGTTTTAGGTTAGGGTTGGGGTGGTGGATTAGGATAGGGATTTTAGGTAAATGTCTTTTTTTATAGAGTTTTGAAGGTAATGAATTAGAAAAGTGTAAATGTGTTATAATGTAATATTCTTGAATTTTGTAGTCCATTACGTTCGGTGAATCTTATTAGTCACTTAAACAATAGTTTATGACCATCCGAACTTTATATTTAGTAAATTTGTTAAAACTTACTGAGACAGAACGTTTTCAATCGCTATGTGCCAATCTTCATCAGTGTCTTCTGCTTGGAGATGTTGGGTCAAGCGGTGACGGTTTTAAAGGTAGGTTTTCGATAGTATCAAATAGTATGTGTGATTTGTATGTATTTGTTCGTTTAATATGTTTGTATTTTGTGTTTTTGTGTGTCTGTAAATTTCATATTGTTCTAGTGTGTTGAGATGTGGTCCTTTTTTGTTGATGTGTAGAATTTCTAAATTCTGATAAATGTCTGTGTATTTGTGTCCTGTTTCTTTTAAGTGATTGTAAAATGTTGAGTTGGTGTTATGTTTGTGTTCTTTGACTCTTTGTTTAAAGCTGCGACCTGTTTGTCCAATGTAGAATTTGTTACATTTGTCGCAGTTTAGTTTGTATATGCCTGGTGCTTGTAGTTTATCTTTGTTGTTGGTGTTTTGTTGTATTTTGTATTGTAATTTGTTATTGGTTTTGTATGCTATTTTGTAACCTATTTTTTGAAATTTGTGTGCTATTTTGTTTGTTGTTTTGTTTATGAATGGTAATGTGATGCATTTGTTTTCCCTGTCTGTAGTGTTAATTTTAGTCTTTTTTTTTGTATTTTGTACCATAGTTTGTCTATTATTGTGGTGTTGTATCCATTTGTGTATACTAAATATTTAATTGTGTCTAGTTCCTTGTTCATATTTTCTGTGGTCATTGGGACTTCTTTAAGTCTATGGAGCATGGATCATAAGGCAGCGTGTTTGTGTTGGATAGGGTGGTTTGAGGTGTCGTTAATAAGTGTGTCTGTTGTTATGATTTTCCTGTAAATGTTGAAGTTGTGTTTTTCTGTGTGGCTTTTTGTTATGGTTAGGTCGAGGAAGTTTAGGGATCGGTTGGTTTCAATTTCTGAAATGAAGTGGAGTTTTGGGTGTATTTTATTAGTGTAGGTGAGGAGTTTTTCACATTGAAGGGAGTTCCCTCTGTATAGTGTTATGATATCATCGACGTATCTGTGGCAGTAAATAATTTTGTGTGTGTGTGTGTTGTTTGTGAGTATCTTGGTGTTTTCTATGTGTTGTAGAGAAATTTCACTTAGGACACTACTGATAGGACTTCCCATGGGTAGGCCATCTGGTTGTGAATAGAATTTTGCGTTGTGGTTGAAATAGTTTTGTTCGGTGATGATTTGGAGATTGTTTATGATTTCGGTAAAGTGGGTTTTATGTATATTGTTCTGTATTAATTGGGTTTCTAGGATGTTGAGCGTTTCGGGTATGGGTATGTTGGTGTACATATTTGTTAGTGATAGTAGTGTTGAATTGTGTGGTATGTTTATGTCTTTTATTTTATTTATGAGGTTTGTTCTGTTTTTTATGTTTGTTTCTGTGTTTAAGTTTATGGATTGTCTGATTATTTTGTCCATGTATTTTGCTAATTTATGTGTAGAGGCATTCTGGTAGTTGATGATGTATATATAATGTATAAATATAATACAACTAGATACAGACCCAACAGAAAAATATCACAAAACCATCAAACAACTAATTAATATATCTAAATACATTATCAACAATAACAAAAAATCCCATCTAAAACAAATTCACCCTAAAGCACCTACCCTCCGCACCCTTCCCAATATTCACAAACCCAACGTTCCCATCCAAGCCACATCAACTACCAGAACGCCTCTGCATATAAATTAGCAAAATATATGGACAAAATAATCAGACAATCCATAAACTTAAACACAAAAACACACATAAAAACAGAACAAACCTCATAAATAAAATAAAAGACATAAGCATACCACACAATTCAACACTACTATCACTCGACATAACAAATATGTACACCAACATAACACACAAAAACACAGTTTCAACATTTACAGGACAACATAACAACAGACACACTTATTAACAACACCTCAAACCACCCTATTCAACACACACACGCTGCCTTCAGATCCATGCTCCATACACTTAAAGAAGTCCCAATGACCACAGAAAACATGAACAAGGAACTAGACACAATTAAATATTTAGCATACACAAATGGATACAACACCACAATAATAGACAAACTATGGTACAAAATACAAAAAAAAAGACTAAAATTAACACTACAGACAGGGAAAACAAATTCATCACATTACCATTCATAAACAAAACAACAAACAAAATAGCCCGCAAATTTCAAAAAATAGGTTACAAAATAGCATACAAAACCAATAACAAATTACAATACAAAATACAACAAAACACCAACAACAAAGATAAACTACAAGCACCAGGCATATACAAACTAAACTGCGACAAATGTAACAAATTCTACATTGGACAAACAGGTAGCAGCTTTAAACAAAGAGTCGAAGAACACAAACATAACACCAACTCAACATTTTACAATCACTTAAAAGAAACAGGACACAAATACACAGACATTTATCAGAATTTAGAAATTCTACACATCAACAAAAAAGGACCACATCTCAACACACTAGAACAATATGAAATTTACAGACACACAAAAACACAAAATACAAAAATATTAAACGAACAAATACATACAAATCACACATACTATTTGATACTATCGAAAACCTACCTTTAAAACCGTCACCGCTTGACCCAACATCTCCAAGCATAAGACACTGATGAAGATCGGCACATAGCGATTGAAAACGTTCTGTCTCAGTAAGTTTTAACAAATTTACTAAATATAAAGTTCGGATAGTTATAAACTATTGTGTAAGTGATTAATAATGTAATATGGTGTTGAGTATATCTGTTGGGTGTAGCTCTAAATGTTTGTATATTTGATATTTTTTGGTTTTGTGATGTTGATTATTTTTGTTCTGTTTGTGAAGGATTTTTTGTAATTTTTATGTTATATTTGTGTAGTTGTGTATTGTAGATATGAGGTGCTCAACAAACTTTGATTGAGTATTTCTGTTTGTGAGGGCTTACATGTGTAATATAATTTTTCTGTTCAAACTTGTATAAACTAAACCATGAACCACAAGTTAGTTTTTATAAGCCAGCTGAGTTGTACATGTCTTTGTTTATTATTGTAGGGTTTCAATTGTTTATTGAGGCTGTTGTATGTGGATTAGTGTTTCTGTCATTATATTTACAAAATGTGTTGATTAGTTTATGAGTTTTTATGATCTGTATGGCAGTGATATCGAGTTGTAAAGGGTTTATCCAGTTGGGTTTTTTAGTTGAGTGATTGGGTTTATTTTTCAGGTGGTTATATAGTTTATCAAGCATTGTTTTGTTATATCCATTGGTTTGAGGTATATATTTTATGGTGTTTCATTCTTTATATTGTTCTTGTTTTTCTAAATATATTTTTAATAGGCTACAAAATCATGGTATTCTTAAAGGCTAGTTTGTATTAGTGTATAACTTCCATCATATTAATAGAGTCATACCATCAGTATAAATTTTATCAGATAAGGGCATTAGTCACCTTAAAGTGAATTAAATGATTAACATTGATTTTTCGTTATCTTTTTTTATTGTAAAAAAACTGTTATGTATGTTATATTATATAACACGTATCTTATGTTACATTGTTTATAGAATATTTTTAAGGAAAAATATTTTAATTACATTAATAATAATACATTAATTTAAATTTAGATAAATTTCAATCGAATAATAATGTAATATAATAATAGTGTATTTTTTTTTTAAATGAAAACATTCTATGCGCGTCTGATAATGTTTAGGTAATTTCTCATTACGCAAAATTAAATGTTATTCTCAATTCAAAATTTTTGTAAACGTAGGTAATCAAATTTTCACTTCCCACTTCTGCGATATTGTTCCTCACTCGAACGCCGCATCCTAATTCTTTTTTAACTTCTGGCAATGGAAAATTGCAGGTTTTGTGCATTATTAGCGAGTAGCACCGCATTTTTCTCTTAGTTATAAAACAATTATTTATGAATACTAATTTTATTATTTATAATATACTAAATATTATTAAATGAAATCGATATTTTACATCAACAAAGACGAATGTGATACACAACAATAATCTTGGTTGATGCTAATATCGATTTGTTCTTTAAGATATACATTTTTAATGTATATAGTGAAGTTGAAAGTATCATCTTTGTAATTTATAATACTACAATAGGTACCAAAAATAGGATAACAGATTATTTTCCGAATTAGTAAAGTACCAAACCTCTTCTTAAATTTGTGTGACGAATATATATATTTTCAGTTTGACTATATATTTTTTTATTTTATACCAAATATTTTCTTTAAAAAAAAAAATTGTAATTAATTCTTGAATTTTGTACTCCATTACGTTCGGTGAATCTTATTAATCACTTAAACACTAGTTTTTGACTATCCGAACTTTAAATTTATTAAAACTTACTGAGACAGAACGTTTTCGATCGCAATGTGCCGATCTTCATCAGTGTCTTCTGCCCAAGCAGATTATAGTTCGGATAGTGATAAACTAGTGTTTAAGTGATTAATTATAATTAAAATAAATCTGTGTTATAGTTTCATACTGTAATATGAAATATAATAAGCATACCTTTGTTCTGATGTAGAAATATATACAAAAAAGGTATTTAAAAATTTGTATATAAATCAAAAGCGTCGAAAACTTTGTTGTATGTACCTATGTACTGTATTATTACTATATAGTCAAGTCTAATTTGGTTTCATTCGTTTTCTTCAATCACATACAAAATTATGCTCGCCATGGCCTTTGAGAATCGATTATTTTATTGTTCCACCATCACTGTCAATCCTCAATACGTTGCTGATTGTTGGAATGGTATGGTGGTGAAATGTTTTTATTTTTTTTCCCTCTAATAGTGAACAAATACGGGACCAACCCCGTAGTACATTATTTAAAAATACATCCTTAACATGTTCGTATAAATGTTGCAAACATGAAATATTGTTTAAATTTGTAAATATTAAAAAATAACCTCACTTTTTAATCAAACGTACCAAACGTGATTTTTTCATAAATTAGAACAATATATTATAGTTCATTACTACATAGATACAATGCACTATAGCTACAAACTATCCGGGTTGGTTTGATGAAAGAATAATACTTGTATTTGGTAATATTAAGATCAGATATTACCGCTCCGATTGGCGATATTTTTTTTCCTGATCAATTTGACCTTGCTGAACACGAATCTGAAGTTTTTTTAACTGCAAACACATACTTAAATTTAAAAAAATAGCCTGACCTGGCCTGGCTTTGGTGCTTACTAAAGCTCTGATCAGCGGAATTTATTTTTCCTGATAGATTTGACCTTGCAGAACATAATCTGAAGTTATTTTTAACGGCAAACACAAACTAACCTAAGAAAACCAGGTCAGGTCAGGCTAGGTTATTATTATTTTTTTAAAATGTGTTTGCAGTAAAAAAAACTTCAGACTTGTGTTCAGCAAGGTCAAATCGATCAGGAAAAAAAATTTCGCGAATTGGAGCGGTAGTCGCTGATCTTAATAATTACTGGATATTTATAAAATTTTTAACTTTGTAAAAATAAAGTTAACTGGAGGAAATGAGTTGTCATAAAACTATACTTTTATGTACCTTAGTCTATATAAAAAGATTACATACATTTTTGAAAATCAAACAAAAGAATTGTGACATTGTGTTTACATTAAATTGATGCCTTTAAGGTGGCGGACATGGTTATTTATACCTTCTGTCAAATGGCATATCCCCCTAAAAATCATGCAAAGTAACTGTAAATAGTATAAACATATCTTGTCCTAGCTAAAATGTCACTGGCTTGATACGTCTGTTCCATAAAACTATATCAAAACTTGCAGTTTTTGTGTTATATATCTTAAGGTTTTGTAAATTACTACGTTTAGTATCACTTGGCAAAAAGCCACTATTGATATTTGTTCAGCAGATGCATTTTTCACTACATCAGTCTGCATTGTTCAAAGCTGTGAGTTATGGTCAAGAATTGTGCAGGACTCAGCATTGAACAATGTACTGATGTAGTACAAAATGCCTCTGCTGGAAAAATATCATTAAGTAGTAGTTTTTTGCCAAGTGATACTAAAAGTATGAAATCAAAACACTTTTAATGTCAATCTGAAGTTTCCTAACACTTTAAAAAAAAAATAGGTTTAGCACTTGAGGGAGAATTTCAAGAAGTTACAACTTTTATAGCCACGTCTACAGAAGTTTTCGAAATAAGAAAAAGACTTAATTTTGTGTAATAAGAAACTACCTAAATATTGGTTATCAAAGTTGTTTGTAATTATCTTAAATCAACGGGTAAAACTATAATTAATTAATACATAACTAAATGAATTCTTAAGAGCATACTTACTGACGAGTTTTGAAACAATCGTTTCTTTTACAAAGTTAACCCTCTTCGTAAAAGGCTTAGCTTTGTAAAAGAAACAGTTGTTTCAAAACGAGTCAGCAAGTAAGCTCTTAAGTAATCAGTTATGTATTAATTAATTATAGTTTTTTTATCAGACGTGCCTAAGAATGTTTTCATTTAAAAAATTGGATAGAAAACTATCTTATTGAAATTTATCAAAATTTTAAACATTATTCTTATTACTGATCAAAACTATTTAATAGCAACAATGTTTGGTACTTACATAGTATATGGAGGCAACTATTTTTAGAGGTTATTTTGCAGGGGATATAAGAACACTGAATATTTATACAGGACAGACTTTATTTTACTAACTGTGAAAATTATTTGTCCAAATGACGATCGGTTCTTGTTTTTTCATCCCTCCCAAAAAGCAGTGATGTTAGCTATAATTGGGTAGAATGCATCGCCACCAGTGGTGGTCACTTCCAATCGCCGATATATATTCTGGTAGTACCTCAATGCCTCTTGTACTATATTTAGCACTTCCCCACATCTAATTAATAATGTAACAAAATCATAATATAAAATCATATGTTATCATTCAATTCATTTTGAAGTGGCTAATAGCGAACCTATGGAATTTATACTGATGGAAATTATACGTAATATAAATTATGTACATACATACAGTAGTACATACATACATACATATGTAATCAATTATAATGTCGGATATTGTATGTTTATGTCAATCTAATAAATTTTGTGGAAGTCTCTATAAAACCTTTCTGTTAAAAGTTTGTTTAGCGCTATTATTGAATTTTACGTTACAATAGTCACAGTAACTAATAAATTTTGTAGAAGTCTCTATAAAACCTTTCTGTTAAAAGTTTGTTTAGCGCTATTATTGAATTTTACGTTACAATAGTCACAGTAACTAATAAATTTTGTAGAAGTCTCTATAAAACCTTTCTGTTAAAAGTTTGTTTAGCGCTATTATTGAATTTTACGTTACAATAGTCACAGTAACTAATAAATTTTGTAGAAGTCTCTATAAAACCTTTCTGTTAAAAGTTTGTTTAGCGCTATTATTGAATTTTACGTTACAGTAGTCACAGTAACTAATAAATTTTGTAGAAGTCTCTATAAAACCTTTCTGTTAAAAGTTTGTTTAGCGCTATTATTGAATTTTACGTTACAGTAGTCACAGTAACTAATAAATTTTGTAGAAGTCTCTATAAAACCTTTCTGTTAAAAGTTTGTTTAGCGCTATTATTGAATTTTACGTTACAGTAGTCACAGTAACTAATAAATTTTGTAGAAGTCTCTATAAAACCTTTCTGTTAAAAGTTTGTTTAGCGCTATTATTGAATTTTACGTTACAGTAGTCACAGTAACTAATAAATTTTGTAGAAGTCTCTATAAAACCTTTCTGTTAAAAGTTTGTTTAGCGTTATTATTGAATTTTACGTTACAGTAGTCACAGTAACTAATAAATTTTGTAGAAGTCTCTATAAAACCTTTCTGTTAAAAGTTTGTTTAGCGCTATTATTGAATTTTACGTTACAGTAGTTACAGTAACTAATAAATTTTGTAGAAGTCTCTATAAAACCTTTCTGTTAAAAGTTTGTTTAGCGCTATTATTGAATTTTACGTTACAGTAGTCACAGTAACTAATAAATTTTGTAGAAGTCTCTATAAAACCTTTCTGTTAAAAGTTTGTTTAGCGCTATTATTGAATTTTACGTTACAGTAGTCACAGTAAATATGTTAACTGATTTTTAATCACTGCACATATTTTTTTAATCAATTTATTTCTGTTTATCAACCTTTTACTCTTTTTTTCTGTTTCATTTTCATTTTAACCACTTTAAAATAACTTTGCTTTATATCAAACTTTTATTAAAACAGACATCAGCACAAATTAAGCTGACAATCAGCACAAATTGTTATGGGAGGTTCTAATGCATCGCCGTATTCCTGATGCCTTTTTACATCAACTGGCATAATTATCGGTTTTGGGAATTATCTGGCTAGACTGTAGCTAGGAATTTTGGGAGGGAGGTGACTATTTGGGAGTTTAAGGTGAAAGATGCTTCAACGTGCTTCAAAACAAAAACAGGATTGGGAATTTTACCCATGTGACATGCTAGCATAAGGCCACTTTACTTTCTTTTATTAAAAAAATCATTACAATTTTTATTATTTCAAAACTTTAATGGGCTTAGAAATAAATGCAAAAATGCATTATCAGATCATACACATTCAGTGCAATATATTTATGGTTGTAATAAATAATTCATTCACTTTATGATAAAAAGTAAAGTGAAGTAATAGACTTTTGTTAGACTATAATATTTAAAGTCTAATTGTTATCAATTTGTTCCCACTAGAAAACATCAGTATAGCCTATTATTAATTGTAGTTCATAAGTTTTAAGGGCAATTTTATATCATTAAAAATGGTTAAATAAATTTGAAGTGTATATTAACAAAACCTTAATTTTTCAAAATTTTTGGTTCACCGAGGTTTGTTGTAATTCAGTCTTTTGAGAACTAAAATACTTCCCTAAAACCAATTATTTATTGATATTATCATGTATTGAGGAAATTAAAGGTTTTAATCAATTCATTAAAATAATGAATAATTTTACAATTTTCATGTTCTAAGAAAACATTTAAAATTGTGTATATACATATATCTTTAATGGTATATGTAAACCATTTCCAATTAACTCTATATTTTAACAAATGCTTTCTTTACAATATTAAGAGCACAATATATTACAATGAAAATATTGGAAACAACCCCCAATACCACAGAAAATAATCAAAAATAGTTATTTTTTATAACTTGATAATACAAGTTTCATAATATTAAACCCTTGTTTAATCAGATAAATTACAAACAGATAAAGATGTTTTTAGTAAGAGTCATTATGAGTAGTAATATAGTGACTTATATATATTTCACAAAGGAGGATGAATTCATTCCCTCTTGGTATTTTAATTATTCAGTTTCACAGTAAAATTTAATTCACAAAAATGCAGTTCATATAGATATACAATTTTTTGAAATATGCAATTGTTAGAAAATTGAAATGTCATCACAATAGATCTATCCTTTGTTTAATTATACTCTTATATGTTCAGTAATACACTATTTGAAATAAAAAAGGTTGAATCTGGGTCAAAAGAATTTAATTTGATTTAATATTTGGTCTTTAATTAAAATATTTGTGACAAAACAAATTTTTCAAGGTGAAAACTTGTATATACAGGTAGATACATGGCAGCATAAAATACTTTAAAAAAAATTGTCACACATACTTTATAGACACAAGCATAAGAAATCAAGATATTTATAAAATAGAGATATAAAATGTAGAGATTTATTTTAGATTAAATATTTATAAAATAAAAATGTCAGAAGGGATTGGACTATCGCTTTTAATATTATTCATTATATATTTTAAGGTATTCTATTTAGAAAAATATCTTTATGTTTGAGTCACCATTCTGTATGTAGAGCTCTGGCAATCAGTTACTTTATTTTGAAAGTTCTACAGTTTTTCTATTAGGATATAATAGAAATTGGTTTACAACTTGTAAATTGTTTCAGATTAGAACATTTTGTGCTTAAATTGATAACATTAGTCTTCACTCTAAATATGGAGAAATCAGAAGAAATCGATAAGAAACCTATGACCGATGAAGAACGACTTCTGCTTGCTGAAAAACTAGATAAAGAGTTAGATGATTACATTTCTAGTTTGGAAAAAAAATCTTACACTGAAGGTTGGCCAGAGGATAAATGGCAGGAGGTATGACATCCTTCTTTTTTTATATTAGTAGGCTACATAATTATCCTCTATCCAAGGCCAGGCAATTTGCCACTTCTTGACTTTCTCTAATTATCTTAATATCTTTGATCATTTAATAACATCTTTTATCCTGAATCTCTTATTTGTATTCAATATTCCTACTAATTCTGTTTTCAACAGTTTCTTGTAAACTTTGCCCAGCTAATAACATATCTCTTCTTAATTATTTCCAGTATCTTCTGCTCTTCATGAACGCTTAATATGACTTAAGAAACAGACATGTCAATGTAATTCTCTTCAGTTTTGTTTTTATACATGCATTCATATAATAAATTTATAATAATATAATATACAGAACCTCTCTAATTCATCATGTTTAGGACTGAGAGAGAGACAAATTCGAGAAAAAGACGAATTACGGAAGCCGTGAAATTAATATGTAATTGTGGGAAACATAGCAGATAAATACGTAAATAGGTATGTAATGTAATTAATGTTGCACTTACATTGTTTATGTTGGGGAAAACTCAAAAGCACAGATATACAACATTATAAAATACTACTAGCCTGCAGTATAGTTTGTAATTACTGTAACATTATTTTGTTTTATTGTCTAAATAGTCTAATTCAATAGCAAATAATTCTAACTGTCGCCGAGAGAGACCGACTGTTGACCGATAGTTAAACAGCTGTGCGGGCAAAGTTTGATATTTCCGGTTTAGTTTTAAAATGAAATATGTGAGTCATCGATAGAGACTGAGACTAGAGAGTCGAGAGATAACACGTATTTCTAGGGCCTAACGGACTGCATCTGGCCGCAAGCTAGCTTTCCGAGGGAACCAGTGAGAGATAACACTTAGTTATAGTATCGACTCATAACAGGTAAACGATTTATTTAATGTTCTTTTTTACATTTGTTAGTAATTTATATATTTGTTCGAAATCACTGTCCACTGCCCGTGGAGGATTTTATGTCATTTAATTGTGCTAATTAAAATTAATATCGATGATTTCCCGTTTTATTAAACCCTCTGACGGCAGTGACGTTACATTACAAATACAGTACGTTACTATATTTTCATAAAAGACAAAAAACATATTACAGTATGTTGTAAAAACAATAACAGTAGCAACAAAATTTTATATGAAATATATTACCTTTTAGGTTTTAAAAAAATGTCATTTTCTTCTGTACTAAATAATTCTTTTTTGATTGGGCCTATAATACATGACAGTGCAGACGATGTTTGTTATTAGTGTGACAAATTACAGAAGCTGAAAATTACAGAAGTTGGTGAATTTAAAGAGTGACAAATTATAGAGGCTGTACTGTAATTTATTCTTGTAATAGTTTATTCATTAATCACTTTTACATTAGTTTATGATTATCGGAACATTAATTTTGTAAATTTGTCAAAACGTACTGAGAAAGAATGTTTTTGATCGCTCCTTGCTGACTTTCATCAGTGTTTAAATTTTCTGCTTGGAGTTATGTTAAGCAGTAACAGTTTTTTAAAGGCAGGTTTTCGATAGTATCAAAGGGTATGTGTGATTTGTATTAGGTTTGTTCGTTTAATACGTCACAATACCATACATTAAAAGAACATCAAATAAAATAACCCACAAATTTCAAAAAACAGGATACAAAATAGCATACAAAACTAATAACAAAATACAATACAAAATACAACACGACACCAACAACAAACATAAACTACAAACACCAGGCACATACAAATTAAACTGTACAAAGTGCAACGAATTCTACATTGGGCAAATAGGTCTCAGCTTCCAACAAAGAGTCGAGCAACATACAAAATCACCCAAACGGAACACCAACTCAGCATTCTCCAATCACCTAAAATAAACAGGACACAAATACACAGACATTTACCATAACCTAGAAATATTACAAATCACCAAAAAGGACCACATCTCAACACACCAGAACAATACGAAATTTACAAACACACAAAATGCAAACATATTAAACGAACAAACCTAATACAAATCACATATGCTCTTTGATACTATCAAAAACCTGGCTTTAAAACCGTCACCGCTTTACCTAACAAGAACTCGAAGCAGAAAATTTAAACACTGCTGAAGATCGCCACAGAGCGATCGAAAGCGTTCTGCTTTAGTAAGTTTTTACAAATTTACAAAATTAAAGTGTGGATAGTTATAAACTAATGTAAACTAGTAATTAATTAAGTTTTACCTAAAACGTGATTATTTAAGAACGTAATAAACTACAAAATTCAAGAATTTATTTATATTTGTTCATCTTTTCATTGTTCCTATGTATTTCACCTGTTCTGTATTTTTATCATTTAACTGCTATAGGTAGATAGACAACTATTTGTAATCCTGATAAAAAGGTTTACCACAGGGATGTGATTGCATCCCAGTATTATGATGGGATTCAAGGCCCTAATGTAGTCCTACCTAATTTAGAACAGCCATAAATTTTAGGTCAAAATTTAATCTTAAAACTTTTTTATTTTAAAAAACACCAAACAAAGATAAGAAATACCTTACCTGCTCTATGAACCTTTATAAGGTTATGTTCATAAAAAAAGGCTGAACTTTTAAATTTTCTTTCAAATCTGCTTTAAATCCACAGTCCATGCTACACCTACGCGTTTTCTTTCCAAACAAAATGAGACACGTCCCATATTATGGAGTTTACTCAACGAATAGAGCCAGTTAAGTGAACACCTGCCTGGTAACTTATTGAGAAAGTGAAAATGCAAAATTTTAACATTTTTAACATCGATATGTATATTTTTCTGAAACATTGACATATGTTTCAATCTCTGTTACAGGGTGTCTAGTGACAGGGAAAACCGGGAAAACCTGGAAAAGTCAGGGAATTTTAAGATTCTGGAAAATTCAGGGAAAAGTCAGGGAAAATTTTAAAAAATCGGGAAAATATTTATTTTGATTAAAAACAAAACTAGTGGCCATTGCTCTCGAATATTTGGTATTGTAAGCCAGCAGTTTAGGGGCAGGGCAGTCAGGAAATAACACTTCTTTATTTAGATGCCCATTATTTATTTGATAAGCCCGTTGCTATGACCTCAGGACTTATGTCAATAAATATTAAACGTGTCAAGTTGGTACAGCTGGGAAGTTTTAGCCTGGACCGTGGCCTTGGGGTGCGCAGTGGTTCTGTTATCATATGGACAGGTGGGGATAACAGATAACTCAGTCTGTTTCTGACCACACAGAACGCTGTGTAAACATTCGTAGCCAGCTATTTGTCTAGACTCGTGATAGTATGTGTTTTATTTGACGGTGATTATTTTTACACTGTTTATTTCAACATGGAAGGTTCCGGTTTTCATTGCCGTGGCGGGCAATCACGTCATGCAGATGATGTCGTCATTACCTTCCCTCCTTCCTTAGGATAAATATAAACTGAAAGATGAAGTGACAGAAGCAGAGGTTATATGGTGCGTGAATTTAGTAATGCAACACTTCTTTACGCAATGCAGAAGGTAGTGTGTGCCTCTTTCCAAGGATGTTCCCTGATAGCACCATTGCACAGAACATAAGATTGCGGAAAGATAAAATTTCCTATAGCGTTGTATTCGGTTTATCAAATTATTTTAAATTCAAATTCTAACTATGTAATTGGCTTTGATGAACGTTTAAACAAAATATCACAAAGAGCCCAAACGGATTTGAGTGTTAGGTATTGGGATGCAGAGACGGAGAAATGAAAGCTCGATATTTTGGTTCTGTGTTCCTTACAGACACAAAAGCAAAAGAGTTACTCAATTCGTTCTTAAAAGGTGTTCAAAGTCTGGATTTATCCAAGATCCTTCAGATATCAATGGATGGGTCCAATGTAAACTGGGCTTTCTATAGACAGAAAATGACCGAGAAAGATAGAAGAGCAGCTAAGAAGAGGAAAAATAATATTCAGCTGAAGGAACTGGAAGCTAAAAAAGCAAAAGTGATGTCAGTTGCTACAAAAGAAATAGAACTTATATCTGAAGAGATTGAAAAACTAAAGCAAAAAAGTTAAGACAAGACAGTTGTATAAATTTGTTTATATTCTAAGTGTTATAAATATAGTGTAAATACAATTTAGAAAAGTCAGGGAAAACTCAGGGAATTTCTTCAAGCTATTTTACTAGACACCCTGGAAAAGTCAGGGAAAACTCAGGGAATTTCTTCAAGCTATTTTACTAGACACCCTGTGTTAGTATGATTAAGCAAATCTCAATTGATCTTGGCAGAATTTTTGGTTTGTGACCAATCATGGTACTATTTTGGCTGAAATGTGATGCATATGTACTTTTTCCATCAAACTTTCATGACACATCCCATTGCTGATCTCAATTTCCTCCGCATCCTCATGCACGAAAGTACGCTTTACAAAAATACAATTTACACAAATCGAATAACGTTAATAAAGTTAATGTTTATTTTTGTTTTGTTGACATCTAGCACCTTGATGTTAGATTTTTCGTTGTTAGATCTGTCTAATTTGATATGTATAAACCAGTCATAACATTGTATATAGTTTATACAGTTCTTAAGACCCTGTTGAAACATTCCCACATAAAAGCAAAAAGTTTACTAATATTTAAGCAAAATTTAATATTACAATATTGTTTCACAAAATTTTTCTTTCACTTTCTCAATAATTCATCACATTTTACTGTTAGCCACATCCCCCACAACTTGCAGACCTCGCTTCCTATTGGTACACACCTGCTCTTGATTTCTTGTATTCAGCTAATTAATAATTTTAAACTTTTTAAAATAATGTCTGATTGTGTATTTATTTATTCGTTTATTACATTTTCTTTTTTTAAACCTTGTTTTATAAATGCTTTATGGAGCTTTATGTGACAGAGAAATGTACTCAAATATCAACAAATATTCCTAACAGAAATGAAGATGAGTATCTTAAGAATGATATTTCTTTCTTTAAACCAGCTACTACATGAAAATTTATTAATATTTAAAAAAATAAAATAAAAAGTGTGCTTATTAACTACCCAAATTGCCTCCCAAGATATCTCGTTTTTTAATACCTAGTTATGCTAGGTATTAAATACCTAAGATATCTAGTTATGTCACTGCCATGACCCCCAGGAATAGAGAAACAATTAAAATTTTGAAAGACAAGGAAGCAGAACAGCTCATTGACATTTCTATAGATTCATATTTGAAATCTAGGATCTGGGCTTTGTTTAAATTTTATTTGTACAGGATCGAAGATGTGGATTCAGTAATAAGGAAGAAGGCACTTATATAAGTGTTGATATTGTTTTGGATTCTTACCTGTGTGAGTAGAGTTTTTCTGTAGTTTCTGCTACAACAACTAATTATAGAACTGACCTCAAAATAAAAAAATAAATTCCTATTTTTCTTTCAGAAATTATACCAAGTTTTAATGAATAATAAAATATGAATCAGTCCATCCCTCTCAATAAGTGAAAAAGTTTTGTATTAACTATTTTGTAACAATAAATCCTTTAATTGTGTCTTACGTCAGCCATTTTTATATACTTTTATTTCTCAAAGTTTACTTTTTTTCATTTTAAGATATGTCAGAAATCTAATCAATAATATTGTGAAGTTTTGTTTATTAAAAAAAGTAGTATTATGAAATGAGAATTAAATTTAAATCGTAGTTTGTGATATAAAATGTATTTTAGCCTATTTGGAATTAGTTTTGTATTTAGCCACATAAACCCACTGAAAGAAATCATCTGTTTGTTATTTCATCTTCTATGCTATCGTTGGTTCTTATTTTCTTTGGAGAGTTCATACAAGTTTATACTTCTTGATTCTTGTCACATTTCTTATAATCCACTAAATTTTGTTTCATAGTTATGAAGAATTTTTTAGGCTCACAAATTCTCTATGATCATCAGGATTTTTTCCTAAATATCTTTTAGTGTTTATTTTACTGTAGTTACAAAAGTTAACATAAAATTTAATAAATTATACACAACAACCTCTAACCACAAATATTTTATTCAAGTCTTAGTTTGGGTACCAAGTAACCATCCTCAGAGACATGACACAACTTGCTACCTAGAGCCAATAAGTTATATCATGTCTCTGAGGTTGGTTACTTAGTAACCAAGATGTAAATAAGACTAGAATAAAAATACTTGAGGCTAGAGGTTTTTGTGTATTATTTATTAATAATAAACCACAGTGAATTATTCCAAATAATTAGTAAAACAAAATTTATGTTTCACAAATGTGTGTGTGTGTGTATATATATATATATATATATATATATATATATATATATATATATATATATATATATATATATATATATATATATGTTTATTAACTTTTTTAAAAAATACATATAATTGTTAATTAAATTTCTTGCATTATACAGGAGTTTGAAAAACATCCTTTTTTTATGACAAAGAGTCCAGAAGAAGGCGAAGAGTTGTCACCTTTAATGGAAGGAATACAACAATTAAAATATGATTCTACAGAAAATACCCCAGAAGGTAAAAAAACCATAGAAGGATTGCAATTAATCTAACAATGTCATTTTAAGAGTATTAAAGAACAAGAGTTAAAATCCTAAAAATAGCGTTTTGGGGAAATGCATAAAGTGTTCAAAGCATTCCAAATGCTAATGGATACTAATGAATTTAAAAGAAAGAGCCTAGTTTCAAAATTATTGTTGTAATTTATATTTTGCACTTTCAAGTAATAGTCTTGCAGGTGTTTAATTTTTAAAAATTGTAAATTTTCAAAACAATTTTACAAAGTTTTACATTATTTAGTCTTGAAGGAAAGCAATAATATAAGATTCAAAAAATACAAATCAATAGAGGACATATTTAAATGCACTCTGGAGAAAATGGAAAAATTGATGTGAGCATTTCTAAATATGATTCATAAAATGTTTTGCAAAGATTTGGTTTAAGAGTATTTTTCTTCAGGTTTATGCGCCACATTGTTTTGGCATTTAGAGTGACTTTTTTTTACCTCCATTGACCATTGTCAACGCAGCCTATAATATTTACATTATTTTGGATTTCTTTTACATTCCTTCGATGTCAAGGAACTTCTAAAAGTACTTTTTCTAATACTTTAAATCACAGTTGTGGATTTATTTTTATTTTTCGTATTTGGTAGACAATACTGTTCTTTTTTGGTATTTCATTGAAGTTATTGTTGTAGCTGTATTTTCTCAGGCTTCAATGATTACTTCTTGTTGCGGATATCTAGCCTCAAATGACGCCGATGATCCGATGTCCATGATAGATCGCTGCCGCCAGTGCCCATGCGGACTTGTCCAGGAATATAAAGGCTTCAATGATTACTAACCTTTTTTAAGTGAAAGTTCTTGTAGTAGATTTTTTCATATTTAGCTGCTATTGTACTTTTGTTTTCTTGGAGCTGTACTCGTAGTAGTACTTTCTGTTACTGACTTATGTAATTTATGAATAACTCCTTTAAATGATTTTTGTCATTTTACTCTGTAATCTCTGAGTATAAAATACTGGGCTATCTGGCTTACAAAATTAGACAGTGTCTTATCAGTAAGTAAAATTTTCTCCTAAAAAATAAGGCATAAAATTAGTTTATTGTTTTTTGTTTAAAAAATTATGTAAACAATTTTTTGTTTAAATATGGTTGGTTTGTGAGTCAGGTACAACTATTTATTTAAACAGCAAAGGTTATCTTTAGGACTGCAATACATAAGTACTTAATTAAAATTACCAACAATAATAACCATGGTTTGCAAATAAACTTAGCTAGGTCTGCAATGAAATTTTTTATAATTATAAAACACTAACAGATTACCCATCCTTCGTACAGGGTTGACATATTTGTTTTGATTTAATTTGTATTTGTATTTGGGTTGAATTTAATTTACTGAAAATAAATCCCAATAAATATATCAAACTATAGTTTATAAACTTTACCGATTATTGTCTTGAAAAACCAAGAGAAGGAAAAGCTTCTGCTTGTAACATGACATTTGAAAAGTATTTTTAACCTTAAAAGATGAATAAAAACAAACATTTACTATCACCTGTTTAGTTGTGTTTAAAAGTAACTTTTACAGGTGATTACAGGCACATTTACTATCTGATGACTAAGCCAAGTATATAATGCAGTATAGGTAATTGAGTGTTACTGGAGTTTTCAAGGTTAGTGGGGCAGTTCCCTGATAGTATGTCTAAATAAAGGGAAAAGTTCAGCTTAGTGGTCCAATATTTTTTACGTGTTTGAGTAACACATACACAGATACCATTAGCTTTTCTAGAATAGTACAGATTATAAAAACCACTAAAATGAGTAACGTTAAACATTTTGTTAATATTATTAACATAATTAAAACCTATTTTATATTTAATTGTAACAAAGATTTGAAAAAACCCCAACCACTACTACAGTTACAATCACTTACAAGTCAGGAATAAAATACATTTACAGTTATAAAATTTCTAAATTAAATCAGATTCACATTGCAAAACAACCTTCAAAATTTCAAATAATTAAACTAATCAAGACTAAGTATTTTTAAGTCATGTCAATTTTTTAGTGTCCTTAACATTAATAGCATTCTTTTGTAACAAATGTGGATCATCTTAGAAGATATACATCATTGGCAGTTA
This sequence comes from Prosapia bicincta, assembly GCA_036971475.1. Lineage (NCBI taxonomy): Eukaryota > Metazoa > Arthropoda > Insecta > Hemiptera > Cercopidae > Prosapia > Prosapia bicincta. The sequence continues at coordinate 196,738,508 of JBAIZL010000002.1, forward strand.
CTTTCATAGTACAAAACCTTGGGATTTGAAAAATCAACTCTATGATTATAAACTCCTTGATATGATCTGATATGGGAGATGTAGGAGGTACACCAAGTTTTTACTCCTTTTTTGATGCTCACTTATATATACATAGAACTGTTTAAATAAATAGTTGTATCTGACTCGTAAATCAACCGCATTTATTTCAGCAATTAGAAGTAAAATCTATTATATTTCACAAAAAATCAACTATATAGATCGACAGATTACATTTTCACCAGTTGAGTGGCTGTTAAAAATATTATTCGAATTTAAGGGATTGATTAAATTTATTCTATTTACTGGCTGTTGCACTAAAACCTCCAATCAGGAGACATAATCCATATTTCACCAAAATTTTGATGTTTGGAGATGTCCACTATTCAGAGGGGAAAATAGGGTTTAAAATTATCTACATATATGGTATAAGATAGTGAATAAACTTCCAATTCTTTATTGAAATTTAGACATTCATTTTAAAATAAAATTGGAAAATTCATCAATTTATCACAATATTAAATTTTGGGTTTTAGCAAATGTACTGCTACAAAAACTATAGTTTGCCCAACAAGATAAAATATCTTTTTATCACATAAATTCCATGGGCCAAGACCAGCGAGATAAAAACAGGTCACAATTATTGTCATAAGATCTGATACAAAGAACCGCTACACCTGTGTACAACGGGTATCTAGCTAACACAGTCAAGGGATATCAATATGAGGGTGTGCAGTTGCTGTTTTGAATCATGTTAATTGATTCACAATTTTTTTCAATTTTGTCATTTAATCTTAATTTCAACTTGTACCAGGACAATAATGAAAGGTTCGTTCTACCATTTAATGCCACAGGTAAGTTGGTTTCAGTTAACTTCGGTTTTATAATGTTTATACTTTTATTCCGTTCTGTTGTAAAATTAATAATGCATACTAACAGTAGGTAGTGTACATCATGAACAAAACTTATCACCCTCTCTGCTTCCTACCGTTAGCTTCTCTCGATCTCGGTAAAACAATGTCTCATTAAATTTTCCAAATAAACAATATATGAAATAACCCGTTCATATGTTGTTCATATTGTTATAAAGGATAAGAATAGGAACAACAAATGAATAGGTTATTTGTTATTCCTATTTTTTGTAGTTCTAATAAGATCACCCAGTAGTATCGTTATTGTCTCGTGGAGGAAAGGGATTTGAATACAGGTAGAATTAAGGGAGGCATATCTAAAGCCTGTTAGTGGATATAGGAGATAATGTACAAGTGTAGGAGATTTTGTACAACTTCCCATATCTCAAGTAGAACTACTCTTTGCATTGTAATTTTCATACAATGATAAAATTTATAAACAAGAAGAAAGTTTTGCTGTGGGCTCCCCATTATGAAGTATATTATCTGAAATATTTTTACAACAATTGGATAGAAAAATGAATGAAATTATAAAAATATATGATAAAATTTATTATAGGTTTAGATATGTAGATGATTTAATGCTTATATCAAACAATAATAATATGAAAAATACATATTTTGGATAAAATTATTAATAATATCGAATTTACTTATGAAATGGGAAAAATTAATAAAATAAATTTTCTAGATTTAACAATAATATGGAAAAATGAAGAATTTGAATATATGATATACCGTAAACCAACATAACCAAATTATACCAAATAATTCTAATCATCCATATAACAAAAAATGGTTGCTTTATATAATTTATTATATAGAATGCATAAAATCCCCATGAATGAAGAAAATAAAATAAGAGAAAAAAATAATTTATTAAATTGCAATAGAAAACTGTTATAAAAAGAAAACTGTTGACAAACTTAACTATAATATTTTTAATAAACAACATAATAATTTAATTTACAAAAAAAAAATAATACAATATGGACTTTATTTTTATTTACAGGTAATATAAAAAAAAATATCACCAAATTATTTAAAAATACAAATATGAAAATTGCATACAAAAGTAGTAATAAAATAATAAACAATGAATAACAATAATAAAATAAATATTATCCATGAAAAAAATGGTGTTTATAAATTAGAATGTAAAAGCTGTAATAAAACTTATATAGGTCAAACCAAAAAGAAATTAAAAGAAAGATATAAAAAACATTTAAATGCTTATAAAAAACCAGAAATATACAAATCAGAATTTTCAAATCATTGTATTAATAATAAACACCAATTTCCAAGTATTGAAAATATGAAACTTATAAAAGAAATTAATAAAGGATTAAGAATGAACATATATGAAGCTTTCGAAATATACAAATACAGTAATAATAACAAATTAATAAATGAACAAATACAAATACATTCTAAATTTGATACTAAATTCATGACAATAATGTTATGACAACAAGATCAACTTGGCAATTTGTATAAATTTCCCAACAATGTTATTTCTGATATAACATATGTTTTGTTTATTCTTTTGAATTTTGTACTCGATTACATTAGGTGAAACTTAATTAATCACTTTTAAATAAGTTTATGACTATCCGAACTTTAAATTTGTAAAATCTTACTGAGACAGAACTTGGCTCCATGGCGATCTTCATCAGTGTCTTCTGCTTGAAGTTGTTAGGTTAATCGGTTACGGTTTTAAAGGCAGGTTTTCGATAGTATCAAAGAGTATGTATGATTTGTACTGGTTTGTTCATTTAATATGTTTGTATTTTGTGTGTTTGTAAATTTCATATTGTTCTGGTTTGTTGAGATGTGGTCCTTTTTGGTGTTTTGTAATATTTCTAGGTTATGGTAAATGTCTATGTATTTGTGTCCTGTTTATTTTAGGTGATTGAAGAATGCTGAGTTGTTGTTCTGTTTTGGTGATTTTGTATGTTCCTCGACTCTTTGTTGGAAGCTAAGACTTGTTTGCCCAATGTAGAATTTGTTGCAGTTTGTACAGTTTAATTTGTATATGCCTGGTGTTTGTAGTTTATCTTTGTTGTTGGTGTCGTGTTGTATTTTGTATTGTAGTTTGTTATTAGTTTTGTATGCTATTTTATATCCTGTTTTTTGAAATTTGTAGGCTATTTTATTTGATGTTTTGTTTATGTATGGTATTGTGATGTATTCGTTTTTCCTGTCTGTAGTGTTTATTTTAGTGTTTTTTTTTGTATATTGTGCCATAGTTTTCTATTATTGTGATGTTGTATCCATTTGTGTATGCTAAATATATAAAGGTGTCTAGTTCTTTGTTTGTTTTCTTTGGTCATTGATACTTGAGCTTATGGAGCATGGATCTAAAAAGTAAAAGTGATAAAATATATTTTATATCTTGCATTAATGTATTATTTATTCCTGATGATGTTGGTACTATTTATCAACGTAAAGCTTTAATTAAATTACGTTGGTATGTGATACGTTATAAAAATTAATACAAAATCTTGTATTTGAATAACCTCAGTTGTTATACACATATTTATCATTGGTATTCAACCAATTAGAATTTTAAAACTAACAATATTTATAAACATTTGCAACTGTTTTCTCAACATTGTTATGTAATTTTTTTTTCATTTACTTACTGACCATTATATTAATGGCATTAATGTTCAACCTGAAATAGGGATGGTCAATCCAGTGACTTTAACGAATCGGTGATTTTAGTGACAGCGCCAGGCTTGGATCAGTGACTTTAGTACAAGTGACAAGAACAGGCAGGCATACCACACTGGTGACAAAAAAACAGTACCAGTAACATTATTATTAGGAAGGAACACATAGACTGGGGTAATAAATTATATAATCTTATTTGAAACTAAAAAATAACCGTTTAATTACAAAATACAGTTCATTTACAGTTTTGGATATTTGTATTAACAAAAAGGATTTTCTGACCTTATTAAGACTTAATCGAGGTCTTCTATAATTTAAAATGTAACTTCCCTTAGAGAATAGTAGGTCGCAAGGTACAGGAATGGCTAGTCCACAAAAATGTTGTTTCACTAGTTTGTATAAGTTAGGATAATTATATCAGTTCTTTGCCCACCATTTCAGTGGATTTTCCCTTCTATTTAGAGTAGGTTCCTCTGAGTAGCAACTCGCTTCAACATGCCCCCTGGGTGTAGGGTTGACTTTCGGAGAGGTTGACAATATTTTGTGTACTTAGCACCATGGTAACAGTTCATCAACTTTAAAACTACTACAACAGCCTAGGTTATAACAGAAGAGTATCAGAATTCGGTGATTAATTATACATAATAAATAATTTATTTACCTCTAAATTTGATGGCGAAGGTGAAAGGTTTGTTGTTGGTTGCAGCTTCACTAACGGGTGTTTTCAAACCATGTGTTTCTTCAAATTACTGTTAGTTGTTTTATATGATAATTTTGCCTGACAAATATCACACTTCGCGAATCTACTATCAACAGGGGTGAAGTGATTCCACACCTTGCTTTTTTTCTTTTTCGGAAAGCTCATTTTACTTAAAAATAAACTCATACAGAATTAAGAACAAACTATAGCGTTTACGGCACACAACACTGTTACTGTCTTGAAATCTGACACAAATCACCCACTCACAACACAACAAAAGAGAGTAGAACCAGTGACAGCGACAAATCAACCAATGACAGCCTCGATAAAATATCAGTAACTATACATTCAGTGATGGCAACATTTTGCCCAATCACAACAGAGAAAACCCCCTCCCTCTTCAGTCAATGATACTGCACGATGATCAATGCCGTGAGTCGACCGGTTATAGTAGATCTAGTGACAGCGACAAATAAACCAATAACAGCCGCTGTAAATATCAGTAACTTTCCAGTCAATGATGATGAAGTTTTGCCTCCAATCGATCCATTGTCACTGAAACTGGTATTTCCATAACAACTTAAAGCAACTGTGGCGTAAATGTTTATATTAATTAAAACAACCTCTCACCACAAAGGTTAAAATAAAATTTGTTGAATTTGTGGTGAGAGGTTGTTTTAATTAATATGGTATTTCCATATTTTGTCACTGGTACCACCAGCGACAAACGAATATCAGTGACAAAGTAACTGGGACAGAAATATCGAGCATCCCTAACCTGAAACTTAGTAAGAGATTGTTTATTAACATGTGCTTGCTTAAAGATCTGATTTTAAAAATCTAATTAATATTTGCTCTTTTTTATTAACTGCTATGATACCATAGTAGACATTAACGTTCAACCTAGTAACAAGTGTAGCACAATAAGTCAGTTGGGAAATTCTATATAATTATTTTTCTCTCCTTTTCATTAGCTAGGTGTAAGTATAAGGGTTTTAACTCTAAACATTTTTTTCTTTGAGATTTTACTGAATTTATGTTAAATTTTATAGTAGAGTAAAACCTCTCGCATCCAGAACCTCCGATATATGGACGTAATATGAACATAAAGTGTGTTTATTCCGCAAGACACCTTTTCGTCGGGCCAGTTCCCTGGTGCTAGGAGTTGGCTCTTTGTTCTTTCCTGAGTCAGCCAGTTGTGTTCCAGTCTCCGTATTATTTAGTTTACATATGTTCTACTGGATGATGTGATGCGGGAAGAAGTGCCTAAAAACATAGGCAAGTTAGATATTGCTTTATTGATTGCTTCAGAGTGGGATACTATCAGGCCGATAACACTAATTAAATCATGTCAAAAACTATTGCATCATAAAACAAACAATGAGGGGATTGAAAACGTATTACAAACGGAAACATTGTTAGTGAAACAAATGAAGAAATCGTCGATCTTCTCTGAAACATTCTTGATTGTAAGGACATGAACAGTGTTGGCATGAATGAATGAAAGCAGTTGAAGTTCATGAGTTTACTACTAGTGATATACACTTGTGAACAAACAGCAAGTGCCTCCCGAAGATGACAAAAGAAAACAAACCATGATGCATACTGAAGCTTTCCAAGCATTTGACCACCTGATAGAGTAATTGAACAAGATGAAGCAACAGCAACCGATCGTATCTCTTTTGTAGGTGGAGGGATATTTCATGAAAGAAATGTGTTCAATGAAACAAACAAACCACCATATTACATCTTTTGATTTACCGGTAATTATATAGACGTGCGACTACGGCTATTTTCGTGATATTTTTATACTTTTCTTATGTATTTTACGTCCTAGACACGAATCCAATATTATTTTTTGTCGCTGGTGCCGTTTTTTTAAAAATATACTTTAAAAAACATAACCTAAACTAACCTTTATTGACGTGCGACTACCGATATTTTCGTGATTTTTATTTTCTTTTCTTATGTATTTTTATGTCCTAGACACAAACCCAACATTATTTTTGTCGTCTATGTTGTATCGTCATTATTATTTTATTATTAAATGTCTAGATTTGGTTATAATTTTATACAACATTACTATATACCTACATTAAAATATACCTACAAAGTATCCAGTCAGGATAGATTTGGTTATAATTTTATTCAATTTTACTCTCTACCTATATTAAAATATACCTATGAAGTATCCAGTCAGGATAGATTTGGTTATAATTTTCTGCATCGGCAATAAGTCTAAATATTTACCAAAATTACAACCAAATCTATCCTGACTGGATAGAGTATACCAACAAGTACTTCATTGGTATACTTTAATACAGGTAATGTTGAATAAACTTATTACCAAATCTATCCTGACTGGGTACTTCGTAGGTATATAGTAATGTTGCATAAAATTACAAATCTTGACGTAGTGCAGTGCGCTGTAGCTACTGCGCGCCAGGTTCACTCTATAGGTCTACATACCATTTTTTTTTTTTTTTTTTTTTACCTTGGGAGCGGGTTTGAATTGCCCGAAGCACTGCTACCTTAAGGTATATTGTACTTACCTCCCTGATCTAGTCAAATAACCCCTTCCCTCTTACCAGGTTTAGGAGTTTCCTGACTAGAGTTTTACCTTCAGCATCCACCAAAGCCGTTCCATCACCAAAGAGGTTGAAGCGCCTCTCAGCAAGTACTCCACATCTGTAAATAATGTGTGTGGCAGTCTCCTGTTCCTGCCCGCACAATCTGCACACTGGTTCATCCTTGTAGATACCCATTTTATGCAAATGTTTCCTTAGTCCACAGTGTCCCGTGAGTAGTCCTGTGGCTATCCTTAATTCCTGCCTAGACAGATAGATGAGACTCTTCTGCAGCCCCAAGGAAGGTCTCCTAAGGGTTAGCTTACTGTGTCTCATCCCTTCGGCCCTGATCCAGTGCTCACAGTGTCTTTCAGCCATCCACCTTCGCACTGTCATCCTGACCATGGATTTGGAAATACCCACCGCAGGTTCCGGTCCAATCAGGGGAGTCGAGGACCCCTCCCTGGCCAGCGCATCTGCGGCTTCATTTCCAAGTATTCCCCTATGCCCTGGCACCCAACCAATCTTGACTTGATTGTGCCTTGCCAGAGCTTGTAGGTTAATTAGGCACTCCCTGACTATGGCCGAGGTGACCACGTGTCCGTTTAGTGCCTTAATTGCTGCCTGACTGTCGGAGAAAATAGCAATCCGGGCCCCATGTGTTTCCCTTCTTGCTATCTCTCCCAGACAGGCATTTATAGCATATACTTCGGCCTGAAAGACAGAGGTATGCCTCCCCAAGGAAAAAGCTTGTTCTACCCTTGGGTTTTTACAATACACCCCCGCTCCAGTGCCGAGGTCCATCTTGGAGCCATCTGTGTACCAGATCTGAGCTCCCGATGTTAATGTCCCCGACCATTCCATCATAGTTTGGTGGACCTGGTCAGGTGCAAACATTCGAGTAATGTGGTCGCTGCCCATTTCCAAGACGGGTTCTTTGACCACACCCTCGATACTCATATGTCCCGAGACATCTGGGAGGTTAGCCCAGTTGCTCGAGTTGCGCAATCTCCATGCCGCTAGCCTCGCCTCTCCCCTAAGGACAAGCTCAAGGGGAGGGAGGTTAAGCATTACTTCCATTGCTGCGCCTGGTGTAGTTGACATCGCTCCCAGTGTGCACAGACAGGCCAATCTCTGGATAGAGCTCAGTTTAGCTCTTGTCTGTGCCTGGTTGGCCTTTGTCCACCACACCAGAGCTCCATAGGTAATCATAGGTCTTATCACCCTCAGATACATCCAGTGCATCATTGATGGCTTCAGTCCCCATTTCTTACCCACCATTCTTCTCACAGTCATCAGTGCCCTTTTGGCCCTGTTAACTGTCCTCTCAAGATGTGGATTCCAGGTGAGTTTCCTGTCCAGAATAACTCCCAGGTACTTCACCTCCCCCACAAACTCAAGGTATTCACCAAACAAGCGGGGCATCCTGGTCGTCAGATCTTTTCGCTGTCTGGTGAAGTTAATGAGAGCAGTCTTTTTTGGATTTACCCTAAGGTTCTCCTTTTTACACCACTCTTCAATCAGTCGTAGAGGATTTCTGATTACCTCAAGGACTGTATCAGGGAATCTGCCCAGGATCAGGACAACTATGTCGTCCGCATATCCTAGACAGAAGTACCCCTGTTCATTCAGGAGTTCAATAAGGTTGTCAACCACTAGGCACCACAACAGAGGAGAGAGAACCCCCCCCTGTGCACAGCCCAGACTTGTCTCCGCCCTTCTGACCTCCCCTGCCACCTCTACAGAAATGCTTCTGTTTGTTAACATGGAACTTATCCAACCACAAGTGGTCACATCCACTCCATGACGTCTTGCACCACTTACCATCGTCTCCACTGAGGGGTTATTGAAAGCCCCTTCAATGTCGAGGAAGGCACCTATGGCACAACCTTTCTTAGCGATCATTTGCTCAATCCTACCAACCACTTGATGGAGAGCTCCCTCGCAAGATTTCCCCGGTTGGTAAGCATACTGGTTCCAATGCAGTGGTTTGATAGCCAAAGCACCCCCCCTAATATGCCTATCAACCAGTTTTTCAAGTCCCTTGAGAACAAAGGACATGAGTGTGATAGGTCTGTATCCTTTCCCTTCCGATTGGTTACCGGTGGGCTTAGGTATAAAGACCACCTTACTAGATTTCCAGGCTGCCGGCACATGCCCTAGAGCAATGCTTAGCCTGTATAATTTAGTAAGTACCAGCACCAGCATATCCATTCCCTGCTGCAGCAGCACAGGATAGATCCCATCTGGACCTGGAGATTTGTAGGGTTTAAAAGTGCCAACAGCCCATCTTACCCTTTGTGGAGTTACTATCCTCCTTGCCACTTCCCAGTCCTCCCTCTTACCACGTCTTGTGGAGAGTTTGGTAACCGGTTCAGTGTCTGCTCCCCCAAGTTTCCTCAGGGTACTGGAAGGGAAATGTGTCCTGATTAATTCTTCCACAGTTTCCCCTGCCGTTTTTGTTAAATTTCCCAGTGGGGTTCTTAGCATCCCCACCGGGTTAACTGGATCCTTAGAGAGCACTTTATACAGTCGTGCCCCTTCCCGAGTTTTGTCAATCTCATGACAGAACTCCTTCCAGGACTTCCTGCGCGCTTCTCTAATTGCCCTGTTGTATTCGGTTAGTGTTTTCCTATACAGGTCCCACTCCCCGTTCTTTTTTGCTCTATTAAAGAGTCTCCTGGTGGTCTTCCGAAGTTTAGCTAGCTTCTTGTTCCACCATGACGGATCCCCTACTTTCCTCCCCTCACTGAGAGGGCAGTTATCGGTAAAGGATTCTATTATAGCCTCGCCAACCAATGTGGCAGAGTCTTCTAGCTCTCTCCTCCCACCATACTCCAATCCAGCCTCCTCAATCCGAACACCCAGGTCCCTCCTGTAGGAGTCCCAGTCTGTTCTTCTTGGATCCCTGGTTGGGCGAAGCATGGCTGGATTTAGAGAGATATCATACCTAATATGTCTGTGATCAGAAGAAGATGGTTCATCCGACACATGCCAATTTAGTACATACCTAGCCATCTGGTTCGATGCCACCGTAATGTCCAGGACCTCCTTTCTGGCCCTAGTGACAAACGTCGGCTCTTCCCCCTGCTACATACCATTACAACCTAACATTTAAAATGTTAAAAAAAGTAACTCTCCGTATTTTCCCCGGAAAAAAAAGTTGATAATCATGTTCTACACATTAAAACGAGTAATTTAAAAACAAAACAAAAATTTAGAACCAACGTCATTAAGACTATATTTTAACCGTTTTTTTATGTATATTTAAAAAAAATGGCACCAGCGGCAAAAAATAATGTTGGATTCATGTCTAGGACATTAAAATACACAAGAAAAGTAAAAGAATATGACAAAAATAGCGGTAGTCGCACGTGTGTATAATTACCGATTTACCAAAACCTGTAATTAATTAATGTACATATGTATGTACAGAATTAATAAACTGTACATACAGACATGTAACTAAATTGTATGTACAGTTCTTTATTGCTATTACAATATAATTACAATCTTCAATAAGTGTAACTTATTTACTTAAAACAATCATACATCTACTTCCAATTCATATCCAGATTTTTTGTTATCCGGATTAGGCTGTCTCCACATTGATATGGATAATAGCGGTTTTACTGTACTTCTTAAACATTTCTCTTCTGTAAGTTAGTTCAAATTTTTATGTTTACTTTCTGTACACTTGACTTACGTTTGCTGTGCTTATCTTCTTGTTATTGTTGTTTCATATCTTTCACCCTGATTATGTTTAGCTTGTGTCACTTGCTGCCAAATAAACAATAACATAGAGTTAAATTTATCTCTGTTATTAGTATAAACAATTCCAAATAGTTATTTTCATTTTAACAAAAATTACATCTAAATTATACAGTTATTTATGAATAGAATAGTATATCTAAGCTATTTGTGTGAGATATCTAATATTTGATCACTTATGAAATCTGCCTCACTGGTTTATACCGGGACTTTTCAACTTGAGAAACAAATAAATTTTTGTTTTTATTGTTACTTTTTATTAAAAAAAACACCCCTATCAAGTCTTGAATTACTAAGTTTCCACTTTTTAAAAAATATTTAATTAAAAATATTTATGTTTGATATTTATTTAGAACTGGCCGAAACATATAAAGAAGATGGTAATTTTAATTTCAAGTGTAAAAAGTACAGATTAGCTATTTTGGCATACACTGAAGGATTGAAACAGAAGTGTTCAGACAATGACCTAAATGCTCAACTGTATAACAATAGAGCTTCTGCCAATTTGTATCTTAAAAATTACAGGTAAGTCATTATATTGTAAAACATTAAATAACCAAAATACAAAGAAGTGTGTTTAATGTGTGCAAATTTTGATGTGTGTTCATAACATAATGTTTTGCCTTCAGCAGGAACATCTTTCGAAATGCTCTATGCCATCTTAAGTAATTTGAAACTTGATTATTTGTTTTATAATAATTGTATTTTATGAAATTTCTTTTTGTGTACTCTAAATAGGTAAAAACGTTTTTATTGAAGGCCTTGAAAAAGTTTTACAATTAATCATGGCCAGATCTAGAGGCTAGGGGCCTGGGAAGCTGCTGGCCCTAGCAGCAGATTTTTAAGAAAGGAAAATTTGGGGGAGTGAGGAAAATTTGTAAATTAAATAAAAAATTGGTCGGTGCTTAGACCATGAGGAGGATGTTAGAAACATGTCAGTCAACACACAGTGGTAGTTCATACATTCAAAGTTATGACTAGGCCAAAACTAAGCAGATGAGACGTTTAGGTGATTGGGACACAAGTTCTTTTAAATACTCATAAAATTTTCATTTTATATTTAAATGTTGTTTTTATAGATAGTAAAATTTTTGGAATTTTGTAGCTCATTACATTTGGGGAAACTTAATTAATCACTTTTACATTAGTTTATGACTATCCGAACTTTAATTTTTTTGTAAATTTGTAAAAACTCATGAGACAGAATGTTTTTGATCGCGATCTTCATCAGTGTCTCACTTTACAAAAAAATTAAAGTTTGGATAGTCATAAACTAATATAAAAGTAATTTATTAAATTTTGCATGACAAAAATAAGCACAGCAAATGTTAAGATAATATTGCTCAAAACAAACAACCCTTTTTTAAGATCATGAGGCGATATATCTACTCAGAATTTCAAACAGTTGTGGTTCTCTTGAAACTCAACAGATTGTGTTACTATTACTATTATTTTGTAATTATTTATTGTAAGAATATTTGTTTATCTTATTAGTATTATTTCTACCAAATTATAATTTGTTTTTTAATATCATTTTTCAATGGACGTTATTTTCTGGGTACTAGAAAACGATCACACACTGTATGTGTACCATATGATAAGGGACATTGTATCTAAAAATATATTTGTTAAAATTTCATTTCAGATATATTATAGGATACTTATAGATTTTAGGAAATAATATTGTTTGATAGATAGACTGTAAATAGTCTTATAGTTTAAGAATTGAACGATATAGACAGACCGAAATTCAGACTCATAATAATGGTAGCGGATATAGACTAAAATTTAAAAAGTAACGTTTTTGTAAGTGTAGACTTTTCAAAATCACAACATATATAGAGAACCTCTCAGAGATCACTGTGTGCAAGTTTTAAGATTACGGGATTTTTTAAAATAATTTATATGCTTGGAAACCTGGAAAATCAAAAAAACTGATAATGGTAAGTAGGGAAAATTATTAACTTATAACATAAATATTTAATAACCTAGGTAATTGTAGAACAAATCATACAAAAAATCAGACTTCTATTTGTATTAATATGGAATCTACACATTAAAAAAAGTGCTACAAAATCCAGAAAAATGCTATCTTTCTCGTGCGCAATTTGAAAAATATCTATGGTATTAGAAGGGATAAGCAATGCCAACGAACTATTCTTCCATAGTCTGCAGATCTAGTTGAAACGCTATAGGACGGCTTCGTTGAACTTTCACTAATGTCCAATTCACATCTATATTGAGACATAACTGGTATAAACTAAGCTACAATTTTCGGGTATTATAGTATTTTTATAACTTTAAGTTTGGTCTTTCATTGTTTACACAGGCACTGTTAGTTGATCATATAAACATTGATTAATCTGATTGTATAACATTTCCCTTTTATGATTACATTAGACTTGAGTCTGTTGTTGATTCTGACCACCACTCTAAATAGTCACAGTTTGAATGAGGAATTTACAATAAAGTTCTAGGCTGCTAGTAGCTTGATTTTTTAGATGTATTTACAAATTTATTATGACTTTTCTTATACTTAACTTTTTTTGTTAATTGTGTCAATTTTTTTGTTTTTTAATCTGTTTACACCATTATTTTTTAGTTTTTGAGAATTTGTTTTATACTTTTGTTTGTCCTTCCTAATCGTTAATTGATTATTTGAAGGGAAATATTCGTGAGAACACTTTAAACAGTACCCTAGACACTATACCATTGAGATAAAGTACCCCTAAATACAGGAGCACAATACTATACTACAGTAGCCCTATACTAAGGAGCACACAAATTATAGCACTGAATTGTAGAACATTGATAAAACAACAAAACACTAAATTTGTACTGTAAATCCAATCGGTATATGTATGCTGCTATCACACCGTGTCTATGTTTAGCAGCAGATCATGTTAGAATAGGGCATTTATGGCATAGGGGTGGTATTTTGTGATTTGAAATGCACAGTGTATTTTAAAGTACAACACGTAGTGGGACTGGGACCAACAGAGGCACGGGCCATTTGTTACCTTAACCTGCGCTGTAGTGTAAGACTATTTCCTCCTGTCATCCACCTTAAATTACAAAGTGGCTGTAACAGCGTCATGAGGAGTTCACAGAAAAGGCAATAGTTGCTTCGAAGATTTCATAGAGCGAAGGTGATATTTTGATATAATTATCACATTCCTGCCATGGATAATGAAAAGCGTATTGTGTTCGTTAGAAAAAATGGGTCAACAGTGCATTTTCTCTTATTTTGGTTTTGTCCAAAGCTACAGGCAATGCTGGTAATTCTATAACTGAAAAAATCATAATAAACTAAATAAAATTGGCTTGTTGCAATCATCTTGAATTCACTAATAAAATTATAGCGTAACTAAGTGAGTACTTACTGATGTGTTTTGAAACAATCGTTTGATTTACGAATCTAACCGAGAAGACTGTTAGCCTTGTAGATGAAATTATTGTTTCAAAACGCGTCAGCAAGTAAGTTCTTAAGTATTCACTTAGTTACGCTGTAGTTGCTTATAAGTAAATTAAATCCTAAAAATAAATTAAATTTCAATAAAAAAATTTTGAACTAAATTCAAAATTTCACCCTAAAATTTATCTATTGTTCTAATTATACTTGTGACCACTGTGAATGGAATAAAATGACGTCCTTTTCCATGAGCACCCTCTTGTAGTACCTATGAAAAACAAATACTTGAACTTCCCGTTTCCCTCATACTAAATGTATTGGCTCTTATGGTGACGACTCTGAGTACCGTTAGTAGCTTGTTTTGGCTTATCTGTCACATTATTCAGCTTTTGATGGAATATGTTTACTAGGTTTAGTCTTTATTTGTAACCATCTTTAAATACTGCGGTGGTATCTTCACAATTAAACATATTTTAGTAGATTGTGTTAGTGTAAGCAATATTCGTGCACTTTTTAATTTAAAAGGCAGTTTAAAGGTGGTGCTAAGGGACGATACCATTGACCGAGTCATCGCCTTCTTGCACCACTTGAAAATATTTTTTAAAATTTAATATTTAAAATATATTTTTTATTTATACATATAATTCTCTGTGTTTATTTTATTTATTTAAATTTAATTTATTTTATGTTCTTGTTATTGTTATTGAGATTTATTTATATGTAAATTGTTACCTATTATTGTTTTACATACTGTTATCATTTATTTATTGTTATATTGTTTGTTGTTGTTATTTTGTTATTTATTGTTTTTATTTTCTCTTTTAATTTTTTATTTTGTCAGATTTGTTGCCGTTTTGTTTGTTATTTATTGTTATGTTTTCTCTTTTGTAATTTTTGTTGTATTTAAATTTATGTTTTTTTTTATATTGCGTTTTGTGTTAGAATTTGTTTGGCGATGAAAAAAAAAAAAAAATGTAACCATCTTTATTACCGTAATTAAATATGAGAGGTGTTGACAGGCAGAACTAGACATTTACGCATGCAAGCATAAAACAGCAGGCTGATAAAAAACTTTATGTATATTTTACAAATAAAAGTTAAATATATGAAGTCTTGACAACCCAAAAGCTACTATGAAGAAGCTCAAAAAATATCATTTCTTTACAAATCACATACAACTAATATTATATAATAACTAAGCTACTAGTTTTTAACTAAACACTTGAAAATATATTAATATGTTACCCATATGTTAATATATATCAAAATCATATATTTAATATATATGAAGGACCCTTAATTTATTCTTTGTATCTATAACTAAATAAGTAAGTTTTGATTATTAAGAACTGCCTTTTCGGGAGATGTGTCCCATTGTCAACTCAAACCGTAACTCCTAGTTGACAATAACACATCTCTCAAAACAGGCATCCTCAATATTCAATAAAGTAAGTATTACTATAGGCAAGTGTAAAGTACTAATATATCTTCAAGTGTTTTTGTGACATACAACTAACTTTTTATAAAATTGTTCTTGTATCAGTTTTGGTTTATTTTGTTTAAGAGAAAATTTATTAATTTTTTAGTTACAGACATTACAGTCCTTAAATAGACCTCAACGCTACCAACTTGGTTGACTTTTTTTGGCAAATAGATTTAACAAATAATAAGTAGTGAATTTAAGTGCAAAGCACCATTGAGGTAGTTGGGGACTACCTTAGGCTCTTGGCCTTCTATCAATGGTTGTCACTGGGTTCATTGAGTAGAACAAAACAATTTGTGGAACAAAAGAGGAAACGCAAAATGCATTGTTTTCTCACTTGCTATATTCTGCCTTGCTCATTTGTTAAAAATGTATAATTGATTTTGACAAATTTCATTTTGGATAAAACCTTATGACTTATCTAAATCGTTATTATGTAAACCTTTTACATCTACAAATAAGTTCATAAAAATAAATAATACCATCTAGCTAGCTTGGACATGGTAGCTTTACATTTTGCCTTCTTATCCTTGCAAATATCCCAAGCTACAAAGAGTAAAACAATAAATATAGGCACTTTTGTTGAGGGAAATATAAAACTGAACTATTCATACATCTGGCACATTGCCCTTCTGATACCTTGTTAATGTTAGTGTTTCACATTTCAACAAAACTAGTTTATATTTTACAAATAAAATATAATGTAAATGAAATTTAGAATAATATAAATACTTTATAATAACCAATGTTATTATTCTTAACATATCTGGAGGGTGGGAAAAATCAAGCGCCTCCCTCCTCCCTCTCATGATAAATTATCTAGATCCTGCCCTGTAATTAATGAAATGCTTGATAATTAAACTTTATATTTGTTTAATTGTTGTTGCTTATATCACAATAAGTTTCATATGTATTTTCACAAATGCAACTTAGTACTGTTTGTTAATAGTTGCTTAAATATTTCTTAATATCCTCTTGTAATTTAAAACTGACAGTTATTGGGTTGTACCAAGTTTAATTTGTGGCGGTAGACTGTGGATTCTCCTCATAAGGAATTATATTTTTATTCTTTAACAAGAAGGATATTTGTAAAAACCAGATAGTCCTCACTACTCTTCTTTTTTTCATATTTCTTTCCTCTTCCACGGGGTGTGATAAAAGAATACGGCGAATGAATTTTTATAACAGCAACTGCTGACACTAGATACATATGATGTAATTTCCCTAGTAGCATGATCTCATGAGTCAGGCAGCAAAACGTTTCAACACGCTGCAGCTTATCAGTCAACTCCCAGAGTTGCTGTAGTAAGGCTATGTTTATCGTGTCTGTCGCAAATCATGGATTTTGAACAACGTATTATCATTAAATTTTGTTTCAAGTTGCAAAAGAATCCCAAAGATGCTCACAAAATGTTAAAATCTGTGTACGGCGATAATGTAGTAACTCCGAAGACTGTGTAACAATAGTACGACTGATTTAAAAGCAGAAATGAGTCGGTTGAAGAAGAGCGGAATTCGAAATGTTCATTCACCTCAGGACTAGAAGCAGGTTTGGGTACTAATGGTTAATGTGTAGGAAGTAGAACCTTTTCCGATTTGGTAGAGGCGGTCTTAGAAGGTGGCATTTGAGATGGTTTTTCCGGACGTAGCTGGAGTAGGCATAGGAAATATTTGGGGTTGTGTACCATGTAGCAGACACCTGTTTTGGTAAAAATCGTCTTTTTAAGGTTATTATCTCTATCAGCCGTCTTTCTAGTAGGGGTCTTTGACGTCTTTTGTTTCTAAGATATTAATTTTTGTGATATCAGCATCAGGTTTTATTATTTTTTCAGTTTTCTCTACGACTTTCTTTATTGCAATGTAAACTTTTTTTTAACATTGGGGGACATGTGGCATGTAGATAGACCAATTGTATAGTAATTTGTACTTGTAAATTTTGCAGTAACATATTTTATTCAAATTTCTTTCAGAACAAGTTTAATGGACTGCTTGCTTGCAGTAAAGCTGAAACCTGATTATAAGAAAGCCCAGGTTCGAGCTGCAGTATGCTACCACGCATTGAAGAAATATGACGAGGCCTTGAATTTGTGTGATAATTTGTTAATGAATGACCCAAACAATGGACCCTTGAAAGAAATTAGAACTGATTCATTATATAGAAAGGTAGGACAAATTTTTTGAGTAGAATTTGAAATCTTGCAGTACAGTTTGTGTTTGCACATAAACATTCCTCACTGCAGAGGGTGTTAATACTAAAACCTGCTGAGAAACGTTTAGCATTCCATGTGTTTCTCAGCTACATATCAGTAATGTCATAATAAAAGCACAGGCATTACTAAATTCCATCTTTTTCCTTCTACCTGTGTTATTCCTGTTACCTTCTTCAAATTTCTCCTTCGGCTGTATTACAATACAAGTTTTAAATTTGAAATTCATGTTTGGATATTTGTTATCAGCAATGCATTAATGAAGAAAACTGTGATTGTCTAGAACAGGGGTCTCCAAACTATGTACCACGGGTCAAATCCATCCCACCATTGTCAGTAACAGCTAATGGTTTATTGTTGTTGTGATAAAAAAACAATGATAATAACATTTTTATTAACTTGCTAACCTGGTAAAGGTTAACACGTTAAGTACGCCTGGCGTACATGAACGCCAGTGCTCTACTGGTGGTAGGCGTTCATGTATGCCCCAATCCCCTTCTCATTTCATTGGTTCAGTGTGAGGTTAGCCATTGAAGGAAAATTTTGAGTCGCTTATCGGTTATTGTGCCTTTCTTTGTGAACATTTCGGTGCATTTCTTTTTTTGTCCCACCATTGCTGTCAGACTAGGGACTGTGTTATCACATTAGTGTTACTTGAAGTGTGTTATAGTAGTGTTTATTAGTTTTTGTACAATGAATATATATAATGAAGATGAATTATTGGAGAAGGTCTACTTAGACAAATGTTGTTACAGTACACATTCTCTAATAATTCATCCTTGTTATCCATATTCATTGTACAAAAACTAATAAACACTTATATAATGCACTTCAAGTAACACTATTATGATAACACAGTCCCCTATCCAATAGCAATGGTGGAGAAAAAACAAAATGCTCCAAAATGTTAACAAAGACTGGCACAATAAACGACAAGCGATTCAATGTTTTCCTGTAAAAACTAACCTCACACTGATACAGTGATTGAGAGCAAATGCCTACCATCACGGGCTTTAGTAGAGCACGGGTGTTCATGCAGGCCTTTTGCACTCAATGTTTTAATGACAAGTATAATATGCAAAACATTTTACAGGTGTGTGCTCACTAACTACGCTAGATGTAGAAATTATAGATACTGGCAGGAAAATTAAAATGGTGTTGTTGGCTCTTGGAACTCACTCAAATAATCAGTATGGCCCCAAGGCAGAAAAGTTTGGAGACCATTGGTCTAGAGTGTTGAAATATTATTGTTGTAATAATTTTGTTAAATCTTTAATTGCAATGATTGTTTTGATACTCTTATTAAAACAAAATTTAAAACAAACATTTTTTTAGAAGTCATTATAAGACATTACTTTATAATCTGAAATTATATTCTAAAGATGATTTTAAACAGCAAAATAAGGTAATTGCAATAATTTTTTATGTTATTTGCAAATGTGTTTAAGTTATTGATTCTTGCTTGCTATTGAGTTTTGAAGGAAAAATATTCCCACGCAATTTCTACATCGATGCTCACTGTTGGCAGTTGTTTATTTAAAGTAAATAACATCTCCATAAGTTAAAGTACATGGGTGTTGCAAGTGATACACCAGAAACTCAAGTAAAACAATTAAAATGATGCATCAATAAGAAATCGTATATTAGATTAATGTACAGTCAACTACTTTTACTTTATGCCAATTCTTATAAGAACACACATTTATAAATTATCCACAAAAGTTGTTAAAAATTAAGGAAAAGCCCATTGCGTGTATTTCATAGATCTACTAAAATAAATCACCAATATTACTACTTTATTTTATGAATTATTTACAAGTTGACTGTATTGTGCCCACAAATAAAATATTGGGGTATAAACAAATTTTTACACTTTTTGGTATTAACTTGGCAAAAAAACTACTACTTAAAGATTTATTCACCAAAGTTAATACCAAGAAGTGTAATTATACAAAAACCTCAAGATATACAACACAAAAACTGCAAGTTTTAAACAAATTTTGTTTAGATTTTTATTGTAAAGGTCTTTACCCGCTAGGACTTATCATACTAGGACTGTGCCTGTATCGACACATGCACAAAAATATTCTTTGCCTCATTTGAACTAGACAGTTCTGTCACTGGCTAACACCGTAGCATGCCATTCCTGGCCAGTTCAACATTTGTCGGCCAGCATACTTTGTCAATAATGGAACACTTCATGCATGGTACGTGTCGCCGTCAAACCCCGTTGCAGCCTCATATGCTCCGCGTTGCTATTCCATTTAGACAGAAAACTTATTTGCCCTTTGCTTGCTTTTGAAAAAGTCATGTGCACTATTTGGGAAGAAAATTTTCTCAATAATTCATTAAACTGGAAAGACATCATCAACTTTTCATCATCAATTAGGTGCCTATATAACGTCTAATATCCCCCCCTCAGTTTTTACCTTTTTCTCAGACATTAGTGAATCTAATAGCGTCTCTCGGTCTTGTTTTTTTCATTTTCCATTTCCTCGTTTAAAATAATAACAAACGTAGTGACAATTGCGTAATAGTCATATTTTATGTTTTCACATAAAACAACTAACATAAGTTAGTTCACAGTTCACAATACAGCAAAATAAAATATATATATTAACTCAATTTATAAAGATAAATAACATTAAAACAGTAGATGCTGCACTACTAAAATAGTCTCCTGATGGAAGAAATGTACAGCACTAATGCAGTACTCAACGGCTACCGAATGGATATCATAAGTGTTCTATATGGTATACGCTGATCCGTTGCAGTGGACACATTAATGACTGAACTGTTTTTTCTCGTGCCTGACATGGTCATATGACGGTCATGGCATGATACATTCTAGTAGGTAAAGATTTTTAGTCTAATATATTTATTTTATACATTTACAAAAGTTTAAAGTTCTTTGTTTCTAAACAAAGTTATTTTAGCAAATTTCCATGTTAGGTTCCATGTTTCCATTTAGGCTCCAAGTTATAGGAAACATGGGGGAAACTTGACCTAAAAAACAATTAAATAAATGAATATTTCCTATTTCAAAGCTTTCAATTTTAAGAGTTATATTATAAATTTTTAATTTTACATTAGAATTTCCTTAAATGAAATTACATTTATATATTTTCTAATTATCTGTTAGCATGTACTTAGAAAGGATTTGTTAATTTAGTGTGTATGAAATAAATGAATTTATATATGGCATTATTATTTACAGTAAAAACAACTAAATGAAGTGGGAAACAGCTGTATAATCAGCTTTCTGTTTTCCTTGTGTGATACTTAGTTAATTCTAAAACCATTTTATACATCCCACTGAAGAGACTTTGCCTTTAAAATATACGCTAGTTAATAGTGGAAAGAAATGGGTTAAGGAAGTCTTCCTTTTATTCAACATACACACCATAGGTTATGGTTTTTACCCTACAATTCTTAGAGATAAATGGTGATTGGCCATTTAATGCTTTCTGTCTTAAAACAGCGGTAAAAATGTGAAAACAGCGGTTTGTGTCTGAGAACACATGCTGCATTTGCTAGATCAAAATTTAGTGTAAAATGTCAGTTTTAACTTATTTAATATTGTCTCCTAATAGGCTACAAGTTAGCCAATTACATATATTCCTTTAGTCGTTTCTACAAATTATATTCTATCATCAATGTTGTTTTTAAAAATTCATTTTGCTTGATTTTTTTTTAAATTTTAATACTTTTAAAATAATTTTAAAATTTTTATGATTGTTTTGTCGGTATGACTGTGGAATACTTTTTTAATATTATTTTAGAAATTAGCTGACAGAGATAAAAGAAGAGGAGAAATTTTGGAGAAGAAAGCTAAAGCTGATGAGGAAAAACTAATAAAGGCTGTTCAAGAAAGAAAAATAAACTTTTATGGAAAAGGTATCATTTTACTTATAGTATATAAAATATCAAACAACTTAAAAATTAAAGGTATCAACGCAATTGCTTTTTAAACTGCAAAATCACACAATCATCTGGAAAAGTAGCCTAGAGTTTTAAAAGATTTTTTACCAAAAACTATGTAATATTTGTTATTTATGTAACAATATGTATATTGAATATATGTGGTATATTATGGTGGTATGTATATCAGCTTTTACTATATTATAGTATGTATACCTTGTGCTTGTTCCCTTTCTTACTGAAGATTGTGGATCAAGTTATAGTAAATTAACAAGTACACTGAGAAACTTGGCAAACCTGTAAGTCTTTGTTTCACTGAAACCACCCATTTTTGATTAGAGAAAAGTAGTACAAAACTTCTAGTACATCTTTGAGGTCACTGTAAAAATACCTTTCAATTTTAATTCTAATGTTGTAAATTTAGTTTAGTTTAATATCTATTTCTTAAATTCAGTTAACCGAGAGCCTTTATTCCAACTTTAAATCAATTGTCAAATAAAAAATATTTGCAGTTTGTGTTTCGTACATCTTGAGGCTTTTCTATAATTACACCTTTGGTATTAACTTGGCAAAAAAACCACTCAGTACAAAAACCCACCAGAATAAACACGACAGGGCAGGAGTAAAAAAATATAGCCTATGGTAGTCATAATTCAGTCACCTTAAACCTATGAGGAAAAGAAGGAATATTAAATTGGGGAGTTGATTTAGAAGAAGGCCTAGAAAATCCCACATAAAAATTTGTAAATTAAACTTAAATTGAAAAAATTGTCAATTGCAACTGAGCTACAATTGCAGGAAGTGTATATTTTATAATAACATAAGTGGATTTAGTGATAGACATAATTTGAAGTACAACACCATTACTATTAAAACAATCATGGTTTGCTGGGATGTAAACCAAATGTCTGTAGATTCATTGGAAAAACCTGCTCAGGATGTTCTTCTGCCGGTCAAGCGAACCATCGGTGTGCATTCTAATATGATCTTTGTAGCCTAGTGAGTATAATTTCCTTTTCCCTTTTCAGAACTACTGGATGGTCCTGCTTACTCTTGCTTGGTAAGTAATTTTTATTTCTGACCAGATGGAGGGCAACTCGCAGTAAAAAGGAGGTATATGCTCGGGGAAAGAATTTGGCAACATAGCAGATAGATCATTAGTTTAGTAATTGAAGATTGCTTAATTTGGTTAATACCATTTCCAGCATTGTGAAGAGGGTGAGCGGGCTGGAGAGTCTTTATAGCCAGGAACTTCCACCAGATCCGTCTGTCAATATAAAGCCGCCAATCATATGACCGTTCATCATATAGTGTTTTTATCCAATCTGATTTAACTTCCCGATTTGTATGTATCAAAGTCAACTTCTAGAAGTGGTTTTCAGTATATAATGTCTATTTGCACCAATTATGTGCTCTGGTGTAACAAAGCTCTTGCTATTTTCTTGTATATAAAAATGTAGTTTTTTATAGCTACAAAATGTTTTGGAGGAAAAGATATCAAAAAGAGTGTAAAGGAATGTAATTGTTAGTTTATTATACTTGTAATTTGAAGTGTTTTTGAGGATATGAGATATTCGGCATAGTGTATTATGAATCATAAGTGCTTTTATATGTTCCTGATGGCTGGTATGAATTGACCTCCCTGTTTGTCATGTGTAGACTGCATGTTAATCAATACAAACCAGGGGAGTTGTACTTATCCTTGTAAAAAATCAAATGATTTTATTACAAAAATATCTTTTTTATGTAGATATAATGTTAACAATTTTATACCATATAAATAAACAGTTGAAAATACAAGCAAAGATATAGTAGAATTACTTTTATACTTTATAACCATCACATTTATTTGTTTAGAAGATGGAATTACATCTGTGAGTGAGCTTGAGCCTGTGTTCCCTGAAGCTATACACCTTCCAGTACATTTTGAAAATGATCGTCTGGTTTGGCCTGTTGTATTTCTTTACCCAGAACACAAAACTACAGATTTTATTCAAGAATTTCATGAAGACTCCAAGTACGTGTTAAGTTATAACTATATACTTTGTTAAAAGTAATATAATTTCTCTGTTAAGGAGTTATAGTTACTGTTGAATATATAACATGACATAGTGTTTTTAATGAATTATTTACTGAAGGGTCTTAAATAACAGTAAAGAGAAAGCACCAAAAACATGGATGTATACAAAGCAGGGTAAAATTGCCAAGTAGATGCACTTATGATGGTTAACAAAATATAATCTCGCGTTAGTGATCAGCTATTTAATTTCATTACAGGACTCTCTGATAAAATAAGAGATGATACAAAAAGATTTATTGAACTTCGATGTTTCGACGAACCCAACAATCTTTATGGCCCTTCTCAAGACTAAAATAACATATAAATATAATTATAATAAAACAACAATATTAAAAGTACTTCTGAAGATGATTACTATCTAATTGAAATGAACATAAAGTAATTGTGGTAAAATAAACATTTTTGTATTGTGGTTAGTGGGTTTATTTATTTAGTTGAAAAATTGGTCCACAGTGCTCAACAAAATTATTAAATTAAAAGTTAGTCGTGGTTTAAGGTTTGCTTCGTATTCTGGGCTCAACGATTATTGTTCATTACAGATGTACAAAAAATACACTAATTTTCTATGTTGACACAATACAACAACAAACATCAGTTACTGACATGTATCAACTAAACTAAGCAAGCCCCCACATGACATAAAAACTCATGTCTATCTATGATGTCTAAACTGTCTGTTAAATGGAAAACCTTATGAGCTATAAATATCTAAACTTATCTAATCTGGTACCTGACAAAAAATAAACTCTCTTGAACCAAACAAAAAACAATGAAAAACATGACAAAACATTGACGTCTTTGGATATAATCGTTATGATATAGATGATTAATGCAAAGAAATCGGAGAAATACGGTTTACAGTGATTAAAAATCTGGTAACACATTCACTCCAGTCACTGTAAGAAAGACTTAACAAAAATAAAAAATTGTTTCCTTACCTGAAAGATTGTTATTGAAAGTGTTTTGAGATTGTTAAGAACAAAAGTTATATTTCAGGCCAGTGTGTGCAGCACGTATAGGAGTATTTGTTTAACAAAACAATTTTCAACACTTGATAAGTTAGTATAATGAACAATATTAGTATTTTGGTATCACTTGGAAATTGGCAAAAAACCACTACTTACTGATATTTTTCAGCAGACGAGTTCCAAACTAGGTCAGTGGCATTGTTCAATACTGTAAGTCACGGACACGACTCTTGTATTTGTGTGAGTTCTTGGTATAGGTG
Source organism: Prosapia bicincta (assembly GCA_036971475.1). Classification (NCBI taxonomy): domain Eukaryota; kingdom Metazoa; phylum Arthropoda; class Insecta; order Hemiptera; family Cercopidae; genus Prosapia; species Prosapia bicincta. The sequence goes on from JBAIZL010000002.1 coordinate 196,763,482, forward strand.
GTAAAATTTGGTATTAAATGTATCTTTTTGTGTGTATAATTTTTAAATGTTGTTTTTAATATATGATTTTTGCGCTTGTTTTACCGTTTTATGTGCTGATGTATTGTTTGATTTAATTTTTATGTGTGGATATTTAGGTGTTATGTCATATGTGATGTATACCTTGTTGAATGAGATGTGTTGTGACGTAATGGTTACCTTGAGCTTGGTCTGTCTGTACTCGTTCATAGTCTTGGATCGCCGATCCACATTAAAACTTGCAGTTTTTGTGTTGTACATCTTGAGGTTTTTCTTATAATTACACTTTTGGTATCACTTGGCAAAAAAGGCACTACTTATTGATATTTTTCAGCAAATGCGTTTTTGACTATGTCAGTCCATTGTTCAATACTGTGACTCACAGCACTGACCAATGCATTGACCAAGTGCAAAATGCGTCTGCTGAAAAATATCAATAAGTAGTGGTTTTTTGCCAAGTGATACCAAAAGTGTAATTATAAGAAAAACCTCAAGATGTACAACACAAAAACTGCAAATATTAATGTCTACAATAGTGAATTATAAAGACTGATATGTTTACACTACCTTTGTTTTACTCGAGGTAGCTTTAACCGGCATTTCAGGTGACTGACCTTTTGTGCAGCACTTGATTACGTGGCTAGCAGTTGAATCGTAATTTATGTTCAAAACACAGTTTATTAAAGTGATGTCTGTTGTAATGAGGCTATACTGTGTGTCTGAGTGTATTTAATACTAGTAGAGTACCTGTCCTCTGTATGGGGTTGACATATATTTGAATTTGGAGTGAATTTAGTTTACTGAAATTAAATCCCAATAAATATATCAAATTATAGTTTATAAAGTTTATTGTCTTGAATAACCAAGAGAAGGAAAAGCTTCTGCTTGCAACATGACATTTGTAAAGTGTATCTAACCTTGAAAGATGAATAACAACAAACATTTACTATCAGCTGATAGAGCCAAGTATATAATGGAGTATAGAGAATTGAGTGTTAAGGGAGTTTTCAAGGCCAGCGGTGCCCTTATGGAATATCTAAATAAAAATAGACCTATGTGTTAACCAGGGAACATAAGAATGTCCATGTAAAATTTCAGCTCAATGGGTCCATTAGTTTTTATGTAATTAAGTAACACACACACACAGACAACATTAAATTTTAATATAATAGTATAGATAATATATCTAAATTAAGTTCTAATTGACTAACAGCAAATATTAATTAATTAAAGTAAACATTGTTATTGTGTTTCAATGACAATACATAATTTTTTTCTGGCAAAGGTTGCTAGAATTGGTTGCTAAGTTTTAATCTTGCTTTGTAGAGTTTTTCAGTCAGTTCATTTTTTTATTTTCCATTGATAAATTATACTACAATTATTTTAAGGTTTCAAGATCAGCTGTACACAATGTTCAAAGAACCTCCTGCATGGGATATAGAAAAGAAATACGTACTGGAGAACCTGCGTGTTTATTTCGAAGACATAGATAGTGAAGTACATTCTGTTTCCTTAGAATCAACTCTTGGAGAAGTTCTTAGTAATAAAAGGTAATTTACTGTGCATTGATATTAATTATTACATAATTATATCCATAATAAATTATATACAATATCAAGAGCTCAGTGGTAAAATGTATTGCAATAAAAATATTGTCAAAAATTCCAATACCACAAAAATAACTAATATTACAAGCTACCCAAGATAAAACTCTTACGTACATTTCGATAACCATGTCATCATCAGAGAGTTCTATTACAATCTAGAATATAATAATTTATAAACTAGATTGACACCAACCGTCCTCTGTGGTTGCTACATATAGGTGTGAAGTAGCTCCGCTCCCTTACCAATATTTTTTTTGTAACATACATAAATTATTTAGATATTAAACAGGGTTATCATAAAAAATGGTGAGGTTTCGAACAGGGTTTTAAAAAAAAACCAATTACTTAATGTTGTTTATTCATCTAATTTGTCATCTGAAAAACAGGTTTTTTTACATAATTGATAAATTGCACTATGTGCACCCTTAGTTGCTCGACAAATGTTCAAACGATACTCAACTTCTCTCCAAACATTCGTTAACATTTCTTCGGTTATGGATGTCATTGCTTCATTAATCCTGTTTTTTAAGTGGTTCGGGTTGCGAATTTTTTGTGAAGAAACGACGCTTTTGACGTATCCCTACAAGGAAAAATCACAAGGTGTCAGGTCTAGACTCTTTGGAGGCCACAGCATAGGTCCTTGGCGGCCTATCCATCGATCTCCAAATTTTTCGTTCAAAGCCTCTGTGATCAATGCACTGAAGTGTGGGGAAGCACCATCTTGTTGGAAAAGAAGTTGATGATGTTTTCGAGTTACATCTAGAAAGTTTCCTACAATCTTCCTACGAATTACTGAAACCGCACCATTATTTTATGATAACCCTGTGTTATTTAAAGATAACTTATCCTGAATTCAACTGAAAACTACCTATTGTAGAGTGATCACGCCGTAAATGTCAGGAAATTTCACTTCACCAATTAACCCTCCAGTGACTAATGATAATATGTGTGGTATTTCCAACTCAGACTAGCCTATTGGAATTTACTGTAGTCATGTAACAATAATGTAATATAAGTGAACAGAACATTATTCGGAGTGGCACACAGTAAGCCACTCGATTTGTGTTATGTACAACACATTTTTTGTGACAAAATTTGTATTTTATTAATAAACAAGTTGAGAATACGAATTGGAAAAATAACTTAATAAATCATGTGATTAATATCTCTGCCATTTTGTTTTACAACTCTTTGAAGTATCGCTTGTGAATTTATGATGATTCTATGACGCAAATCTTTCTAAATAAAAGTGACATAACTTCACAACAACGGTCCTGGGTTAATACTACATTTTCTTGTTTCGTGTGGAACATCTTAAAAAAGAACTCCCAAATTGAAGAAGTCACATGGGTTAATGTTCGGGATGAGGGGGGCGACATTACTCCTCAATAATGTTTGATAGTATATTAAGGATAAGTCTTTTGTTTAGGAAATAGGGATGGGCTGATTCCGATTCTCGATTCCAGGAATCATTGATTCTAATAGTATCAAGCAATCTCCGATACTCGATTCTCCATTGATAAAAGCACTGATTCCTATTCATGAAGTGTTAAAATACGTGTCCAGTGTAATTTATTGAAAAAATTACCAATTATCGACTATCCCTTGTTTATGTATTAGTTGCTTTGAATTAATTAAACGATAAAAACAAATGTGGATTTGATAGCAAAAAAATTATTACTATTTATGATGAAACCCCAGAGACAATCAGAAGGATTTCTGGTCCATTTGTTTGTCCCCACTCATCTCCCTCTCACTTGGGCGGGCTCAACTCTCTCTCTCCCTACTCCCCCTTTTTTGGCTCCCACCACTTCATAGATAACAAAACAAAACATAAAGAAAAATTAGTTCCAATTTCTCCAGTTATACGAACTGAAATGGCTATTACTGAAGTTATGTTAAAATTGCGAAGTGAAGTTCACATTTGTAATTTTAAATAAATCATTATTTCTATCTGAAATGTCTGTTACGGTTTCAGAAATTCCCTTTGATAAATCGAGGTTGAACGTTTTGTGCAGCCTATTACATTAAAACAGCACTTTATGAAAGGCTTCGCCATATGACCAAGATGTTAACTAAATTCATTATTAGAGAATATTTTTTAGGCTTACATAACTAAAAAGAATCAATAATTGACTTATGAATCAAGATTCGGATGTAAAATGTTGTAATCGGAATCGAAAATTTTAGGTCTCTCCCTATTCCTAGTAGAGCACGATGTTGGTGGTATAGAGGTGTGCTTCCTCATGCAAGAACCACTGTGTCTTCAGAGGAAGACATGGTTCCATGAGTCGGAGAGTAAAGAGATTTAGCAACAAATCTAAATAGCGCTGACGGGTTACAGTGACATTGGAGAAGAATAAACCAATGATTCCATGGGTTGACATTGGGACCCAGACACAAATTCCCACACATAATTTATGTGAAGGTCTTTCATAAACATTATTCAGGAATGTTCGCCTGGGCAGATTCAAATGTTCCTTTTGTTCATAACACCATTTATGTAAAGTAAACTTTATCAGAACACCATATGTTGAGTGGCACTGTCTCTTGATTGCCAAACTTGCAAATTGCAATTTCCATTCCAAATATTTTGCAGTAAGCTTATGTATCATTAGCATCTGGTATGGCAGGGATGGCCAACTTCTAAACCTTAAAGGGCCACTTCAGTATTTTCAGTAAAGACGAGAGCCGGACAGCTAATTTCACACATAAACCTACATCAATAAGCCATATGTAGGCAATACGTGTATGGTATACTATGCATTGTATATTAAATAATATGAATGAATAAACTTTATGCAAAAATTTTCATATTTTTAATACCAAGCTCAATGTTCAAAGGATCAAAATAAGTATAATATTAAATTTTTAGTTGTTATTTAATCATGTTGTTTACACTTATCAGAACACAGTATTGGATGAAAACTCCTTAGGTTATTTAAACTTAGAATCATCCATAAGTATTTAGATCTACCTACTTTGCTTAGTGAGAACACTGCGGGCAGGCACAATTGTTCAAAGTTATCAATCTCAATTAAAGTGGTTGTAACCTTTACCAGATCTCGAAGATGGTTGTCTGTTGCATTGAGTTGATTTTATAAATTTCATTGTTGAAAACATGCACTCACAAAGGTATGTGCTTCCAAACATTGAAACTATTTTCTCGCCATAGACACATAATTTGGGATGTTGCACCACAGGCACTTGACTCCAAAATGCAGTACCAGTTTCCGGCCTTGTCTGAAGAAGTGGGTCACTTTGCAAGTCGCAGACCTCTTACTGGGGGTAGAAGCTGTGTTCAACCTATACCAACCTATATTTTTATGTATTATATTTACTAATAAATCAAAAATCTAATGTTTTTAACTTTCGTCCGGAGCCACATAAAAACCAGGTCTTAGACCGCTAGTTAGCCATCCCTGTTGTATGAAATCAAGGGAAGATTTTCTGACGACTCTTCAGTGCTCTGCGACAAACACCGAGTAGGTGCATCTCACTACTAACACTCCAAAACAAATCTACTAACTGTAAGCCTCAATAGTTAACTTATAGGAATAAAATTAAATGAGCAACCTAATACGTGCCACCATATATGCAATGCAGATTTTCTTTGGTGTTAAAGGAAATCAGTTTTATTATTGCCCATAATTTTTATTTATTATTTTTCTATTGTAAGTTGTTTTATTATTCAGCGATTTTTTTATGGAATTATTGTTGTGGACAACTACCATTGTTATCAGATAATGTAGATACAACATATATATAAAACTTTATTCCTGTATTTTAATTAAAATTTATTTACTTGCAGGTATTATGTAGATTGTGGGACGCCTTCATTTTTCATCGTTGTTGTTGGAACAGAAAATTTGCTTTTTAAAAAATGAAGTTAATAACTGGAGTAAATTTATATGTATCATTTTATTTTGTACATTTTTAAAAATAATAAAAGCAATTTGAATTTTTGTTATGTATACTGAGACCATAAAACTCGACACCTTTGAAAACAGTGAACAATTGAGGTAGTAAGAAAATGCAGCAAAATGTATGCATTATGGAACAGTTAAATGAAAATGTTTTTGTTGGATATTTTTTAAAGACTTCTTATCAACATTTTTCTGTATTTTAATACTAACTTTACATAGAAACCTCAAGATGTAAAACCATAATGCAAGCGATTTTTCTTACATTTTATCAGTTTACCTGAACCTGAATTTTTATTCTATTGTTTTAAGTGGCTTTGCTTCAAATACTTGGAGAAGGAAAGAATTTATTTCAGGCATTATGAAAGCAATAACTCATTAACAGAGTGTATCCATGAACACGCAGTGAGCAGTATGGTATCCTTGATAGGGAATGAACAATATGTATGGCTTTTTTCACTTCAAAACAAGGAATTTCATCAACACACATTTTAATAAAATTCACTTTCTTTATTTTATTATTAAGGTAGTTTAACACTTTACACAAACAAGGCAGATGTTATTGTACACTGAATCTCTTGACAGCCATTTTAGGCACGACAATATTACAAGTACGTTGTAGATTAACTACAAGTTGCAGATTAAATTATTTGGATTCTGAGTGACCCAGAAGGTACAAAAACTGTGAATTCAGTGGTCATGAATTGTGTATAAATAATAATGTTAGTTTATTATTTTTTAATTGATTATTATTTGTAATCATTATAATTTAAAAAAACTAATTATGAAAAAAATATAATGTCTCGCTAGACCAAACACCAAAAGTGGCTCTTAAGATATGACCCTTCAAAGTTTGTTTACTCAATTTTAGATTATAGGATTGGCGCTTAGTCTGGTAATATAATCACAACAATCTGATGCTAGAATAGGGTGAAGAATTTTTTTACTATATTTTCAATGTTTCTCCACCCCAATTTACAATTATCACAATTTTTAAAAAATATCACTGGGTCTAGTTAGGCATACCCGGACCAATTATAGAAATTAAAATAATTTTAAAAATATATTACACATGTATTTAAGTAATTTAGAATCTAATTTTCGAATTCTGTAGTCCATTACGTTCGGTGAATCTTATTATTCACTTAAACAATAGTTTATGACTATCCGAACTTTAAATTTAGTAAATTTGTTAAAACATACTGGGACAGAACGTTTTCAATCGCTATGTGCAGATCTTCATCGGTGTCTTCTGCTTGGACATGTTGGGTCAAGCAGTGACAGTTTTAAAGTTAGGTTTTTGATAGTATCAAAGAGTATGTCTGATTTTTATTCTGTTTGTTCATTTAATATGTTTGTGTTTTTGTGTGTCCGTAAATTTCATATTGTTCTAGTGTGTTGAGATGTGGTCCTTTTTTGTTGATGTGTAGGATTTCTAAATTATGATAAATGTCTGTGTATTTGTGTCCTGTTTCTTTTAAGTGATTGTAAAATGTTGAGTTGGTGTTCTGTTTGTGTTCTCCGACTCTTTGTTTAAAGCTGCAACCTGTTTGTTAAATGTAGAATTGTAAAATAGCATACAAAATAAATAACAAGTTACAATACAAAATATAACGCAACACCAACAACAAAGATAAACTACAAGCACTAGGCATATACAAACTGAACTGCGACGAATGTAACAAATTCTACATTGGACAAACAGGTCGCAGCTTTAAACAAAGAGTCGAAGAACACAAACAGAACATCAACTCAACATTTTACAATCACTTAAAAGAAACAGGACACAAATACACAGACATTTATCATAACCTAGAAATCCTACACATCAACAAAAAAGGACCACATCTCAACACTCTAGAACAATATGAAATTACAGACACAGAAAAACACAAAATACAAACATATTAAACAAACAAACACAATACAAATCAAACATACTCTTTGATACTATCGAAAACCTACCTTTAAAACTGTCACCGCTTGACCCAACATCTCCAAACAGAAGACACTGATGAAGATCTGCACATAGCGATCGAAAACGTTTTGTGAGAGTAAGTTTTAACAAAGTTACTAAATTTAAAGGTCAGATAGTCATAAACTATTGTTTAAGTAATTAATATAATAATTATTGTTGAACGATTCTGTGTACCACCTGATATGCTATCCTCTCTTGTAAGGGGCAAGCTGACCCTTTGAGACTGCTGACCACGCTGAACTACTAGACACAAGATTGCTGTATCTAGGTTAATGTTGAATTTTAATAGTTTTTCTCGGGCCAATTACGGAAAAACTGTAAAATATATTTCAAGACTGTTATCTAAAAATGAAAATATATAGTTTCTTCTTTCATTTTGTATAAGTAAAGCTTATTCTGATGAATATTTGAAAAGATGTGATGGTTTTAAAAGTGACTTGTATCCTTGTAAAAAGCACTTTGTAATAGTGATCTGGCCGATTTAATCACTTAAAAAGCGTATAACTCTTGAACCGTTAAATATATCAGTTTTATATTTTCACAAATGGTTTATTTAATGATATTTCATCTTTATAATTACATAACAAATTTTTTTTTCAATTTAATTTTTTTTCAAAAATACATATTTATTAAGAAAATAAGGTTATATATACATTTTCAGATAGGAAATCTTTACAGAAACAACATGTGTAAATTTGAGCTCGATATCTCGAACGATTTAAGAATTATTCGTGTTTAAAGTGACAAAAATACAGCTTGATTTTGCATTTCCAGGTTTGCATGATGTAAGCCTTTTTTTAAACGGCAATATCTCTGTTAATATTCAGCCTAACGCGACGTTTCTTATACGAAATGAAAGAACAAAGTCTATATTTTCATCCCCTGTGTTTAGTTTGAAAATATCTTGAACAGTCTTTGAGCAATTGGGCCGAGAAAATGCGTAATTTTCGACTTTTGTGAAATGTGAAGGGGGGAGGCCTTCAAATTTCCCCAAATTTCGATGAAAAATAAAATTTTTTGTTATGTACATAGATTGTAGCAACATTTGACGTAGAACGACATGGTGGTAATAGTTTTTCAAAATTTTGTTTAGTTCTTGAGTTATTTGCACTTTTGTGTAAGTAAATTATTGCTAAGAAATGCCGGTAGGTGCTGCTACCTATCAGATTTAGGCTGAACTACTAGGTCCAAGAATGCTGTATTCTTTTAAGAGAACTATTAACTTTTAAGGGACACATCTCCCGAAACGGCCGTCCTCAACAAGCAAAGTAAGTGCTACTATAGGCAAGTTAAAACTTTTTTAAAAAGTGTAAGTGATTACTAGTAGCTCACGCGAAGATGGAATCAACAAATGTTATTAACTTTTATTTCGATCCAATACTCAAAAACTGTAAAATATACTTCAAAACTCAAGCCAACATATGAAAATAAGGACTTTATTCCTTCATTTAGTATAAGAAAAAGATTGTTGTAGTGCATATTTCGAACGGTATGACTGTTTTTAAAATAATTGTAAATTGCTACTTGGAAATGTGATGAGGCTGATTTTATGCATTAAAAAGCGTATAACACTTAAACCGTTAAAGATATCAATCTTATATTGTGACAGCGTTTTCATTTAATGTTTTTCCATCTGTATAGTTCTTGAATTATTTGTATAAATTATTGATGTCATACCATTAGGTGCTGCTACCAAGAAGATGCAAGCTGAACTAGTAGATACATACAATATTGCCGTAGACGAATAATACAATTACGAGAAAACTAAAATATATTTTAAACTGTAGTCTAACAATGAAAATATAGAGTTTCTCCTTTCATTTGGTATAAGAAATAGCTTGTTCTGATGAATATTTAAAAAGATATGACTGCTTTTAAAAAGATTTGAATCAAGGAACTTGGAAATGTGATCTGGCTTTTTTTGTCATTAAAAAAAGAGTAGCTTTTACTCAGTTAAAGATATCGGCCTTAAATTTTCAAAACTTGTTTATTAAATGATTTTTCGTCTTATCTTTATATTTAATTTTGTAAGTGGATAGGTCTCCATGAAAAGTCATGAGCAAGGAACAACATAAGATAGCTTAATTAAGATTCATTTTAAAGCTTGATGGCCTAATGTGAAAAAACTACCAGATGTGTCAAAAATTACCTGGGCTTCACCCCTTGATAAATCCAATGATTTTCTAATGGGAATGTTACTAAATAGATTTATTAATTAGTAAGCCTTGTGTGACAGAGGGTGATTAATCAGCTTAAGTGAATATGATTGTTGTTTTATCTTATATAAAAGTGCAAACAAAAAATGTAACTGTTTTTCAAAATTCTGTAATATCAAGAACATAAGATTATGTACACATCTGAAGATAGGAAATATTTACAGAAACATTATGTGAAATATTTAGCTAGATATCTTGAATGGTTTAAGAATTATTCAATTTCAAGTGACAAAAATACAGCCTGATTTTACATTTCCAGGTTTGCATGGTGCAAGCCTTTTTTAAAACTAATTTCTCTATAAATATTTAGCCCAAGAAGGTGTTTTTCAAGAGAAACAAAAGAAGAAAGTCTAAATTTTCATCCGTTGATTTCGGCTTTAAAACATCTTGTATAGTTTTGTCCTGAGAAAACAAGTGATTTTTTACTATTGATAGCATTTAATTTTCTCTTTCATTTGGTATAAGAAGGATATTGTTGGGACAGGTATTTGTATAGGTATGGATGTTTTTAAAAAAAATCTTGCTTTGTGCTACTGGGAAATTGTAATCAGGCTCTTTCTATCACCTTAATAACTTATCATGCATAAACTGTTGAAGATATCGAGCTTCCATTTGCACATGTTGTTTCCTCCACGGTATTTCATTTTAACAGTAATATAAAAGTGTAAAAAGAAAATGTATATATTTTTAAAAAAATACTTATCCCTATAAAAAATAATTTTATGATTTATACGTGTTTAAAATGATATAAAACATATTCCTACAACATTTTAGGTTTTGTACAATACAAGGCTTTCTTAAAACAGTCATATCTCTGCAAACATTCGCCCAACATGTTTATTATATGAAATGTAAAAAAAAAAATTAATTGTCATCTACTGTTTTCGGCTTTGAATAACATAGCTTATATATTCTTCATTTATTGTTCGTAGTTATTTCACTGAAATTGTTTATTCTGTTACTTTACGTTTAGTGCGGCATTCTGATGTCAATTTATACTACGGCGTTGAAAAAACATCCCAAAACTTTCAAGACATCATCTCTGTAAAGCATACCCTTATACCTATTTTCTTTCTAATACCATCTTCTCATTCCTTTAAAGCTCATGTATCGCTCTCGGGTCACATTTTATCTTTAGGCCACAGTCCAAAGTACTCCTTGAGCTTCAATAGCACCTCCATCCCTTGCTCTCTGCTTGCATCTTGTCCCTACCCTCATATTTATAATAAACCATAGTCTTAAGATACTTGTTTTAGGCTAAATTGTTAGTTATTAACCTCTGCTGTCAAATGGTTAGGCTAGGAAGTAGTCTTAGGTCTTTAACTCGGGAACGCTCACACTATTAGATTCAGTCTAACATTTTTAGTTGCTCTGAAGTGATTATTTTATCATTTCGTTATATGCAACTGAGTTTCTAAATAGGTTTTTTTGAGGATGTTGGCCAGCTACTATCCAAGTTTTGAGTAGATAGTATCGATTGAGAGGGTAACCAGGGGTGAGAGAATGGGCAGGCCTCGCCAATGTTGGGGAGCCCTTACAAGTACAAGCGATCACAAGTGCTGTGTTAGGAGCAGTCTAAAGACATGAGTGATCGTGTAACTGTTGACATTATAATTTTTCTGTCTGTAATTTTACAAATAAATATGTGATAAATGTATTTAATGAATAGTTTTTATATCAATGAACAAGTTTAAAGCTCATTATAACCCATACAATTTTAAAATTTGTAATTAAAAACAAATTAATATCCATAATTACAAATATTAGATTTGCTCTAGTGGTGCGAGTCATCGCAGGAGTTTCGATACCGGCTTTCCTGGATTAAGCAGCTATATTATAAATTTCTTTTTGCCAAATGTTTCTCGTACTTCCAGTCATGCCTTAAGCCAAGTTGAGGAAACTATAAGCCTTGCAAATATTATTAATGTCGCATTGCTTGTAAATTCACTATTTGCTGTTCATTTAATATTTCATTTTTTGTAATTAGCATAAGCCTTAGTCTCAAGAACATGTTTGTTAGGTTTTTAAATTTAAACATATTTACTCTTTATAGCACATAAATATACACACAAGAACACAAATGCAAGCTAGCCATGCCCCATTGTAGCTAAGTAAATATTGACCCCCACCCCGCAGAAAAACCTTGATCATCCCACCCACATAATATTTTTGCTCATATCTCTGCCCTATTCTCTATAACCAAACCCGCAGCCAATGTCATGTGGCAGATGCTGTATAGGCTCGGGGCCACTAAACCCCTCCTTCTCTTAACCCGACTGATCTCTAACTTTACAGTAAATTTACAAATTATGTTTACACAATTTGATAATTTATTATAAGAGTTAAATACAACACTTTCTATAAAATTATTAAAAATTAAAAGAAAATGTAAACTAAAACTATTAGTATATCACATACAAATATTAAAATATTCAATTATAATTCCGTAACAAATGTTCATCACATTTGGTCAGCGCACTGGCGGTGAATCGCTGTTGCTTTCCTTCGGCGCAGATGCTGCCTGTACGCTGTGGCAAAACCCAATCATGGACGCAGACCCACCTACTCTAATGTCCAGCCCTATTAGCCAACCTTGTGGACAACTACAGGGAGATTACCTGTCTCTATTGGTCAGCACACTGCCAAATGGTTAACCTGCCAAGGGTGGCCATTGGCTAATAAGTAAGTACAAATGTTCATCACATTTCACTTAAGGAAGTCTTGGATTGGCACGAAGTTTTCAGGCAGTGCAGCAGACTATCCTGAAACATTAATTTTATTTCTAATTCATACATTTTGAACTATCCCTTCACCAGCAGTGAATACACTGTGAGAATAAACAAAATGATGACATAACATAAACATTACTCTAAATGATCATATAACATATGTATAATTCTAATAAAGTTGGCATAACATCTGTATTACTATCATAAACAAAATTACTAATATGGCCACATATTGAAATGGGGTTGTATATGCCTAAGTTCAATGTACCATAAAAATTAACTACATCATGTTATTTATCATTGATCTATAAATCTTTCAGGAGTGATACATCCTACCAGTGATGTATAATTGAAAAATGAATTTTGTATTTTATATTCCTGTGCTAGTTGATGTGAACAAGGTGAAAAAGTTAGTGATAAAAATTCTACATATGTTCTATGGTCATAAAAAAATACAATAGAAACCATGTTAACTAGAAAAATACCTTGATAAATTTTTGGTGAAAAAACGTTTTTTTTTTAAAAGAGCATCTTAATTCAGAGAGTACCTCATTCAATTCAGGGTGTAACATAACAACATCTATAACATAACAATTTGGGATATATACCATGAACGCATTAGGAGATATCCGTGTTTAACTGTTATTGTTATAAGATTATTATATATAAACATGAATAAATAGGAAACAAATGCTAATGCCAAAAAACTGTTAACACCATGTAATTCTACGCTAAATTCAGAATAAAAAAGTAATAAAATAAAATTGTTTGTTTCCCAAAATATTATATAAAAAATCTTGACTCAGCTGTAATGAATTTTTTGTGAAGAAAGTAAATTCTTTAAAAGAGTATCTTTAATGGCTTATTTGAATTAAGGATTCAACCTATAAATAAACACTACTTGTACTAACTGATATTGGTTATCACACATTACCCACCACCTGACAAAACTTATAAAAATTTTCAAAAACATGTCCTGGAGCTATACCCATAAGAATTTTTGGTTTCTATTATACGGAAAGTTATTTTTTTATCAAATTTAAGTTGGGATTCGTTGCTTGCACGCAATATCAACGGCGTGCCGTACTACGTATATGTATATTTAAATTTACCTATAAAGTCTCAACTTAGGATGGATTTGGTTGTAATTGTATACATTACTATATACCTGTATTAAAATATACCTATAAAATATCCAGTTAGGATAGATTTGGTTGCAACATTATCTAATTAGACCTCTACTTACGCAGAGTAATACTTGGTAGGTGATGTCATGGATCTCTATTCTAGCCTTACATGTGTACGTTTGGTTAAACGTATAAAATTACAACCAAATCTATCCTGACTGGATACTTCATAGGTATATAAAATTAACCTTCCGTGGCAATAATAAAATTAATATTTATCTTAATAGCTTTAGGACATGTTTTTGATTCATTTTAAATGCATTGCATTGGGGGTGTAAAAATCTGTGTTTTACCCTGATATTTCTCATCAAATGTGTTTTTCCTTACGTCTGTACATTATTCATTGAGAGCACTAAATAATGCAATGACCAAATCAAAAAATCATAGAAATATCAGTAGGTAATAGTTTTTTTGACAAATAAAATAAAATAATTTATTCAGAGCGAGTCTTGAATAATGGAAGTACCACGTGAGAAATACATCTGCTGAGAAATATCAGTAAGTACTAGTGGTTTAGGTCAAATTAAATTAATAGTGATTATTAAAAACACTCCAAACTATACACCCCAACAAAACGTTTGATAGGTAGTGAGAACAATTACCTTTAGAAAGTTATATGTAATTGGAAAAGTCTCTTGGTATTTATTTCCGTTTGGCTTATTTGGCATTTGATATTAGTAAAAATGGTATTTAACCCTGGAACACTAGCGCTATTTATGAGCGCATTTCACTAGTGCCACGTAAAATTGACGTGTTTGAATAAAGAGTTGCTTTTGGTCATTTAAATGAGGTTTTACCGTGTTTTATTTATCTTTTTATTCTTCTTTATTTATTTGTCAATGTTTATTTAGTTTAAATATTTTTATACATTACATAATACATATTACAAAATATAATTTGAAATGTCTTTATAATTACACATGATGAATTAGCCACACTCGGGACATTTCTTTAGTTGATGCTCCCCGCAAATTGATTTCCCACAAGGGCAGTATGTTGTGGTCATCCTCTTCTTTTTCCAATTGCAAAAGTTGCAATATGTTCGTGGTCCTTGCTGTGAAGTTACGTCTGCTTGCTGTCTGTCGATACTCAAGACATTCCTAATTGTTCTCTTCAAGTCATTTGAAATATTTGTCTGTTGGAGCCTTCGTCTTTGCCAATTACTACATAATTCGTTATGTAAAGTAAACATAAATTCATTTCTTGAAAGAGCCTTTTTATCATTATTTTTATTAAGTTTGTAGAAGTTATGTAGGTAAATTATATACGCATTGATGAAAGAGATGTTAATCATGTTAAAAAAAAAGCACAATGGCCAACGTCTGGTTTTCCTGCCACAGTTTGTAGTCTGACACATTTGATCAAACGCGTCCACACTTCCTTTTGTAGCATTATATGTTAAGATAATTTCAGGCTTCTTGGAGGCATCATTTATAGCTGTGTCTCCATGCATAGTAGATATTAGAGTAACAAGTTTGTTCTTCTTGGGCTTATACGACACAGCCGTTACATCTTCATGAAAAAGAAACATACTGCTCGCTATTCCTCGGTTTTTATATTTTACATCCTTAAACTCTGCTGGAAGCTCTCTCTTGTTTTTTTTAATAGTCCCAACAGTTGTGAGTTTACATTCCTTTAGAAGATGTTTAGCAAGTGGTACACTATTGAACCAGTTGTCTAGAGTGACATTTCGGTTCGTTCCTGATATAGTTTTGGCTACAAGTTTTTCTACAAAGAAATCTGCCACTGGTTTTTTATGTGGGACAGTTCCTTTTCCCAAATAAGGTATAGCATTGATCATGAATTTAGTGCTATTTTCACACATCATGACTATTTTTATCCCATATCTGTTGGGTTTGCTTGGAATATACATTCGAAAAGGGCATTTGCCCCTAAATCCGACCAATTGCTCATCTATTGCCACATATGAACTCGCTTTGTAGTTTTTTATACAGCTATCAACTAAGATCTCCCAGATTTCAGATATAGCTGCGAGTTTATTATCCTTTTGTCTTGCGAATCTTGTGATTTTGTCATCAAATCTAAGACAGGCAAGAATAAAAGAAAATCTTCTTTCAGACATTGTTGCTCTGTATTTATCACCAGAATAATTAGAATTAAACATTGTTCTAGTAGTCAAATGATTATCCTTCAATACTGCTGACAGTACTAGAAGTCCAAAAAATGCATCCAGCTCTTCATAAACTAAATCGTTTAGGGATCCATCGTTTTCATTCTTATACAAAGCACGTCTTACCTTCATTTCTTCATTAGTGTGAGTCAATATTATTTTACTAATATCCTCATTTATGAAGAGTTTAAAACACTCAACGGGGTTGAAAGCTGCATTACAATATGCAGTCGGGCCAGGAGTGATATGGACGATATTTTTTGCTGAAGTCTTAACAGTTGAAATATTGGCCTTAGTGTTCCAAATAAAATTATCTTTTCCACTGAGTGTATCAATATTTGGCAAAACAATGTAATCCTGAACACACGTGTCAACGTTCATCTTTTCTACATGCTTCTGCTGTTTGCTTACGTTTATCGCATCCTGCCTACTAGTTGACCCTTCATTTCTTGTCTCTTGATGGCCGCTAGTGGATGCTTGATTACGGGAAACCTCATGCTCGTTCACCTTTCTCTTCTTCAGTTGATGCACTAGCCCACGTTCTATGTTTCTAATCCGGTTTTCTGTAATATCTTCTTCACTTTCATATGTATTGTCGAGCTCTGCCCTATCGGGTAGGTATTCGGGATCAAAATCGCTATCGTACTCATCTTCTCCATCTGACTCCTCTTCAAATTCTAAATTATCCTCATCACTTATCTCTTCCTCCAATATGTCACTTATTTCACAGTCTTTTAAATATTCTTAGACACTCATTTTTAGCAAAAAAAAAAAAAACACGAATAAAAATAATATAAAGATACCAAATGTCAACTAAATGTAAGAAAATGAAAAACACGCAAATAAAAAATAATTTAAAGTTGTAAGCAGACAACTAAATATAAAAAACTATGTTGATTTCACAAGGTCTACGTAAAAACTATGTGTACTCGCTTGACTTGTATCACTAGCGCCACGTCAAATTGACGTCCTACAATTTTCAGTTATTACTAGCGCCATGTAAAATTGACGTACACCTAATAAACAACAGGATATAGACAAGTACCAAAACTCAATAACACTCACTTCACTATGCCGTCTCAAGGCCAACTGACACTAGAAAGCACTGCTAGGAGTTGGGCAGTCTAATTCATGTAGGAGGGAGTGGGGAGAGAAAATGGGGGGGCAACACGTAATATTTACGTACTCTAGCGTTCCAGGGTTAATTCCCATTCCCACTTGTTCAATTTCAACAAAAAACATTATACCAGACACAGAAAGTCATTTGGGATACGAAAAAAATTATTACAACTCTTGTTTAAGCCCAAACAATTAACAATTTTGGAAAGTGGTAACCTATGGCACACATAAAACATGACTAATTCAACGTTTTGGCTTTACTTATGTGATGTAGTAGCTCACAAAATGTCTCGAAATGTAGTTAAATTTGCTGTCAACTACCAAAAATTACAAAAATCAACTTTAACAAAGCACTATTAGCATGTGACACACCCAGCACACAAACTGTATAGAATTATAAAACTCGGGCATATATATCTTATTTTTTCTGCTACAGTAAGTCGCAAAATTATTCAAAAGGCGAGTCAATAACACAGACTATTCTAAGCACAAAACAGGAAATATTACATTGAATACTTACACACCTTTTTATTTTTAATTTTGCCCCAACGTTGGAACTTACCGCCTAATTCAGAGTGAAATGCATTCTGTGTGTTGCCAACCTTTGGAAAAGTTATTTATAATTCTATGTATGGTAACTATAGCGCAAATGCAACTGGCTACTAGATCTGCATTTCTTGACCAATGAGAAAATTGTTTTGTGCGCATGCATCATCAAAAACAAAAGAAAATGAATACTTTCGATATATCAAAAACCAAAATAACATATCAATATACCAGATGAAGGGAAACACAAGATATTTTGTAAACATCATGTAAAAAACATATAAGTGACTCTAATATCAGACTGCCTTACTTTATCAGCATTATTTATAAAGTGTACTTTTTTATAGGATGAACTTGATTCTTATTATTGGAGTAAGTGAAATATTTCGAGACTTTTCATTTGCTTTTGCATACCAAGTGTTAGTAAAGCAACTGTATTGAAGAATAAAAATATGTTAATTTGCCTTAGTTCTGTCAAATGGTGTTGACAAAAAAAATTGAGCAAACATTGAAAACAATTTGCTTTCAGCGTGTCAAAAAGTTTCAAAACAGGTATTGGAACCAATATTTGCGAAAAATATAACCAAATTCTTAAATTATCTGCAAATATTATGTGTATAAAGACTGTATCATCTATATTTGTTTTGAATGTACTAGTCACTTTACAAAAAGAAACAAATTATTATAATTTAACACTTTTGTTATAACCCATATTTAATGTAAACATAAATAATAATTTGTTGGTTTAATTTTTTTTTTTTTTTAATTATATTACTCGTATACGACCGCGAACAAAGTATAGCAGTTATTGGTTATTTACTTAGTTCAATTTCCGAATAAACTAGGTAAGTACTTATTTGATTTGAAAATCTTAATTACCAAGGTAATTTATAAAACCTACCCTGACAGCTAAATATTAATAATTCTACCAAATGATATAGTTGAAATCATAAACATTTGATGTACAAGCACATATTATAATATTTTAGTCTGAATTAAAGTTAGTATGCCATATTATGTACACGAACGATCATCAGCCAGTTCTCAGCTTCAACTTCGCCAAAACTACTCCTGTCAATACGAGGGTGATAATCAGCCAATAGTTTCCGTGATAAATACTACACATTCAAAATCAGCCGTCTATATTATATATCTTCAATAATGGCTTTATAATAATATAATATTTATAATTAATTTTTAAAAAATTTGTTGATGAAGTTATTGTGTTCTTATTCATATCATCTTCAGTATGCAAAACCTTTTCTATTTACAAATTTATTTATTTTATAAGTAGTTTTATTTGAAGATATACTTGGACATTCGAAATATTGTTGATAACTCACGTGAAGATGGAATCAACAAATATTAATATAAATATTATTTCTCTATTAAAGAACTAAAATTATGTCTTTATACAAATTAAAGGAATTTTTCAGACAGATCAAGGGTGTTTTAATATTATTAAATATATATTTATCCATTAATTTTCCTTTATTTATCTAGATAAATTTGTTAAGAATTGAAATTGTAAGGAAAAATCAAACTAGTCGCAGCTGGTTTACGGCGCATATCTGTAGCATAGTAGAGTTTGATATTCCCTTTTTTAGTTTAATCTGTGCAATTGTGTTAAGATCCACGGAGTGTTCTGATTCTGAAATTTTAGGTTACTTTAAATTTAATGGTAGTAAATAAAACCTTGATTAAAAGGCTATTCAAATAAATAAGTATTTGGTTAAACACATAAAATTAATTTTGATATATTTTTGTAAGTTTTGGCATTTTTTCACTAGGCTGACTTATTTTAACTATATTTGTGAAAAATGGATTTATCAAAAATGAAGAATGACAAAAAACTTTCATTATGTCAGTGGTACTTCAGAGGTAAATGTTACATTTGAGTAGGTTTATAAGTACTTTTGCAATTAACAATCAAGCTTTCATGATTTTGGAATAAATTAGGACGAATAACAATTTAAAATCAAGCATTTTGTAACTATTAAAAAATATTGCTCCAACTTGAAAGATTTATCTTAAAATAATGTAATTTTGGTAAATATTTAGACTTTTTGCTGATTCAGAAAATTATAACCAATTCTATCCTGACTGGATACTTCATAGGTATATTTTAATATAGGTAGATAGTGAAGTTGATAAAAATTATAACCAAATCTATTCTGACTGAATACTTTATAAGTATATTTGTAGGTGTATAGTAATGTTGTATAAAATTATAACCAAAAGTTAAATATTTAGATTTTAAGTTTAGTATTAAAATAAATTTACTGTGATGTAGTGCAGTTCCCTGGTAGCTACTGTGTGGCCGGTTCGCGCTATACATGCTATTACAGACTAACATTAAAAATGTGCAAAAAATTAACTTATTGAATTTTCGGTGGGGAAAAGTTAATATTCGTGTTCTACACATTAAAAAGAGTAATCAAAAATACGACTTGTTTATGCTATAGCCTACATGCCATTACAGACTAACATTTAAAATGTAAAAAAATAACTTTCTATATAAAAAATGTTGATATTCGTGTTCTACGTATTGGAAAAAGTAATTGAAAAACAATTTTTTAATGTCATTAAGACTATATTTTACCCTATTTTCAAATTAGACTGCATATCTGACCTTTTGGTATGGGATATTAGTTAATTTTTTTTTCATTTTAGAGGCTTGATTTTGGGTTATAATGTCAGAAAGTGTAAGTTATAATGTAATTAGGTGTTGTGTGTAGCTTATAATGTTTGTATATTTCATGTTCAGTTGTTGGTTATATTTATTTTGTTTGTGTAAAATTTGTATGATGTTAGGTTATATTTGTGTAGTTGTGTGTGGACATGAGTTGTCCAGCAAAGTTTTATTAAGTGTTTATGTTTGAGAGCGCTTTTATGTGTTACCTAGAAACTTGGCAAGTTAACTTATATATGTCAGCAGAGTTGTAAATATATCATCTTATTTGGTGGTTTTAAACAATTTTCCAAAATATCGTAGGTTGCTGCCCTTATGCATTTTTACCATCTTTGTTTATGAATTTCTGTTTAAATTGTTTATTGGGTGTGTTGTGTGTTGAGTAGGTTATTATGTAATTATATTTACAAAATGTTTTTGTTAGTTTGAGTTTTAAATAATCTTTCTTATATTGTTGTGTATAATTTGTTTGTTAAGTTAGGTTTTTGGGGTTGGGTCATTGAGTTCATATATTGGGTTTAAATGTTTAGTTCATTAATCATACATACTTTACTTTATCCAATACCAGATCTTGGCATCTGTTTTTCTCTGCCTAGCCTCAGTAGAGATAATGCTAATTTAGCTCTTGCAGGTAAGCTGTGCAGGTACAAAGGTGTGAACCATCCAAGGCTCATTAATCATTGTGTCGTATCCATTGATTCATGCTAATATGTTTTAATGTTTAATTTTTGTTTCTCTAATGATGTTTTTAATAGGCGTTAGATAGTGTTATAAGTGGCTGTTGGTGAGGGTGATTTGGACAGTTGTTAACAGGGGTATTAATGTTTAGTTGGGTTTGTGGTAGATGTGAAATTTATGTGTTTGCTTATCTACATGTATTATTGAAATTAAGAGAATTGTCTATTTACATTTCGATAATGCATGTTTTGGGTGTATAGAATTTAAATCATCTCAGTTTTTTTTCCATTCCACATATGGTATTCAAAAATTAATTTAAAACTAGAAATAAGTTGACTGTATTTTTGTTTAATTGTTGAAAACAATAAATAGTTTAAAAATTTGAAACATAATCTTAACTTATATATATACAAAACTATAAAGTAAATGTTTCTTTATGGAGCAGAACATAATTTTTTAGATTAATACTTTTGATCAGGTAATAAATATATTAATTTATTTATTTAGATAAATCCTAAAACAAATATTTCAATATAACAAGTTATGTATTTTTAATTACATTTTTGAAAAGAAAACATTTTTTGGCCCATATTTAAAAAAAACATTTAAATTGAATTTGTAATCAGTCAACATTTGATTAATGTTTTTTGTTAATCAGATTATTTTATTATTAACTACAAAAAACGTTAGTCATTATTAAATACACTCCTCAACCAAAAATGTAAAAATTGAATGAAAAAGTATAAACTCATAATTTCGGCAATTTTACTTGAAAGTTTTACAAAATCTTTATCGCTATTTTGTTAGTACTTCTGTTGGGACTTTCCTGAGTGAGAACCAAATTTTTTTAATACAAAAATTGATTTTGAAAAGTTTGTGTATGTATTGTAAATTAAAGATATTTTTGTCTTTTTTTCAAAATAATAAATTATTTTGGGGCATTGCAACAAAATTTTATAATTTTTTTCTGTTTCTGAAGACATTTCTGCATTGCCAGGTTTCTTTTTTGGCTATTATTGACGATATGTAGAAAGGAAATAACTTAATTGCTAAATTTATTTTACTATAGCAAATCATAGAGAGTGGTTATAATTTGTGAATATACTAAGATAACCTCAATGCACAAAAACACATACAATTATATATAGAGTGTTCTTTATGAAATTGTGCACTATTACATTCTTTATAAAGTGTAGACAATTTAAAATCAATCACTTAAGTATCAGGGTAGGATACTTGAGTTAGGGTTTGTAAACCCTGCGGTCAACAGCAAACAAATGCAGCACACCTTGGATTACGTTACAAGTATTTTTTTGTAACATAGATAAGTAAACATAGTTGCATAGTATCTAAGCACAATACACAAAGATCACACATGGTCATAATACAACATATATTGAGCAAAATACTACACCCACAGAAATGGAGCAAAGTGCTTCCTTCACAAATTGATGTTAGCAAAGTTAGTATTTTTTTATAGTAAATCTATCATAATCAGATATTCTATAAACCTGTATAATAATGTAATATGAATTATTGCTGTAATTCCTGAAGAATTATTTCATAAACAAGAGTGTTTCTACAACAAGGTGATGCTTATATGGCGACAATTAATGTATTAATAACTTTACCAATAGTTTATGACTATCCGAACTTTGAATTTTATGAAAACATACTGAGACACAATGTTTTCTATCGCTATGTGGCGATCTCCATCAGTGTCTTCTGCTTGGAGATGTCAGGTCAAGCGGTAACGGTTTTAAAGGCAGGTTTTCGATAGTATCAAAGAGTATGTGTGATTGGTATTGTTTGTTTGTTTAATTTGTTTGTACTCTGTGTTTTTGTGTTTGTAAATTTTATATTGTTCTAGTGTGTTGAGATGTGGTTCTTTTTAGTTGATGTGTAGGATTTCTAGGTTATGGTAAATGTCTGTGTATTTGTGTCCTGTTTCTTTTATGTGATAGTAAAATGCTGAGTTGGTGTTCTGTTTGTGTTCCTCGACTCTTTGTTTGTTTGTCGTGGGTTTCCTATAAATGTTGAAGCTGTGTTTTTGTGTGTGGGTTTTGTTATTTTTAGGCCAAGTAAGTTTAGGGATCTGTTGGTTTCAATCTCTGGGGTGAAGTGAAGTTTTGGGTGTATTTTATTAGTGTAGGTGAAGAGTTTTTCGCATTGTCGGGTGTTGCCTCTGTATAGTGTAAATGATAGTAGTATATACATAAATGATTTTGTGTGTGTATGTTTGTATTTTGGTGTTTTCTATGTGTTGTAGGAAAATTTTGCTTAGGAAACTACTGATAGTACGGATCTATTTGTAGTTGTATTATATTGTTTATTATGTAATCATTGATTTTTTTTATTTAGGCTGTTTTGTTAATAATTACTGTGGTGTTGCCTTTGTCTGCCGTGGCGAATGTGATGTTGTTTAGTTGAGCTTTTTCTTTTATGTTTATAGAAATTTTAATTTCATTGTTCATGTCCAACTGAGAAATATCATAGAACCATCCAAAAAAATAATTAATACATCCAAATACATTATCAGCAAAAACAAAAATACCACCTAAAACAAATTCACCCTAAAGCACCTACCCTCTGCGCTCTCCCTAAAATTCACAAACCCAATATTCCCATCCGAGCCATCATCAACTACCAAAATGCCCCTGCATATAAACTAGCAAAATACATGTACAAAATAATCAGACCATCTATTAACTTGAACACAGGAATACACATAAAAACAGAACAAACCCCATAAATAAAGTCAAACATACCCCACAATTCAACACTACTATCACTTGACATAACAAATATATACAGCAATTCGTATCCAAAACTCTCAACATCCTAGAAACCCAATTATTGCAGAACAACATACCAAAAATCCACCTTGTTGTAGAAACACTCTTGTTTATGAAATAATTCTTCAGGAATTACAGCAATAATTCATATTACATTATTATACAGGTTTATAGAATATCTGATTATGATAGATTTACTATAAAAAAATACTAACTTTGCTAACATCAATTTGTGAAGGAAGCACTTTGCTCCATTTCTGTGAGTGTAGTATTTTGCTCAATATATGTTGTATTATGGCCATGTGTGATCTTTGTGTATTGTGCTTAGATACTATGCAACTATGTTTACATATCTATATTACAAAAAAATACTTTTGAAATTTACAGACACACAAAAACACGAAGTACAAACATATTAAACGAACAAACACAATACAAATCACACATACTCTTTGATACTATCCAAATCCTGCCTTTAAAACAGTCACCGCTTGACCTGACATCTCCAAGCAGAAGACACTGATGAAGATCGCCACATAGTGATCAAAAATGTTGTCTCAGTGAGTTTTCACAAATTAAAAAAAAAAAAAAGTTTGGATAGTCATGAACTATTGTTAAAGTGATTAATTAACCAAACACAATGGACTACAAAATTCAAGAATTAACGTATGTTTTATTAAATATTTATAATTTGTGACATTTAAAATAAAACTTGCAGTTATTGTGTTGTACATCTAGTTTTATGAACAAACCATTCATTATTATTTTACAATGCTTTAATTTAAAAATTTTTTCAGCTGGATTTGTATGTTTACCTTTTATATGGTTAGTTAATGCTGTGTGGTTCTCCAAAGAAGCTTTTAGAAAGCCACCTTATGAAGAGCAAAAGGCTATCAGAAAATGTAAGTTGTTAGATCCATAGAGCTATAAAATTCTATTTTATAATTTTTTCATATCATAACTTTATCATAAGTCCTTATTATAAACAAGTTCAACATTTCCAAAGCTATTAATGTAGAACTCAAATAATTTTTTATTATTAGTATTTACTTACAGGTAAGTGTTTACATGATAAAACAATGTAAGGTTTACAAATTTATAATTCTTATTCTTTATATTGGTTAAAATAATTTTATTTTAAAATTTATCAACATTGGTCATAATGTAATACTGCAATATTTTAAGAATAAAGATTTTTGTTAAAACAGTCAAAGCACATTATTTGAATAATGAGGACAGTATGTATGTATTAACCCTTTCCATTTATTTACAATAAATATTTTGTAGATACCTATGAATTCACAGTCACTGTAAATGATTTTCCAAACAGCTATTTTCGAGCCACTAATGTCCATTCATGAATGTCAAAACACTCAATTTCCTGCTATCTTGTGGTATTCAGGCAAACTAAATCTGTTTCAGAAATTCAAAAACAAAGGGACTTTGAAGTCCCAATGGTCAGCAAAATTGTTTGTAGCTCTGTATTAAATATAACATTATTAAATTGGAAGGGACTTACAAGTCTCATTGGTCAAGAAAGGGTTCATATTCCTTGTTTTATTCCTTGCTTTCTTTGTCTATTATTCCCTCTTAACTCTCCATCATGGTCATACTAAAGGTTGCCTCCATATTGGTGAATTTTTCATATTGGTAATTAAACCTCCATATTTGTAAATAAAATATGGAAGTGTACCGTAAGCAGTTTTGCACCAGGCCTACTTCACGAGCTACTTTCTTAGTTTTGTAATCTATTTTGGGCACTTTGACAAATTTACTAAGGTTTTCAGTGAGTTTTAGAACGGACTGGAGATAGCATCGAGATGCTCTTGAATGAAGTGATGTTTATGCAGAAGTAACTTCGTTAATAACTAAAACGTATTAGTAAATAATAATATTTTGTCAAAATATAAGACTATTTTTGTATTCTTGAATTTTGTAGTCCATTACGTTTGTGTGTGACGTTTTGACATTAAAGATCTATCCAGATATTTTTAAATTATTAATAGATAATTATATTGTTGTGTGGTAGTTTTCAAGTTATTCTTATATCTTAATATAATTTATTAAATTATAAGTAATTAATACATAACCAAGTGAATACTTTAGAGCTTACTTGCTGAAATGTTTCGAAACGCATCAGCAAGTAAGCTCTAAAGTATTCACTTAGTTTAATCAGCGAATTCAAGAAGATCACATCAAGCAACTATAATTTATTTATTTGAAAATATCCCAAAATGATGAAAACAATTACAAGGCTTTTAATGAACTCTGAAAAGGAAGAACATGAAAATCTAAGATATAGATACTGGCACAGTCGCTTATTACCCTATCTTTAATAGGTATATTTTTACCATTATAATATAAAAATGTGACAAAATTACTATATCTTTAGAAAATCAAATACTTTTATGTTTTTATTCAATTTAATACACTTTTTTAAAATAATAAATCATAAAATATATATTTTTATGTGTTATTTAATGTTCTGGAGATAATTTTCAGATGTGCCCGATGGCACTTCAAAATTAATGTGTCCGATGGAAGGTTAATAGCATCTATTAGGCCAGAGAAGTACTGTTATTAAATGCTATAATTTAAAAATTAAATTTTTAGCACACTCTACTTCATAACTTCTGTTTAATGCCTGGTTGATGGAAAACTATAATGGATTATATGATTAGGCCCTATTAGAAAAGCCTTAAATCAGTAAATTGTGATGCTTTACTATAGTAACTATTGGTATGCTGCCTATATTCTATAAGAATACAATTTTCTGTTCCATTAGTTTCTGTTAGTTTTACCCATCTTGTAGACAGTTAGTGAAAAGTTTTTGTGGTAATTGTTTAGTTTCCTAAACCGGGCCTATATTTGCATGAAACATTCCGAAACATGTAAAAAGGCTATTTTCATTGAAATTATTTTTTGTGTGCCTAGAAACATTATTTTTTCTTAAATTAAAGTTGGGTAACATTTTCAGCGCGGATGTAGCAGTTGTGAATAGGCTGCCTGCCTCGCGGAGGGATACACGATATCACAAATGTACTAACCGTTACATTTGGATAATGTGTAGCATTACGTTTTGGCATAATTTTAATGAATTTAACAAAATAAAAGTATAAAATATGAAGTATCCAGTCAGAATAGATTTGGTTCTAATTGTATAAATGTAACCATTTAGTTAATGTATAAAGTGAAAACCAAATCTAACCTCATTGGACACTTTTTAGGTATATTTTAATATAGGTATACAGTTATGTGTAAATTTAAAACCAAATCTATCCTAACTGGAGACTTTATAAGTATATTTAAATATATGTATAAAAATTAAGCCAAAATGTTGTTTCTCAAATATCTACACACGTAAGATTACATGACGTAATGCGGCCGATGCGTACAAGCTTATGCGCACCACTGTGATGTAACGAAACATTTGTATCACTCTGCGCCCATTCACAACTTCTACATCCTCGCTGAATTATACCCAACTTTAATTTAAGAAAAAATAATGTTTCTAGGCAAAAAATAATAATATCAATGAAAATAGCCTTTTTACATGTTTCTGAATGTTTCATGAAACTATAGGCTCGGTTTAGGAAACTAAACAATTATTGTTGAACATGTTAATACATATTATTTATTCCTAACATGTTTTGGTATAAGCAGTATATTCTTGATTTACTGTGTGATAGTTTTGTTGTAATTATGATTGAATTTTTTACTTAGTTTATTTGTACTTTCAGCCTTAAATTACAACCATTGTGTATTGATTTTATGTAGATGTTTTGCAATATAATATTTATAAAAAAATGTCTTAAAAAACATTTAATTCTATTACATATTTTACTTATTTATGTACTAGATTAGAGTTACTATATTTACAAATATTATTTGATGTTTTCCATGTTGAACTACTTAATGGTTTTTTAGCAATAATTTTAGTTTTATTATAAATAATTCAGAGTTTAATTCTGAAAATAGTTGTCTACTTAAAATTTCAGTTCTAAATATAACCCATTTCCTCAATATGACATAAAAATCATAGTGCATAATTTGAAAGTACTGTAGTTATAGGGGATGTCAGTAAATACTTTCAGTATAAACATTATCTGTGAAATATGTTATCTTGAATTAAACAAAATAACACAACTTTGGTTAAAATTATAACAATTTTTTTATATAGGCCAATGACAGATCACAGATAATTTTTATTTTTTAAAACACTAAACGTTTTGAATTTCTTTCCGAAATTCCTTTTCAAAAGCTCAATTTTAATCAAACAATTACTAAACATAACCTACTATTTATAAAATACATAACATATATAAAACATTAAAATCAACAAATTATAAAACTCTTAATAAATATCTCTTTACAAGTCAAATTTTTTCTTAAGAGTTTTATAATTTGTTGATTTTAATATGTTTTATTTATGTTATGTATTTTATAAATGGTACGTTAT
This sequence comes from Prosapia bicincta, assembly GCA_036971475.1. Lineage (NCBI taxonomy): Eukaryota > Metazoa > Arthropoda > Insecta > Hemiptera > Cercopidae > Prosapia > Prosapia bicincta. The sequence continues at coordinate 196,791,560 of JBAIZL010000002.1, forward strand.
GTTTTGTAATTGTTTAATTAAAATTGAGCTCATGAAAAGGAATTTCGGAAAGAAATTTGAATCGTTGAGTGTTTTAAAAAAGCAAAATTGTTTGTGATCTGTCATTAGCTTATATAAAAAAATTAATAGTTATTAACAGACATTAAATAAATATATAACATTTTAATGTTTTTTTTTATTAGTGTTACAGTTTTTTTTCTAATTAAATCTTTTTTTGGTTGTAGATGTAATCTTGTCTGGCATAGGTGCAGCGATTTGGGCAGTTGTGATAGCAGTTTGGGTCTATATTTTCCAGACACACAGAGCAGAATGGGGTGAATTTGGAGATAACATTTCTTTCATTATACCAACGGGAATTAAATAAAGATTTTTTTATTATCTATATTTGCTTTGAACCTTGCTGTACATATTTCACAATTATGTGAATAATTGTATATATATTTTTATGTAATGTATGCATTTAATTTGACAATATTTTTAATAATAAAATTAAAAAACTCTAACCTCCATGATCAGTAATTTTATTTTTTAAATTTAATAATACTGTTGTTTATTAATTTAATAATAATTGTTGATGGTCTAAGTCAAGGATGAATTCGTATAATTTCATAAAACATTTTGTAGAGGTTATGGGGATGAAAAGAAGTGAAAATTGACAAAATGATTCTTGAAACTTAAGAGAGAAATGCATTTCAATAAAGATTAAAATAACATAAGTATTTTGATATTGTTTAAAACAAAACATGTTACAGATTAAGTAATATTTTACTATAGTTTGTTAAAGGCTATATTAAAAACTATTTTTACAGTTCAACAAACCCTGCAGGCAGGTGTGGAATAGTTGCACCTACTGAGAAGGGATTTGGCATTCCTCACAGTACCCCACTGAGACATAGTTACACTTACACACAATGAATTAACAACACTATTTATATACATATGTACACTTACACCTTCACATAAGAACTTTTGACTGATCAGAACACCCGTGCGTTGGGTTTGATAAAAGGATCAGGACAAACTCTGATCAGAGATACTGTTCTGAGATGCTATACCAAAAATGTAAACATTGCTGTCGGTGCACCAGCCACTTCAGCCATCGGTCAAGGAGTGTCTACAAGCCTGTGCACAGTATTACAAGTACTCAACTGATGCGCACCCAGTTGAGCTATAGAGGAAAACTATAGTCTTTCAGAGTTCTGGAGGTTGGAAGTGTCGAAAATGATTTATGAGTCCCATAGTTCCACCCATTACGCTTTGTTAGCTCTAAACAAGTTTAACGAAAATATACCAATGTCAAACTTGGCTGGATCAAAAAGGCTATCGTAGGATTTACTGATCAATTTAGTGTTAAAACATTAGGTTATATATAGGTTGATAACATTAGAACTGCCATCACTTAAATACTTAGTATTTACGAATGCAGAGGCAAGAAAAGATCTGTTGAAAGTATCTTCTATCTTAACAAAACTATCACTGTATGTGCAGGAAGTCCATTTGTGTTCTATTAGAAAACTTAAAAATGGGACACTGCTTGTTGTGAGGCGTAATGAGCGGCAAACTCAATCACTTTTGGTCCCAGGTATCTCTGTCTGCCCAAGATCTTCAAGTTTCTCAAGGGGCTCATCACCTGAAGGGTGATATATGTCCCTTTAGAGGATATAAAAAATAAGCTGGCTTCTTAGTCAAATACTGACGTAGTGCCCATTATAAAAATGGAACAAGGTTTAAATATTCCAACAGCCTTGTTCATACTTATATTTAAGAAATAATAAATTAATTTCTGAATTTATGCACACATGCTATCAATGGCTCTCTGTAAGGCTGTATGTGCCTAACTCTAGGGGATGTTTTAAGTTCCTTGTTCTTGTTATATTAGCTCTAAATGTTCGAAACTGCAGTTATGCAGCTAATTTTGCGAAGAAGGCCATTTGATGATAAGGATTATATTAATGTTATGAGGTTATTCAACTATCCTAAATTTAAAGAGGGAACGTTTATTTACAGCTGCTCTATCTAGGCGTATCAGAAAATTGTATGCTGTTGCTCTGATCACAGCCATCTTGTAAGAACTGTGCTAATCTGTCAAAAAAAAAACGCTTAAATGAAGTAACTCATCTTCTTACAATTACTGTACATAGGCCTGTCCCATCTCTTGGTCAATGTAGAAACATGGCCGTAATTTGCTGCGGCACTTCTACTGCGATTCTTAGAGTAAGCTCTAAGCCCATAACACACCTCAAACCCCAAGCATCAGAAATAATCTCCTTTAAATAAAATAATAGAATTATTCACAGAAATATAAACAGAAATACAAGGTGTGGTAGATAAGTAATGAGACTCAATCTAGAAAAACAAATTTATTGATCCGATTTGTACAAAACGTTAATATTCTTCGAAGTAGTCGCCTTGGGCGTTGACACATCGTTGCCAGTGCGTTTTCCAAGCTACATAGGCCCCACTGTAGTCCGCTGGAGTTATCCCTGTTAGTGCCTTTGTGACAGCACGTTGGATGTCGGGAATATCGTCAAAACGATGACCCTCCAGGCATCTTTTTACCTTCGGGAATAGGAAGAAATCAGGAGGACTCATGTCAGGGCTGTACGGTGGCTGTGGCAGCACTTCAACTCCAATTCGGGTCAAATAGAAGGTCACGAGGAATGCTGTGTGCGCCGGAGCGTTGTCGTGGTGGAGACGCCAGCGTTGAGCAATGTCCTGTCGCTTCCGTTTGACGGCTTTGTGCAATCGCTGAAGGACTTCTTTGTACAATTCGGCATTAACAGTTTTTCCCTGAGGGAGAAACTCTTTGTGAATTAACCCCAGCTTGTCGAAAAACACAATGAGCAATGTCTTGACGCGGGACTTTGACATTCTTAATTTCTTCGGCCGCGGGGATGCCGATGTGTGCCACTCCGAGCTCTGGGTTTTTGTCTCCGGGTCGTACTGGAATGTCCACAATTCGTCGCCTGTTACTACGTTGTCTAAAAAGTCTGGATTATTTTCCAATTCATTCAACATCTGAGCAAACGTTCACTCATCGTTGCTTCTGTTCGGCGGTGAGCACTCGGGGGAACAATTTTGCGCAAACTTTCCTCATCATCAAATCTTGTGTAACAATTTGGTGGACCTTAAATTTATTCACGGAGACCTCATCGGCGATAATTTTGAGACTTAAACGACGGTCGAATTCCAGGACTTCTTTAACTTTGGCCACCGTTTCATCCACACAACTCGTTGAAGGGCGTCCAGATCGTTCCAGGTCTTCAACGGATTCCCTCCCGTTTTTAAATTCATTAAACCACCGGAACACTTGAGCTCTTGATAGGGCATCCTCTTTGTAGGCCTCCGTAATCATAGCAAAAGTTTCCGAAGCAGTTTTGCCAAAGTGAAAGCAAAATTTGATTGCACACCGGTGTTCTATCGAGCGATCCATCTTCAGCGTTTTCACAAATGTCACGGGCACACAAACAACGTATACGCGAAGGTCGACCCTCACTGCGCCAGAGCTACAACGCGACTGCAAACCGGTTCTATTGTTAGCTCAGATCCCCCACCATCATGTCTGCCGGTGGAGACCGCACTGCGAGCGACTGGGGCGCAGCGTGGCGGCCAGTCTCATTACTTTTCTACCGCACCATGTACTCTAAATAGGAAATGAGACGGCTAGATCAGAAATAAATTAAAAGAAAATCAGCATCAACACAACCTGGTACAAGAAAAATCATTCTAAAAGAGGGCCTAGTAGTATTAATCTATACCTAAAAACTCGTCAGATTCCATCTCTGAACAAATAGATAATGAATCCAAGAATTGAAGGCCAGAGTCTTGTTAACATCTCAAGCAAACCAGAAATCATCAATGGTAGTCTGATGATACTTTTCTAAACTGAAAATTGTCTTCATTTCAAAACAGTGATTCAATGGTAAGTTAGAAGTCACACGGAGGTTTTTAAGATAATCATGCAAGATTTGTCGCTAATGTTCATATATTTTCAAGAGATGCATTTTCATTAATAATTAAATTTCTATAAAAGGGAGTATTTAGTCTTTAGATTGTACTTGTTAAGGAAGAATGAGTTAGAGATGGCATAGCTATTCTAGTCCATTACTGTACTGATCTTGTTTCTTGGATCAACTCCCTTACCAGCTGTACTATTCAAATAGCTGCCCCATCTACCATCTGTTGTGTCTACTTGCTACATAATGATGACGTACAACAAACTAATTAAAAACTTGCCGTTTTTGTATTGTACATCTTGAGGTGTTTTTTATAAATTACACTTTTGGTATCACTGGCGAAAAACCCACTACTGGCTGATATTCTTCAGCAGACGCGTTTCACACTAGGTCAGTGCATTGTTCAATGCTGTGAGTCAGACAAGGTATCTTGCAAAACGCGTCTGCTGAAAAATATCAGCAAGTAGTGGTTTTTTGCCAAGTGATACCAAAAGTGCAATACTGATTTAGTTTGACCCAATAAGCCAGTTAGAGACTCCTTTCCTATTGCTGATTCATCTTACTACTACTATTAGTGTTCATTATTATCCTATTCACAAACTCTCCGTAAACATTATCTAATAATAAACACTTCTATAAAAGAAATAATTATATTTGGAATATAATAAATATTATAAGATAAATAAAGGCAAATAGTAGCATCTAATCAATGGTAAATATTGTTGGTAAAGTTAAACACAAATGAAATTTGTATGTATACACACACACATGCATGTGTGATTTTAGGCCTGACTGCTGAAATCACTCATTCATTTTTGAAAGAACTTGTTCTTGACAGACGGAAAATATTAACTCCTCTTTAAAGAAAGCGTTAAAAGTCAACTATGGAGTCATCATACAGGATTTGACTCTGTAGATGTGAACCCTGGACCCAGCCAGATGACATTCGTAGCCACTTAAAAAAAGATCATTAACCCTCTATGTCCAGAGGTGGGTTTTGAAAGAGACCATGCATTGCTTGAACCAACAATTGCTTGAATTAATTCTGGATACTTATGAATTCATTTGTAGAAATTTGAAACTATATGGCAATTGTGAAATGAACCTCATCCCTAAATTAAGTTCACCTTCCTGGAATTAAATTCCAGCAAGAGACTGTCCCAAGATGTATCTAAGGAATTCTTTCATTCATTATTGGAGAGACTTTTTACAAGTGATTCTACCTGTACACTTTCTTTCACTATATATGTTACAGGCAATGTATCAAGTCAGTCACTCTATAGAATGCCTAGTCATTCTTACATTGTTCAAAATTGATGGGCAAAGTATTTAAAAATTGTATTTCATACTTTGCCTGGCCATTCTATACAATGTCTGCCATGACTTGGGCAGAGCAGCAGGTTGCGACAAGCAAGCTCTGCCTTCCATGCCCTCACCACTACTAGTAGCCACCACTCTCCTGCACCACTGTCGCTGCCGTGCTTCATTAGTAGGCTACGATCAGTGTACTGTGAACAGTTTACATTTAAGATTAAAATTTAATGTAGAAATTACTAAAAGCCATAGGTTTACACTTTGTTCAACTTATGAAAAATGGATCCCTGCATTCTGGAATAAAAGTTGTTGGTTGACAATCATGAGTTAAATTAATTCCAGACAATTTACTTAAAATTTTTAAAAGTCTTTTTCGTTTACATTGTTAGTTAAAAGATTATATATAATGTTAGGCTAACTATGTAAAATTGTACAAAATCATTCTCATTTAAGACTTTGACAAAAGCTACTAGGCAAAGTATAGAATGCCTAGGTATTGTATAAAATGCCTGGAATAATCACTTTGCCTGTAACATATATGAACAAAAATCAACTTCATGAAACAACAAAATTTATTGTTTTTTATCTAACTTTGATTTGTCTGTTGTGGATTTTAATTCATACGTTTAGGTTTTAATAATATAAATATTAACATTTATTTAATGTATATTTTATGTAATTAACATTTCAGCCTAAATATTTCATAGAGAAAAATTAAAACATCAATAAATTGTTACTTTTATAATCACTGTGATTAAATAAATTTAATGGTAACTTCTTTTCTCTACATACCTGAACCTCTGTAATTTTATAGAGCAAAATGTAAGACAACCTGCTACTGTGCATATATAGTTAGGCATTTACATAATCAGATTGAACTATGTCTGGAGGATCTAGATTTGGGCACAGAAAATGCTTTATGTTCCTAGGCATTACCATGCCTTCTTGCTTGCTTGCCCAGTCATTCATGTACATAACAACTGCTATTATCTGATTCTCTGGAACAACAGAACCAATTCCAGGCACATCTTCCCAGTACTGGTCTTCCTCAAGAATAGTAAAACTTTTTGATTCAGAAGATATGACAGATTTTCTTTCTTCGCTCTTTTTTTCTGTAGAAATTTCTGTCTGATCCAGTTTTTCTCCAGTTTGAGTAAAAATGCCCAAATATTTTGTGCTTGGTAGAGAAGAAATTTCCTTTTCAAAATCCATTTTAGCTTGATATTCACTGGACGCAGACTTACTATCCCCACTGTCACAAATATCAACATTAGAAACAAATTTTTCTTGGAAGTCTTTTGAAATTTCAGTTTCAGCAGACTCTACTTGTGAATCTGAAACAGGTAATACATTTATATTTCGTATACAAATTTCTATTGTCTTTCTCTAGTAACTTTGTCTATGGTAGGTAGGCCAGGGACATGTGAAATTATGTGGTGGAGTCTCTAGGCAGACAGTTAATGCTTTGTTCCCACAATAACGCTTACTACTTTTTGGTTATTATAGTAATATGAGCTATATTATGTGATTGAGATGTTATTGACAATGGGTGTGGAAATGGAACACACTTTTTGTCCATTCTCTTTATAATACTCGGAGGTTTGTATATTAGCAGTAGACAGTGAAATGAATAGGGTGATTATAAATGTTATCGTTTATCAATAACTAGCAAAGTACACGCCATTCGTACAGGGTTGCCGTATATTTGTATTGATTTAATTTGTATTTGTATTTGGGGTGAATTTAATTTACTGAAATTAAATCCCAATGAATATATCAAACTATAGTTTATTGTGTTTAAAAGTGACTTTTACAGGTGATTACAAACACATTTACTATCAGCTGATTATGTCAAGTTAAGTATATAATAGAGTATAGATAATCGAGTGTTGAGGGAATTTTCAAGGCCAGTGGGACAGTGCACTGATGGAGTTTCTAAATAAAAATAGACCTTTGTGTTACCCAGGGACCATAAGAATGTCCATGTAATATTTCAGCACAATGGGTCCAGTAGTTTTTACGTGATTGAGTATCAGACACTGACAGACACCATTAGATTTTTATATAATAGTATAGATAATTATTAAAGATTAATATGCTAAGCTTCAAAGCCAAATATGTATAAACCTTGTCAGAAAATATATATTCTAACCAGAAATATATTTCCATTATCTGTTGATAATAAGATTTTGTGTAAACTAAATTTTATACTACATTTTTTCAAAAAGACAGAATATTCAACATGCAACAAAATTAAATAAATATAATTGAAACAAAGCCAAATTAAAGATAGGAAAGAGATATCCAGGTCGATAGAAAACATCTGATGGTATATGACTGCATTTACAGCAAATTAATTGATTGAGTGATTTTAAAGTAAATAGTTGTGTCCAGCTAACCGTACACTTGCTTACTCCCGCTTTGTCATATACTACCACTTATGAAAACATGTCACATTTTCAGAATTCTCTTAATATCAACAGCTTCTGCATTGGATATGTCTACACATATTTCAAGATAGTTTGTTAATTCATACTGAAGCTAATTTATTATCAAATTTATCTAATATCGACCGTCTCATGCAAATCCCTCATTCAGTTCAAAAAATTGTTATTTGCGTATAAAGATTATCTTCTCTAAGTCCAACAGAATATGTGAGGCAGAATCAAATATATATATACGTTATAAAGCTGACTACCATCATCAAATATATAGATTAAATTATGAGAGGTAAACTAGCAAAAGGGCCTTAACATATCTTTAAAATTTAATGTCCCTTTGTATTTATGGTCTATCTCCCCATCAGCTAACTACGCATTTGAAAATTCAACTTATGCAAAATTAGAGAAGGCTACGATCAGCCCAACGCATTTGAACAGAAACTGAGGAAACTAATTTTATAATTACTAACCATGAGTGTTTTGCCAGCCCTTATCATGTTTGTAGGAAAGTATTTATACTGACTCAACGCAGCCGTCTACCTCCCATCTCGCCTATTGCAATCTCTCAAAGCCAAGTGCACTGTTAAATGGTCCTGCCAGTACATTAGTCACAGAGATGCTGTGTATACTTTAATCTGAACATTTTAATGGAAAAGTAGGTTTACCCTTTTAATTAATGGCCTTGGTTATTACTCTCTCTTTAGGATAGAATGTGTCTTGATATATCTACAAGTGGCAGGGAGGAGTTTACATTTAAAGATAATATGAATAGTTCTTTCTTTAAAATTATTAATACACTCATCTTCATTTTTGTTAAAAATATTTCTATATATTTGAGTACAGTCTTCTACCTTTCCTAGTGTTCTAATATTCTTCTCTGTTGATGCGTTTCAGAGTGATTCCATTTTCAAAACTTAATGGAAGTTCCATTTTCAAAACAGTTTGGACAAACAGTACGATTTAAGTTAAAGTTCTTTTTTTCTTAAAATATCGTAATTCTTTCTTATTTATTAATATCAACTGTAAAAGGTTACTCAATGTTATATATCACCTCACTACTGAACCATTTGTCATCCTATGACAAACAAGCTTTATATCAAATAAAAATTAAATTTTTTAAAAATGTGAAAATATTTATGTAAAGTTTTACTTTTAAATGTCAACAACAAGACAACATAGGCATATAAAATGAAAATATATTTTAAAAAAAACCAGTGATGTGAACAAAAATTACAAGGAAAATTAGCAGTTAGGACAATTTTAAAGAGTTGAAACTCCAGATAGAGTGTTAGAATACAAGTAATAAGTACAACAGTAAAAAATAAAATAGTCATCTCTAAATCTCACCACACATGTGTTTTTAATAAAAACAAACACACTAGTTCATAATACAGGAACCACATAGTTTTTAAAGGCGACATCATCGCCGAAACTAGTCTGATTGTGTTATAAACTAGTGTGTTTGTTGTTATTAAAAGCAAATGTGTGGTGAGTTTTAGAGTTGACTAATTTATTTTTTACCATTGTGAATAGTTCTCACTAGCTAAGTTCTAATTAACTAAAATAATAAGCAATTTGGCCAGTAACACCTTGCCAGCTGGTCATAGAGAACAGCCAGAGGGGGTTGGAGTTTAAAGGAAGAGCAGGCTCTCTGGTAAGACTCTCAGGCTGTTAAAAGGGTCTAGATATTTTAAAAATACTTCAAATCGAGTAGAGGCTTTTCTTCGTAAAAGGAACGATTGTTTCAAAACGCGTCAACAAGTGAACCCTTGTTTTCACTTAGTTAAGTATTATTTAATTATAGAGTAATTAAACACATTAAGTAGCCCTGGGACCCCATTTGATAGCCCCAGGGTAATCTTGTTCCCTCCCCCCCAGAACAAAACTTATAACTGCACCCATGATGGTGACTCTTAGAATACCTGAAATTCATTAACCCGAGTTATTAAACAACTTTATTAATTTAAAACTTATTAGAATTAATAATAAAATTACTAACATACCTTGAACCTCTTCAGTGTGTGTAGAATGAAAAGACGAAACAAATTCTTTGCTTTCTTCTACTGAACTAGTGGATTGCTTACCCCCAAAATCAGCTGAATCTTGTATTTCATTGGCAATATTACTGTCTGGGGCATTTGCCTTTAAAACAGAACGAGAATATTGTAAGATTATGTCTCAAATAACGTGAAATTGTTATTATCTTCTATTTTATGATTTTCTCTGCCATTTCTTACTATTACTATGGCTGATTTATTTCAGAGCACTTTAGACACCAGAAATAAAAATGTAAACAGAAGGGATGGTAAAACAGAGCAGCAAGCAGACATTTGTAATTAAAAATGCTTAAAAATAAATATTCTTGAACAAGCGAATCCATAATTTTTTTTTCATCCGTTACATGTCTTTGTCTAAAATTACTATTTCATTAAAAATGCAACACCACGAAAATAAATTGAAGTTATTTGAATAACAAGAAAAGGTTTGTAACATCTATGAAAAACTAAATAAAAAACCAATACAAACATTATATTAGTTAATCATTTAAACAATAGTTTATGACTATCCGAACATTAAATTTTGTAACAAATTCTACATTGGACTAACAGGTCACAGCTTTAAACAAAGAGTCGAGGAATACCAATTCAATATTTTACAATCACATAAAAGAAACAGGACACAAATACACAGACATTTACCATAACCTAGAAATCCTTTCACATCAACAAACAAGGACCATATCTCAACACACTAGAACAAAATGAAATTTACAGACACACAAAAACACAAAATACAAACATATTAAAGAAACACGATATTCATAATTATTTTGCGTATTGCCTGTTGTTATTCTGATCAGCACTGAATCTACTTGAGGTTGATACCTATTACAACGGGGCAGGTGGGTGTTTTCTGTTGCTTGAATTCACAATTTAGTTCAAAGTACAATCGGAAAGGATAACAGAGAAACGGGCTATTTGTCAGCTTATCTTAAACTGTAATGTATGATATTTTCTTTATGTCATCCACATCAAAATATAAATTGGTCATGGCGGCGTATATGATGTTCAAATGGAAGTCAGTAGTTGTCAGAAAAATTTCGATAAGTGAAGGTGACATTTTGATTTAATTTTCAGATTTAATATTGACAATGATGATGACTGCATTGTGGAATCAAAAATGTTTTGTTTAAATAAATTTTTGCTTTTTAAATCTACTTCCACAATGCAGGTAAGTTGTTGGATTATAAATTTTAATTTACAAGATCACTAAATGACGTGGAAATTAAATTATTAAAGAATTATCGAAACTTTGTAGGTAAAATACTCATCATTTCCTCTGTTATTTGTCAAGTAATTAAAATAAAATTACTTATAAAAACAGCAATTTTCTGGAATGTGACACATAATCTCTTTAATGTGGATGTTTTTTAAAATTAAAGGTTTAACACTCATAAAAACCAAGAACTTGGTTCTAGGAAATTTATACATCTGGAAAAGTACGACTTTGGAAGCAAATTTTTATTTTATCATTTATAAAGTGATACTATGACTCTCATTTGTAAGAAAAGAATGTAGTTGATAAAATTTTTAACAGAAATAAAGTTTGTATGTATTACAAAATCCATCTTGTAAAAAAAATAACTTTATGTATTTGACAATTGTATTTTATATCTTGGTAACTTTTGATAACTTATTTCTTGCTCTGCAGATGTCTGAACAATATTTGATTAAAACAAATAAAAGACATACTCAAGACTCACAAATTAATCATTTATTAACTCATACGCTTTACAATGACAAAGTCATCATCATCAGTAAACTAAGCTCAAAGAACAGTTGTATATTTGATTGTTATGTTCAGGAGCCAGGACAATATAGGAAGGGGGCACAACCCAAGGAGTGGATCACCTTTGGAGAAATTTCGAACATTTTTATCTCCAGAAATCATATTGTATACTATTTTGGCACTTAAAATTACACAATTGTTGGGTTGAGGGATGGTGTTTTGCTAAAACATACTAGGCTATTTACATTTTTTTAAAGCTTTTTTCAGTAATCTTTTGCTTCCTAGAATTGGTGGATTAGAATAAATTTTTATAGGTTAATATTTTTATGATAAAATTAATTGGTTTGGGGGGGGCACATGCTCCCTGGTCATGTGCATTGTATTATCTCTAGTGTTATAGTTATGAAAACTTGAGAATGACACTTCTGCAGATTTCCTTACTGTATCATGTATAATGACTTTTTCTATATACGTGATGTTTTTTATGTACCTCTACAAAAAATTTAAAAAGGCTTTTAAATGTCTGGGAAATGGCCACATTTCTATTTATTATTTAGAGTCAACAATTGATAATTCTATTTTAACGAGAACATTAACTTAAATTTGTATGTTAAATCAAGTTTCTATTATTACAAAACCTAAAATATCCTTTCACTATATATATTATGAAAACGTTTCCTTTGAGATGAATAACCATTACAATACCACACTTGTTAGTATCATTCTTACCTCTTCAATGATCTCTACTTCTTCAGTGCCCCTATACTCTTCATTTGTTTCTTCTGTTACGGTTTCAATTTTTACTTCATTCTAAAAACATAAAAATTAAATTCATATGAATTCATTCCACCTTCACGTGAGCTACTAGCTATTACTACTGTAAATATCTTTACCGTAGTTATGGCTTTAGATCACAATAGGAAACTGCCTTCCTCAACAATCGTAAAAGTAAGTAAGTGGTACTATTGGCAAGTGTAACCTAAGTACAAGTATTTTTAGTTGAAAATTAAATACAGTAGTCTTGATAATTTTAGGTAAATAGGACCGAGACTCCCCTCGGATTAAATGGAAATACATTCCTGTACATTGGAAAAAATTGGAGTTTTAATGATCCATAATGCTAAAATTAAGAATGCACAAAATAAGCTTATAGAACTTTACATGAACTCAATTAATCCCTTTTACATTAGTTTATGACTATTTGAACTTTAATTTATTTTGTAAATTTGAAAAATTTCACTGAGACAGAACGATATTGATTGCTCCGTGGTGATCTTCCTCAGTCACATCAGACTCCTCCATGGTGTCTCAACATCAGACACTGCTGAAGATCGCTATGGGGAGCTATTGAAAACATTCTGTCTCAGTAAGGTTTTACAAATTTACAAAATAAATTAAAGTTCGGAAAAATCATCTTACAAGTATGCTACGAGTATTTAGTAAATTGACTTGTCATAATACCATTAATGAATAATATAATATATTTCCAAATCAAGTAAATCACAGAATCGTAAAATTTACTACAGAATAATCAAATTAAATTGCATGTAATTATTACAGAAAACTATATATAGATTGGGCAGATACCTAAAATTTATATTAAAAAATTATTTTTCTGATTCTCAATTCTCAAGTCCAGAGCCATCCTTAGTGGAGCGGCTGTTCCAGGTCTCCCGCTGAGGAAGGTCTCACGCCACAAGGCTTTACTTGGGATAAAAAATAAGTAAAGAGATTTGATTGGATGAAAATAATGTACAAATACATGTGCCAAATATATCCGTCTGATTATCCGCGCAATCTCTTAAATTATTGATTAATGACCAAACTTACAAACGATATATCGACATCACAACTAAAAGAATGCAAAATACGTTTGATAGCGGATTTCAATTACCGTAAATGAAAAAACAAACATGTAAATAATTACAAAGGTAAAAGTCAAAATAGTGGACTCAAAATCTCACACAAAATTAGTTTTTAATAAACACACACACAACAAGCTAGTTTCGGCGACGAAGTCACCTTCCTCAGTGCTTGGCTACTACTCAGTGAGTATACTACTCAAGCACTGAGGAAGGCGACTTCGTCGCCGAAACTAGTTTGTTGTGTGTGTGTTTATTAAAAACTAATTTTGTGTGAGATTTTGAGTCCACTATTTTGACTTTTACCTTTGTGAATAGTTCTCACTAGCTAAGCTCTAAGTAACTAAATATTATGGCATGTAAATAATTGGAAAATAACTTTATCAAAATTGATCTAAACACGCCATTTTGTGTGAGAATTTAAAATATTTTTTGGGGGGGAGACAATTTTTTAAAAAAGGCCTTGCAAAAGCCTTTTACTCCAGGCTAGGCTTTTTCTAAGGATGGTTCTGCTTAAGTTGATTCTCAATTCCTTTTCAAAGTTATATAGGTGTATATTATAATCTCTCATAATGAAGTTATTTAACATCTAGATCATATGGTGAAGCCTTTTAGAAATTGTTTTTAATATAATATGCTACAAAAAATGTCCAACCCTGGTTATGAATGTGAAACCATGGCAAACATATCACATAAAAGTAATGATTCGTTTAAAATTACAAATATGAACTTCAGTTCACAATTACAAAATAATGTCAGTAATAGACATTTCAGTTTGTAACTGGAGAAATTGGAACTACTTTTTCTTTGTGTTTTGTTTTGACATCTTTGAAGTGGTGATGAAGTAGTGGAAGCCAGAGACGTGGAGAGAGAGAAAGAGAAAAGAGAGCTTGCCTGAGTGAGAGAGAGACAGAGGTAATAAATAAACAGACCAGAATTCCAGTCATCTTTGTTGTTATGTTATAAATAAAAATAATATTTTTGTTAACTCAAATCAGCATTTGGCTTCAAAGCAACTAATACATAAGTTGATACTAATGCACAGTTAATACTAAGTCGGTACTAATGCAGAGTTAATACTAAGTCGATACTAATGCACAGTTGATAATCAATTATTTCTCCAATAAATTACACCCCACACATATTGTTTAGCAGTTAAACATCATACTTATAAAATAAATATTTACTGAGGAGTAATCATATTTTTATTATTCATATTTGTATTAAAAATAATATTTTTCTTACTTCCAAAGGTGTTACTACCTGTTCCTCAGTTTCATTGTTTGTATTACTAGGATGTTCTTCATCCTGAAATCATAAAAAAATATTATTTTCTATTTTTTTTTGTATTCTGAAATTTTTACAATAAAACCCATTATGTATAAATTTTAATAAAACATACAGTAGAGCCTCAATTATTAACCCTGACTATTAGAACTGTTGATTATCAGATCTTAAAAAAAAAAATTAAAACGGAAATGTCCTGCGGTTTCCAAAATTCTTCCTACATGTGCCCTTTCCGAAGCTAGTGTAGCTGCAGTGCCAATATTATTTGGATAATGAGTCACTGTGACTTTTGTCACGGTTCTATATAGTGCCGTCCTGTATAGTTGACTATATATTGGTCTGTCACCGTTGGTCTGTCACCACGTAGCCGAGACGGGCCCCTTGTCACTATTCATTGTGATTAGTCAGCTAATGAATCACTGACCTGGTACTGTGATAGTACTGTTTCACATGGGTTGTCTTACCATTTACAGATAAACTAAAAATTACAGATCAATCAGATATGGACTTTACGGATAAACAGTTGGCTGAGAAGTACGGTGTTGGACAAGAAACGATTTCAAACATTAAAAGGACAAACCTACACCTTTTTAAACTTCTTGTCAGTGTTTTAAAATAAAAATGAAAGTTCTTCAAGAAAATCAATAAAGATAGTAAAAAAGAATTAGAAGATTTGGTTTTCAAGTGGTTTTTGCATCAACGTTCTGTGAAAATCCCAATTTCAGGTCCAATTCCTTGTGAAAACGCCAAGATCTTAGCTCAGAAGCTTGGTTGTCAGTCCTTTAAAGCAAATAATGGCTAGTTGAGAAATTAAAGTTCAGTTGAAGTCTCCATGAATTATATTTAAATGGTGATAAGTTATCAGCAGACTTTAAAGCTGCAGAAAATTTTATTACAAAATTTAGAGTTGTAACAGATTCCTACAATACGGAGTTTATACAACGCCGATGAAACTAGTGCTGTTTGGAAAGCTTTGCCTTACTTTTCATTCAGGATGTAGACAAAAAAGATATTATGGCTAACCAAAAGTTAATAAATTTGAGGAATTATGCTTACATGATGCTGGAATCTTGGAGCTTGGTTATCTCATTACGGATTATGAATTAGGTCAGCTAGTCACGACAATTTATTAGTAGCAGGTATAAATATTAGCCCAGATAGTCATCATCATTTGTTTGATTGATTTGTTTTTTTAATGAGAGTTTATTTTCTGATATTTCATGTGTTAGACTAGATGTCTATAATTTTTAGGGGATATTTATCAATTCCTAAAACTTACAGCATAAATAAAGATAGATATTTATGGCCCATTGACCTTTTGTCAGGGATCTAAATATAATAGAATGATTCAGCAGTTTTTACATCAACTGGAATGAGAAACTTAGTACAGTTTTACTCAATGCTGTTCAGTAAATATATATTTATAATTAGTGTATTCTTATGTACATATGAAATGAACAATAGTAGTGGGAGCCTAGAATCTAAAGCAAACTTCAAACTGTAATTAGCTAAACACTTTTAAATGTTTTAACTTGCCTATAGTAGCACTTACTTTGCTTATTGAGGACGGCCGTTTCGGGAGATGTGTCTCTTTGTCAACTCAGACCGTAACTGATCTCAAGGTTTACATAGGTTAGGGTGGGGATCCTCAACAAGCAAAGTAAGTGCTACTATAGGCAAGTTTAATACATTTAAAAGTGTTTAGTGATTACTAGTAGCTCATGTGAAGATGGTAGCTTCTAATATGTTTTATTAATTATAGTAAATTACTATAGGTATTACATATAGTAATAATACAATTATTTAAAACCTTAAAAAGACTCAATGAAGTTTTAGTAAAAAATTTAATAAAATAATGCACAAAAGTAGTGAGTCATAAATTCACCTAAAAAGTACTTATTTCAAATAAACATGAAAAAAATGTGTTAACATACTCCATAAAAGTAATATGTATTTTACTTACAGTATCATGTATCAGATTGTTTGCTTCCTCTGGTTCTGTTAGTGAACTCTCAACCTAAAATTAGCAAAAAAATTAATATATATAAAAATATTATATATAATAATAATTTTTATATTATATAATAATAAAAAAAATTAAATTACCCCTTATAGTAATAGCAAAATGTGTGTGCCCTGAATGCCAGGTAGGCTCACTCACACAAAGGCAGACAATTAGGATGGGCCGTATTCCTTCCGGTCCACTTAGTCACCTAGTAGTGCCTTAGTCACCTCTGTTTATTAGTCACCTAGTAGTGCTTCCTTGATCAAACTCTATTTTTTTAAATTTGATAACAAACCTCATAAAGCTTAGCATAAATTAATTCTGCACATCATTATGAGAAAATACCAAACAGTGTACAATTTATTATCACTGTTCATGAGGGACAACATGAAATAAAAATTTGTTAACTGCATTGCCATACTAATAACTACTAAAGTAAAACGTGGGTTGTTCGGTATCATTTTTCTTGTAATTTTAAGCAGAATCAATATTTATTAACTATTTTTAGATAAAATTACAACTTAAAAAGTTAGAGTTTGGTTAGAAGATACCACCAAATGACCAATGGAGCGGAAATATGGCCATTCTCGGGTCTGTCCTAATCCTTTGCGCTCGTAAAGGCGAGTGTGCATGCGTGTGAGAGAAACTGACCGGAGGTTCAGGGACATTCGCATTTTGCTACTACTATAGCTTTAAGTTCAGTAACATTTGCAAATAAATTTTTTTTAATTATAATAAAACAAGATCCATTTGATATTTAGCCTAGCTCAGTAATTAAAAAAATAAAGTTTTAAGAATTAAGAGCAATCATTTTATGCGAAATTATTCTAAAACTATTAACAATGCAACTGGTTAAACATTTTCAATTTTATAAAATATTCTTGATTTTTGTAATCCATTATGTTCGGTGAATCTTATTAATCACTTAAACAATAGTTTATGACTATCCGAACTTTAACAAATTTACTAAATATAAAGTTCGGATAGTCATAAACTATTGTTTAAGTGATTTAAAAATACTAAAACAAGAGATATCTACTAATACATTCACATAACTAAACCTGAACTTTTCAATTTAAAAAAATTGAAAAACTAATGATAAAATAATTTATGAGCTAATACAGTAAAAAAAATTATTGCCTATAATTTTTTTTTAAAATCTTACTTTTTCAGTAGCCTGTTGAGGAATTTCTTCTGATGGTACACTCTGATCAGCTGTCCAAAATTCTGTATTCTCTTTTTCCTAAAAATGTAAATTGTTCTAAAGCTATCTGTATAGTTAAAGCTATTACTATTTAATTTACAATACTATATACATGCATAAATATGTATACACACTTGGGAGGTGGTTTTCACACTTGGAACCATGTTCAAGAATTATTTTTAAATTTTACTATATGTCCTAGCACAATAATTTTAATTTATTATATATTTTTTTATATTCTCCAATTGAGTCTAAAAAAACGTAAATTTTGCACTAAACAATTTTATTTGTTTTTTTTAGGTAAATGGCCATTGTAAAATTTAATGCAGTTGACATAATCCAGGAAAGAATTGTAAATGATAAAAGGGATACAAAAATCTACTACCAATAGTAGATTTATTTCTTGTATCTCTTAACTCTTTTGTAAATACATTAATTATCATACCTTTTCACTGGCACTTATCAGATTGTATTTCGGGAGTTGCCCAACTCTACACTTCTACCAAAAATATTTTAAAAAATATCTGACACTTTTTATTTTTTAGGGAACCACTTTTTCTTAAGCTAACATTAACAAAGTTATCTATAACTGTAATAAGTATAATTTATCAGTTTTTGAGGTTCAAATTATACACACAATTAAAAATAAATTATTCTCTTTATGAAATAACATTATTTTTATTAAACCAAATATAATAATTTCAGCCATATATTACTATTAAAATCTCTGCTTTAATATATGTATAGTTTTAAATACTAAAATGAAATACATTGAAATAAAAAGATAAAAACTTAAATAAAAAACAACTTAACAAATGATAATGAATACATGCAAACTTCCATATAACAAATACCACAGAACTTAAAAAAAAACCATTAAATAGAAATTTCTAACTGGTACATAGTAAATTGTCAGGAAGCAATATATATAACCTATAATGGTTAATGTTCATTGTTTTTATTAAAAATAAAAATTGTGAATAAATTAAAACAAAAATTGTAAATTATTTTTCAATAGCAATATTATTCCAATATTTTTCAGCAGACTCGTTTCATAATAGATCAGTGCATGTTCAATGCTAGGAATTCTAAGAACTCAGCATTTATAGATGTACAGGCCTACAGTACATTCCCATACTCCCACCATTTTCTTTTATCACTCATTTCAATGTTGCAGTATCATTAGGAGACTGTGGTTTTAACGCAAGTAACGGTTGGAAAAGGAAAAATGCACTTTTCATCGACAACTGCCCTGCACATCCGCATGACATCAATTCCAAACTGAAGAGTGTCAATGTGTTTTTCTTTCCACCAAATGTTACATTGATACTTCAACCACTCGATCAGGGAGTAATAAAAAATTTAAAGCTACACTACACTATAACAAATACCACAGAACTTAAAAAAACCATTAAATAGAAATTTCGAACTGGTACATAGTAAATTGTCAGGAAGCAATATATATAACCTATAATGGTTAATGTTCATTGTTTTTATTAAAAATAAAAATTGTGAATAAATTAAAACAAAAATTGTAAATTATTTTTCAATAGCAATATTATTCCAATATTTTTCAGCAGACTCGTTTCATAATAGATCAGTGCATGTTCAATGCTAGGAATTCTAAGAACTCAGCATTTATAGATGTACAGGCCTACAGTACATTCCCATACTCCCACCATTTTCTTTTATCACTCATTTCAATGTTGCAGTATCATTAGGAGACTGTGGCTTTAACGCAAGTAACGGTTGGAAAAGGAAAAATGCACTTTTCATCGACAACTGCCCTGCACATCCGCATGACATCAATTCCAAACTGAAGAGTGTCAATGTGTTTTTCTTTCCACCAAATGTTACATCGATACTTTAACCACTCGATCAGGGAGTAATAAAAAATTTAAAGCTACACTACACTATAACAAATACCACAGAACTTTAAAAAAAACCATTAAATAGAAATTTCGAACTGGTACATAGTAAATTGTCAGGAATCAATATATATAACCTATAATGGTTAATGTTCATTGTTTTTATTAAAATTAAAAATTGTGAATAAATTAAAACAAAAATTGTAAATTATTTTTCAATAGCAATATTATTCGGATATTTTTCAGCAGACTCGTTTCACAATAGATCAGTGCGAGTTCAATGCTGTGAGTAACAGAAAAGACTATGGTACAACAGTACTAATAACTTTGATGCACAGAAAAATTCATTATGAAGAAGTTTGATTGTATATTGATCATTAATATAAAACAAACTTATATCTTCTTCAATTAATTTACATTCTTTTCAGTCTCAATAAATATCAACTGAATCTGCACAATTATTCCACATATTTAGAAACTAATGATGAATATTATTATTTAAAATGAAAATAAATTAATTAAAGCAACTGAAATACTGAAGGAGTAGTTTTTGGATCTATTTTTTTATAAAAAAAAACAAAAATACTTCAATAAATATTAGTACGAATATATGTCTATTGGAAAGAGCAACATACTAATTCATGATCAAGAGTTTTTAGAGAAAAACTAGAAGCTAGAGTGAAGATGAAATCAAATAAAAAAATTTAATACTAAATTAATAAAACCATTAAATAAAATAAAAGTTAAAAACTGTTAAACTTAGTGAACTTATTCATATTAAAAATGTATTAACATAATACACTAATTAAGTGTAATATACAAATACAGTCGAACCTCTATATAACGAATTTTTACCTGGTCCCATGACATTTTAGAAGTTATACTGCTTATTTACCTCTATGTAACGAATTTCGGACCTCTCAATAACGAAGTTTTTTCTTCACTTCAACCGAAGAAATGTAGTGTTGTATAGGGAGCTCACAATGTCATTTCCAGGAAATTGTTTATTTTCAGCAGGAAGATCAACAAAACTAAGAATGGTAGGCGAAACACATGTCGGCAATTGACTGCATGTTATAGTTCGGTTCAGTTAAGAATGCAGTGACTCATCAGTTAGGAATTCTAAAAACTCAGCATTTATAGATGTACAGGCCTACAGTACATTCCCATACTCCCACAATTTTCTTTTATCACTCATTTCAATGTTGCAGTATCATTAGGACACTGTGGCTTTAACGCAAGTAACGGTTGGTAAAGGAAAAATGCACTTTTCATCGACAACTGCCCTGCATATCCACATGACATCAATTCCAAACTGAAGAGTGTCAATGTGTTTTTCTTTCCACCAAATGTTTCACTGATACTTCAACCACTCGATCAGGGAGTAATAAAAAATTTAAAGCTACACTACAGAAAAAGAATTTAAAAAAAGATTCTGACTATAAGTTTTCATAAGCATTAGATAACTTATCATAATAGCCTATACAGAGTAGACCCTATGAAAAATATTGAATATGGATATCTAATACTGTACAGTGAAGAAACATTCTGAAATCATCAATAAAACATTTTTAACAACTTGAATTTCAAATAAATTGAGACATTATAAAAGATTATCTTATATTAACATTGGCCTATTACACTAACTACGCTCTCGATATTATACTGTATCCCTTTTATTACCGTACGTACTGTGACGGGCAGAACACTGGCACAATTGCCACCAAGAGGGAAAATAGTTAAAAGTAAAGCCAGGTTAAATTTTTTTGTTATGACATTAAGCCAAGCCATTGAGAAAGGGGTTAAAAAATTTAAAGTAACTTATAGGGGGTCATTTGCAAGGGGAAAATTGTCAAATTCGGCCTAAAATTACAAACGACATTTCCATAGATGCAGAACAACAAATAAAGAACAATGACAAGAATAAGAAAAATTCCTTAGAAGCACGGGAAAAGAGTTATGCAGCCCGAAATGAAAACAAGTAAATTAATTTCTTTTAGGATGTCATTTCCTTTCTCACAATCTGGCAGTGATGAAGACAGACACGCGCATCTAGGTAGGCAAGTTGGAGAAATATCGATTTTTGATTGGTCTGATCGAAACGCGGGAAAAATTGCTACAACAACGAGCTCAACGGTTAAAGAGGGGCAAAGCGTTACTTGGCATCGAGAGATGGTGTGAGAAGGTTGGTCAAGGGAGTTCACGTGAGTAGTAGCCGCGAAGAAATGAACTTTTGTTTTAAGTGAATAACAACTATCAAAAACGATGGCACGACGATAGACGGTTGTGTTTCGCTGAAATGTAGGAAGTGCTGTTTCATAAATGGGGCCCTTTCGGATTAAGATCTATCCGAAAGCGGTGCTCATAACTAAGACCTAAAGGTGCTGCGTCATAAGTCTTAAAGTGTTTCGGAAAAATATATAAAAATGCAACTTTATTTGTGGTACGGATAGGGAAGTATGCAGTGTTTTAAATAGAGACAAAGGTTTTTAAGAGAAGAACAGTTTTAATTTTGAAATAGCAAAAGTAGAAAATTAACGATAAACTTTGTAAAAGCTTGTAGTGTTTTAAAAATGGTGTTTAGAACAGTGTTTCATTTAACTTGCAAATCAAAATTTAACCATCAAGTGCTTAATATCCACAAGATGCCCATGCAGAGGATGCGTAGACAAAGGACGACACCGTGGGAACAGAACAGGAGCTGTATGCAGGGCGTTGGCCATTTCAAACAAAGGGACGAGGGTTTTCAACATGGCGGACTTCTCTTTTTAAATTTTGGATGGAGCTATAAGCGTCACTTGGAGCCGGCATGAAAGCAACCCCCCCTTCGATGTTCCATGGAAACACCTGAGGGAGAGGGAAGACTCTCAAGCCTTTGTCCAACGGAAAAATTAAGGTCAGACCTGTACAGTTTTCTTTTTGCAGATGGGAGTTTTTGTTTTGATAAAATTTTAAAAGGGGAAATTGTTCATTAAATTAAATTCATTTAAAAATAGTAGATTCCAAATTGTTTAACTTAAAAGATAGGAGCTGATGGCTTTGTTTAAGGGTGGGGATAAAAGAAACAAAATGGCGCAAGACTCATGTTAGAGTATAGCACTTAAATTCTAAAAAGATATTTTAAAAATGTAATTTTGAAATAATAAATTCTTAAAGGGTTTAAACTTGAAATAAATTGAATTGAAAACAAATATGTTCAAACTTATTAACAAACAAAATTAGTAGAAAGATCAGAAAATAGAGTTAAAAAAATAGTTGCATTTTAAAAGTGTAAAAATCAAGTTCTATGTTTCAAGATGGCCGCCAGTGAGATTGTTTATTTACATCAGTTGACTGGAAGGTCAAGCGTTACTATGTAGCATTTGAAGAAATGAAAGGACTTTAAAAGAAATGTTTGTTTTTGTTAAAAGGAGTTGTTTAGTAAATGACAATTTTAAATAAATCGTTTTTGGTTTTAAATATAAATGTTTTTAATAAGAATTAAAATAATATTTTCTGTTTGTTTAAAAAAGGGTTATATCGAAATTTCAAATTTTTATAAAATAAATTTTTGGGTATAAATAATACAGATTGAAATCAATTGTTGTTTTTTAAATTATATGAGGTAAATTTATTAACAAATAAAAATAAATTACGTTAATTTGAGATAAGAAATTTTGGTTTAAATTAAGAAAGGGTTGTAAGGAACAAATAATAAAGCAAATATGGAGATAATATAATTTTAAAATAAATTTTAAATTTTTTAAAGTTGAGATTTAGTAAAGAGAAAAATATAACTATCAAATATGAGTTTTCATAGGATTAAATGGGTCTAGTGATTGTTCATATAAATAATAGGTATTTTGGTTCATGTTTTAGATGTAAGGAATAATTTGTTTTGTTTTGGTATTAATTTATATATATATATATATATATATATATATATATATATATATATATATATAAATAATAAGATGTTTTTTTTTGTAGAGATATATAAAAAAAGAGATATATAAAAAAGTATAGCAAGTTTAAATTGAATAGTATGGTTTTGTTTTTATTAACTAAATTCATTGTTTGATAAATATTAATTAAAATTTTATGAAAATACAATTTTCCTTCAGAAATTGTGTTGTTTACATTGTTGTATAGGTTAATTAAATGTCAATGCATTTTATTTCACAAAAGGAAAGGGATAAAAGATTAATTTTGTAAAAGGGTTAAATAAGGGGTTTTGTAAATGTGTTAAATGATCTTCAATAACTATAAAAATGTTTTATATCAGATTCAATCATATAATTAGTTGAAACTTTGGGTTTTAATTTTTCAAATAAATATGGGTTTTTCTTTCAGTAAATGAGTCAACATTGTTAAATATAAATATGAGTTATTAATTAATTCAGATTACAAGCTTATATCGTTAAATAGGTGCATTTGTAAGTTTATAACATGGATTCTATCTTAGAGGAGTTTGATAAATTTTAATTTATGAAAATAATATAATTTCAGGTGATTGTTAGAAACTGATTGGTAAAATAATGTTAATAATCACAAGTCGTTGGAATGTACAAAAGGGTAAAACTTTCCCAGTTAGAAGAAGGGTTAAAATAAAGTTTTAAGATTTGTTTTTGATTTAAAGTAAAGGGTTAAATTGTTTAAAGATTAAATAGTTTAAATTCAAAGATTTTGGTAAATGAGTTGGAGATAAAGTTTAATCCTGTAGTTAGTTGTTTTGAGGTTTCTTTTTATGAAAATAGTTTTTAACTTTGTTATGTATAAATGTTTTAAATTGGGAGGGTTAATTTTAAATATATAATAAAAAATCAATTGGGAAAGGTTTTGCATTTTGCTATATTCTTGTTGACTGTGAACAAATTTCAAATTAATAATTAATTGGTAAATTTTTCTGATAAAATAATATAAGCAAGTAAGATGTTTTCAATGTTAAATTGTTTTAAATTGATAGGGTTTTCTGGGTAAAATGTAGTGCTTACTGTGCCATGCACATTCAAATAAATAAATGTAATTTTTAAAAATAAATATTTTTTTTACTAACTTGCAAACATATTGAGTTTTCATATAAACAAGTTTCTTACACTATCCTACAAAGATGGTCATTTCTCCGGTTATATGCCTTTCAAAAGAACTCCTTCCCAGGATGTCTCACCCAAAGGGTTAATTCTCAGCAAGTTAGGTTTTTTGTTTTAAGTCCAGGGATTTATCCACTGGCAGAATTTGGCGAGCAATGCACAGCGTTCGTAACTTCGGCTACGAACGGCTCGTAACAAATTTCTTACCCTGCAGCCGGCGCGGGTGTTGGTCATGCGCTTGGAGTTGGTTGACGGTAGGGTTGACCGCTCAGGTAAGTGAGCGTGGTGATCAAAGGGGATGGCACGCGCTTTTGGCGTGGGCCGGTCCGTTGCAGTACGTAGTGCGGTATGCGTATTGCGGTAAGATCAGTAAGATTCGGTGGGAGCATTCTTGACAACACAACCTCTCAATAACAAATAGCTCTCTACAACAAATTTTTTCTCTGGATAATCGTCTTCGTTATACAGAGGTTCGACTATATTTACACAAAAAAAACATTTATAAAATATTGTTCAGTGCGTTATACTCTATGTATCAGAGGTATGGGATGTTAAAAAAGCTAATAATAGCAAATTAATGACGATTGAAATGGAATATTTATGACGAGGTTGCGGTTAATCGAGAATTGAAAGGGTCAAAAATAAAAAAATACATAACAAATTGAAAATGGATAAAAATTTAAGGAAGGAGTTACAAAAAAGAGAATTAGCATGGTTTGGAGACATGGTAAAAAGGATGGCATATGACTGGTGGACCTGTAAGGTACTAGAGTACATCCCTCTGAGAAAAGAAAGAGAGGACACCCATGAAGTTGTTGGCATAATGACATCGACGAAATAATGACTGCAAGAAACCTAGAAAAGGCATTAACGTATGAGGGAAGAAATTGGAAAATGAGGATGGAGAGGCGGCAACAACTGTAATAGATCCGTTGTATATGTAGCGTTGAGTAGAAGTGATATACCAGTACATTGGAAAGTCATTTGTACAGTTGGATGTCTATATACACTATAAATATTTTCATATAAAAGACAGAATATTGTTTCTGCTTTAGTTTTATTTACAAAATATTTACCCATCCATCACTCACTCAAAAGCGACATGTCCCTGTGATAAATCAAAACACATTTCAGGATAAAGTACATGATTATGTGGATAAACAAACGAGCTGAGCACATGGATATAACATGTATCACATGTATGTTTTTTGCCTTTTCAATCAAAGAAAAAATACAGAAAATATAATAAAACACACAAGTAAAACAATAAACAAAGTTTAAGTTACTCACAGAATTCTTAAAAATCAAGGTCGCAAAGAACAATAAACACTCAAGTATGGCTGAAGTTTAACACTAAATGCCAACAACAAACACAATCACTAATAACAGGATCTCTTACTGAGAAGTCTAACACTAAATGCCAACAACAAACACAATCACTAATAACAGGACCTCTTACTGAGAAGTCTAACACTAAATGCCAACAACAAACACAATCACTAATATCAGGATCTCTTACTGAGAAGTCTAACACTAAATGCCAACAACAAACACAATCACTAATATCAGGACCTCTTACTGAGAAGTCTAACACTAAATGCCAACAACAAACACAATCACTAATATCAGAACCTCTTACTGAGAAGTCTAACACTAAATGCCAACAACAAACACAATCACTAATAACAGGACCTCTTACTGAGAAGTCTAACACTAAATGCCAACAACAAACACAATCACTAATAACAGGACCTCTTACTGAGAAGTCTAACACTAAATGCCAACAACAAACACAATCACCAATATCAGGATCTCTTACTGAGAAGTCTAACACTAAATGCCAACAACAAACACTATCACTAATATCAGGATCTCTTACTGAGAAGTCTAACACTAAATGCCAACAACAAACACAATCACTAATAACAGGACCTCTTACTGAGAAGTCTAACACTAAATGCCAACAACAAACACAATCACTAATATCAGGATCTCTTACTGAGAAGTCTAACACTAAATGCCAACAACAAACACAATCACTAATAACAGGACCTCTTACTGAGAAGTCTAACACTAAATGCCAACAACAAACACAATCTCTAATATCAGGATCTCTTACTGAGAAGTCTAACACTAAATGCCAACAACAAACACAATCACTAATATCAGGATCTCTTACTGAGAAGTCTAACACTAAATGCCAACAACAAACACAATCACTAATATCAGGACCTCTTACTGAGAAGTCTAACACTAAATGCCAACAACAAACACAATCACTAATAACAGGGCCTCTTACTGAGAAGTCTAACACTAAATGCCAACAACAAACACAATCACTAATAACAGGACCTCTTACTGAGAAGTCTAACACTAAATGCCAACAACAAACACAATCACTAATATCAGGATCTCTTACTGAGAAGTCTAACACTAAATACCAACAACAAACACAATCACTAATATCAGGATCTCTTACTGAGAAGTCTAACACTAAATGCCAACAACAAACACAATCACTAATAACAGGACCTCTTACTGAGAAGTCTAACACTAAATGCCAACAACAAACACAATCACTAATATCAGGATCTCTTACTGAGAAGTCTAACACTAAATGCCAACAACAAACACAATCACTAATATCAGGACCTCTTACTGAGAAGTCTAACACTAAATGCCAACAACAAACACAATCACTAATATCAGAACCTCTTACTGAGAAGTCTAACACTAAATGCCAACAACAAACACAATCACTAATAACAGGACCTCTTACTGAGAAGTCTAACACTAAATGCCAACAACAAACACAATCACTAATAACAGGACCTCTTACTGAGAAGTCTAACACTAAATGCCAACAACAAACACAATCACTAATAACAAGACCTCTTACTGAGAAGTCTAACACTAAATGCCAACAACAAACACAATCACTAATATCAGGATCTCTTACTGAGAAGTCTAACACTAAATGCCAACAACAAACACAATCACTAATAACAGGACCTCTTACTGAGAAGTCTAACACTAAATGCCAACAACAAACACAATCACTAATATCAGGATCTCTTACTGAGAAGTCTAACACTAAATGCCAACAACAAACACAATCACTAATAACAGGACCTCTTACTGAGAAGTCTAACACTAAATGCCAACAACAAACACAATCACTAATATCAGGATCTCTTACTGAGAAGTCTAACACTAAATGCCAACAACAAACACAATCACTAATAACAGGATCTCTTACTGAGAAGTCTAACACTAAATGCCTACAACAAACACAATCACTAATATCAGGATCTCTTACTGAGAAGTCTAACACTAAATGCCAACAGCAAACACAATCACTAATAACAGGATCTCTTACTGAGAAGTCTAACACTAAATGCCAAAAACAAACACAATCACTAATATCAGGATCTCTTACTGAGAAGTCTAACACTAAATGCCAACAACAAACACAATCACTAATATCAGGATCTCTTACTGAGAAGTCTAACACTAAATGCCAACAACAAACACAATCACTAATATCAGGATCTCTTACTGAGAAGTCTAACACTAAATGCCAACAACAAACACAATCACTAATAACAGGACCTCTTACTGAGAAGTCTAACACTAAATGCCAACAACAAACACAATCACTAATATCAGGATCTCTTACTGAGAAGTCTAACACTAAATGCCAACAACAAACACAATCACTAATAACAGGACCTCTTACTGAGAAGTCTAACACTAAATGCCAACAACAAACACAATCACTAATATCAGGATCTCTTACTGAGAAGTCTAACACTAAATGCCAACAACAAACACAATCACTAATATCAGGATCTCTTACTGAGAAGTCTAACACTAAATGCCAACAACAAACACAATCACTAATATCAGGACCTCTTACTGAGAAGTCTAACACTAAATGCCAACAAAAAACACAATCACTAATATCAGGATCTCTTACTGAGAAGTCTAACACTAAATGCCAACAACAAACACAATCACTAATATCAGGATCTCTTACTGAGAAGTCTAACACTAAATGCCAACAGCAAACACAATCACTAATAACAGGATCTCTTACTGAGAAGTCTAACACTAAATGCCAAAAACAAACACAATCACTAATATCAGGATCTCTTACTGAGAAGTCTAACACTAAATGCCAACAACAAACACAATCACTAATATCAGGATCTCTTACTGAGAAGTCTAACACTAAATGCCAACAACAAACACAATCACTAATAACAGGATCTCTTACTGAGAAGTCTAACACTAAATGCCAACAACAAACACAATCACTAATATCAGGATCTCTTACTGAGAAGTCTAACACTAAATGCCAACAACAAACACAATCACTAATAACAGGATCTCTTACTGAGAAGTCTAACACTAAATGCCAACAACAAACACAATCACTAATATCAGGACCTCTTACTGAGAAGTCTAACACTAAATGCCAACAACAAACACAATCACTAATAACAGGGCCTCTTACTGAGAAGTCTAACACTAAATGCCAACAACAAACACAATCACTAATAACAGGACCTCTTACTGAGAAGTCTAACACTAAATGCCAACAACAAACACAATCACTAATATCAGGATCTCTTACTGAGAAGTCTAACACTAAATGCCAACAACAAACACAATCACTAATAACAGGATCTCTTACTGAGAAGTCTAACACTAAATGCCAAAAACAAACACAATCACTAATAATAGGACCTCTTACTGAGAAGTCTAACACTAAATGCCAACAACAAACACAATCACTAATATCAGGATCTCTTACTGAGAAGTCTAACACTAAATGCCAACAACAAACACAATCACTAATATCAGGATCTCTTACTGAGAAGTCTAACACTAAATGCCAACAACAAACACAATCACTAATAACAGGACCTCTTACTGAGAAGTCTAACACTAAATGCCAACAACAAACACAATCACTAATAACAGGACCTCTTACTGAGAAGTCTAACACTAAATGCCAACAACAAACACAATCACTAATAACAGGACCTCTTACTGAGAAGTCTAACACTAAATGCCAACAACAAACACAATCACTAATAACAGGACCTCTTACTGAGAAGTCTAACACTAAATGCCAACAACAAACACAATCACTAATATCAGGATCTCTTACTGAGAAGTCTAACACTAAATGCCAACAACAAACACAATCACTAATAACAGGACCTCTTACTGAGAAGTCTAACACTAAATGCCAACAACAAACACAATCACTAATATCAGGATCTCTTACTGAGAAGTCTAACACTAAATGCCAACAACAAACACAATCACTAATAACAGGACCTCTTACTGAGAAGTCTAACACTAAATGCCAACAACAAACACAATCACTAATATCAGGATCTCTTACTGAGAAGTCTAACACTAAATGCCAACAACAAACACAATCACTAATATCAGGATCTCTTACTGAGAAGTCTAACACTAAATGCCAACAACAAACACAATCACTAATAACAGGATCTCTTACTGAGAAGTCTAACACTAAATGCCAACAACAAACACAATCACTAATATCAGGATCTCTTACTGAGAAGTCTAACACTAAATGCCAACAACAAACACAATCACTAATAACAGGATCTCTTACTGAGAAGTCTAACACTAAATGCCAACAACAAACACAATCACTAATATCAGGATCTCTTACTGAGAAGTCTAACACTAAATGCCAACAACAAACACAATCACTAATAACAGGATCTCTTACTGAGAAGTCTAACACTAAATGCCTACAACAAACACAATCACTAATATCAGGATCTCTTACTGAGAAGTCTAACACTAAATGCCAACAGCAAACACAATCACTAATAACAGGATCTCTTACTGAGAAGTCTAACACTAAATGCCAAAAACAAACACAATCACTAATATCAGGATCTCTTACTGAGAAGTCTAACACTAAATGCCAACAACAAACACAATCACTAATATCAGGATCTCTTACTGAGAAGTCTAACACTAAATGCCAACAACAAACACAATCACTAATATCAGGATCTCTTACTGAGAAGTCTAACACTAAATGCCAACAACAAACACAATCACTAATAACAGGATCTCTTACTGAGAAGTCTAACACTAAATGCCAACAACAAACACAATCACTAATATCAGGATCTCTTACTGAGAAGTCTAACACTAAATGCCAACAACAAACACAATCACTAATAACAGGACCTCTTACTGAGAAGTCTAACACTAAATGCCAACAACAAACACAATCACTAATATCAGGATCTCTTACTGAGAAGTCTAACACTAAATGCCAACAACAAACACAATCACTAATATCAGGATCTCTTACTGAGAAGTCTAACACTAAATGCCAACAGCAAACACAATCACTAATAACAGGATCTCTTACTGAGAAGTCTAACACTAAATGCCAAAAACAAACACAATCACTAATATCAGGATCTCTTACTGAGAAGTCTAACACTAAATGCCAACAACAAACACAATCACTAATATCAGGATCTCTTACTGAGAAGTCTAACACTAAATGCCAACAA
Source organism: Prosapia bicincta (assembly GCA_036971475.1). Lineage (NCBI taxonomy): Eukaryota > Metazoa > Arthropoda > Insecta > Hemiptera > Cercopidae > Prosapia > Prosapia bicincta. The sequence goes on from JBAIZL010000002.1 coordinate 196,822,942, forward strand.
CAAACACAATCACTAATAACAGGATCTCTTACTGAGAAGTCTAACACTAAATGCCAACAACAAACACAATCACTAATATCAGGATCTCTTACTGAGAAGTCTAACATTAAATGCCAACAACAAACACAATCACTAATAACAGGATCTCTTACTGAGAAGTCTAACACTAAATGCCAACAACAAACACAATCACTAATATCAGGACCTCTTACTGAGAAGTCTAACACTAAATGCCAACAACAAACACAATCACTAATAACAGGGCCTCTTACTGAGAAGTCTAACACTAAATGCCAACAACAAACACAATCACTAATAACAGGACCTCTTACTGAGAAGTCTAACACTAAATGCCAACAACAAACACAATCACTAATATCAGGATCTCTTACTGAGAAGTCTAACACTAAATGCCAACAACAAACACAATCACTAATAACAGGATCTCTTACTGAGAAGTCTAACACTAAATGCCAAAAACAAACACAATCACTAATAATAGGATCTCTTACTGAGAAGTCTAACACTAAATGCCAACAACAAACACAATCACTAATATCAGGATCTCTTACTGAGAAGTCTAACACTAAATGCCAACAACAAACACAATCACTAATATCAGGATCTCTTACTGAGAAGTCTAACACTAAATGCCAACAACAAACACAATCACTAATAACAGGATCTTTTACTGAGAAGTCTAACACTAAATGCCAACAACAAACACAATCACTAATAACAGGATCTCTTACTGAGAAGTCTAACACTAAATGCCAACAACAAACACAATCACTAATATCAGGATCTCTTACTGAGAAGTCTAACACTAAATGCCAACAACAAACACAATCACTAATAACAGGACCTCTTACTGAGAAGTCTAACACTAAATGCCAACAACAAACACAATCACTAATAACAGGACCTCTTACTGAGAAGTCTAACACTAAATGCCAACAACAAACACAATCACTAATATCAGGATCTCTTACTGAGAAGTCTAACACTAAATGCCAACAACAAACACAATCACTAATATCAGGATCTCTTACTGAGAAGTCTAACACTAAATGCCAACAACAAACACAATCACTAATAACAGGACCTCTTACTGAGAAGTCTAACACTAAATGCCAACAACAAACACAATCACTAATATCAGGATCTCTTACTGAGAAGTCTAACACTAAATGCCAACAACAAACACAATCACTAATATCAGAACCTCTTACTGAACACTATCTTTGTTATTGCACTAAGGGTCGGGACCAGATCCAAAATTAATTACACTGCTTAAAGTAAAATTCCTATAAAATACTAGCAGAGTACCCATCCTTCATACGTGATTGACAAATATTTGTATTGATTAAATTTTTATTTGTATTTGGGTTGAATTTAATTTACTGAAATTAAATTCCAATAAATATATCAAACTATAGTTTATAAACCTAACGTTAAGAGAGTTTCCAAGACCAGTGGGGCAGTGCCCTGACGTAATTTCTAAATAAAAATAAACCTATGTGAAAACCAGGGACTTTAAAAATGTCCATGTAAAACTTCAGGTATCTATTCCTGTTTCCACATGTTCGATAGGGGAAAAATTATACCGGGTGACGCAGAAAATCATCAGGTATATGAAAAAAATAATGAAAACTCTCGCTCAGGAGAATAAATACAATTTTTATCAAATTAAAGTTGGGTAAAAAATTCATTGCAGAGTAATAAGAAGTACTACATCCGTATATCAATGGTGTGCCATACTATGTATACATATATTTAAATTACACTTTTGCTATTACTTGCGACCAGACATTTGTTAACTAAAAGTTGTTAATTGTTAACTTACACTTGAAGGAAATGTTTTCGTCTTACGACTTCTTCAGCCTCCGGGACATTAGTTAACAAATGTCTGGTCGCAAGTAATAGCAAAAGTGTAATTTGTAATTTACAACCAGCTGTTCATGAACAAGATTTCGATATATATTTAAATATAGGCCTCCAGTTAAATAAAGTATATTTAAATAATGTATCCAGTTATGATAGATTTGGTTGTAATTTTATACAATACTATATACCTATATTAAAATATACCCGTAAAGTGTCCAGTCAGGATATTTGGTTGTAATTTTATAAAACATTACCTAATTGAACGTCTACTTCCACAGAGTAATATTTCATCACGTGATCTTTATTCTAGATATAAATATTGACATTTGGTTAAATGTATAAAATTACAACCAAATCTATCCTGACGATACTTCATAGGTTTATAGAATTAATTAATAACAAACAATCATTGTCAATATAGCTTCAGGACATGTTTTTGATTCATTTTATAAATATTGTATTGGGGGTGGGCAATGTGCATTTTCAACAGCAATGCACACCATTTGGAGGGGAGTTATATTTTTCCAAAACTGTAAGCATTTGGTGCGTGAGCGAGAGTTTCGTATCTCTGATGACTTTTTTCGTCACCCGGTATAATGTTTTTTGCTAAAATCACACATGTGGGAACAGGAAATAAATACCAAATTTCAGTTCAATGGGTCCTTTAGTTTTTACATGATTAAGTAATACACACACAGACAGACACCATTAGCTTTTTATATAATGGTATAGATTAGTTCCCAATAAATATATGAAAAACTATAAACTTACTGATTATTGGTCTTGAAAACCAAGGGAAGGAAAAACTTCTGCTTGTAACATAACATTTGTAAAGTATAACTTGACTAACCCAGAAAGATGAATAACAAACAAATACTATCAGCTGTTTAAATGTGTTTAAAAGTGACTGTTACAGGTGATTATCAGCTGATTAAGTCAAGTTAAGTATTAAATGTAGTATTGAAAATTGAGTGTTAAGAGGGTTTTGAAGGCCCATGGGGCGGTGCCCTGAAAGAATTTCTAAATAAAAATAAGCCAGGGACTCTAAGAATATCGATGTAAAATTTCAGCTCAATAGGTAAAGTAATTTTTATGGTGTTGAGTAAAACACACAAAAACACAGACACCATTAGATTTGTATATATTAGTATAGATAATCTGCCCCAAGAATGATATGTATGAAACACAAACTATGTTCTGCTATTCATGTATAACATGAATATAAAATGTATAAAAGGTGTTATCTCTAACAAATTTAAGCAATTAGTTTGAGCAGTTTTACGATAGTTTTATAAACTACCATAAACATAAATATGGATTTATAGAAAGCAAAAAACAATATTATAAAATCTCAAGTCTATTGTGACTTTCCTATAGTGTCACTGATAGATAATCAATCTTTTTTCATTGAGAAATTCTACTAATATTTAAATTTGAGGTGAATGGGACCAAGACCCCCTTGGATTACCGAAAACTCAGATTACACAAAAAAAGTTCCTAAGCATTAGAAAAATTAGGACTTCTAATGAACCTTAATGGACAGTAAAAACCCTCATATCCAGATCAATGTGGCAACAGCCCGAACAGGATTTATTAATAGTGGGAATAAAGACCAGTTCAGCTAATCATGAGCGTTCCTCATTGTTCGATTGATTTATTTGCTTTAAGAGAGTTTATTTTCTGATATGTTTCTCTCAAGACTAGACATTTGTGCAGGGATATTTGTTGACTGTCAAAACTTACAGTGTAAATAAAGAAAGATATTTATGGCCCATCGACCTTCTGTCATCTAAACATAACTGATATGACATTCAAACCAACATAAGAGCAATCATGAGCGACAGCATAACAACAAAAGAATCGGGAGGAAAAAAATACTATATTGATATAAACATTTCTGGAAGCCAGATTCATTTCCTTTGCATGATGTATTGATATAAATATTTCTTGAAAGGCAGATTAATTTTCTTCATGGCTATAAACATTTCTTGGACGCCCGACTCATTTCCTTTCAAATAAATAAAATAGGCTCAAATAGAAATAGGCTCGAATTAAAGAGAAGCTCGAATAATCGGAACTCGGATTTTCGAGACTCTACCGTACATAGATTTATGAAATTATTTGATTAAGATAAATGTTTTACTGGGGTATTAAACTGCATATTTCTTATTCACTTCCTTATTTATTTTTCAGCGGTTTAAAAACAAACTAGACTTTAACCCATTGCGGTTTACAAACTAAGTCAGCTAGTCACGACATTTTATTAGTAATGGGTATAAAAACTAGCCCAGTTAGTCATGAATTTTGGCATTGTTTGATTGATTTGTTTGCTTCAAAAGAGTTTTTTTATCTGATATGTCTAACACAAAACTAGATGACTCTGCTTTAAAGGGACATTTATTGACACTCAAAAGTTGCAGCATAAATAAAGAGAGATATTTATTGCTCATAGTGTATTCTTGTCTACATTAGAAATGAACAATAGTAGTGGGAGCCCAAATCTAAAGTAAACTTCAAACTTTAAGTAGCTTTTAATTTGTTTTAACTAATTATGATTACACATAATAATCAATTGACAAATAATAAACTAACTAACATACAAAATGGCAAATAAAAAATTGCACCTGAATAAAAAAAAATAATATTTAGTGCTTTATAAGTGAGAATATTTTTGTAGTGAAATACAACTCAAATGACGCAAGGAATTAATTCCTACTTGTTAGTATCTGCAGCATGCATGTTATCAGATCACCAATGGGTTAATACTTTATTAAATGAAATTCAAGAATGTTTTTCAGTATTAATGCTTCTTTTCCTCAAATCAAAATAGAATAAAGAAAAATTTATATAGTAGAGTAACTAAATAATTATTCTAATGAATAGTACTCACTGCCTCTTGGGAAGGAGTTTCCGAAGCTTCTACTGCTTCTTTCTCTAAACCACTAGTTACATTTGTGTCCATAGGTGTTTCTTCTTTATCTTCAGTTTTTTCAGCATCTGGGCTTACTTGTAAGCTTTCTATATCTACAGTTTTATCTTCTTCCATAACTTGAGACAAATCTTCATTTCTCTCCTCTTCTGTGTAAGGTGTTTTAACCATTATGTGTGTCGTTTCTGGGTCCTTCGTTATGTCATCCACAACTATAAGGCCATCTTCAGATGTGGCCCCTATTGCATCTTTCAATTTAAGAGAAGGTTCTTCAGGTATACTAACCTCTCCTTCTGACGGCTCAGTATCAGGCCATACCATTAAACCAGCATTGGAATCAAAACCTGACTCCTTTCTTGCCACTTCACCTTTCAACAAAGGCAAGTAATTATTTACCACCTTGACTTGAGGTATTATATTTTACAATTACAGTCGAACCTCTGTATAACGAAGTCGATTATCCAGAGAAATAATTCGTTGTAGAGAGATATTTGTTATTGAGAGGTTGTGTTGTAAAGAATGCTCCCACCCCATCTTATGCATATCGCACTACCTGCGGTAATAAAAGGGATACAGAATAATATCGCGAACGTAGTTAGTGTAATAGGCCAATGTTAATATAGGATAATGTTTTATAAAGTCTCAATTTATTTGAAATTCAAGTTGTTAAAAATCTTTTATTGATGTTTCTTCATTGTATTAGATATCCACATTCAATATTTTTCATAGGGTCTACTCTGTATAAGCTATTATGATAAGTTATCTAATGCTTATGATAGCAACATTTGTGCCACATGTTCCACAAAGCCATAGAGATCGATAATGTAAACGGAGACATAGATAATACATATGTCACGTCCGAGACTATTTATAGCCGAGATTAGCTGACATTTGTTTACTACAACCTTATGTTGACACATTAGGTTTTCGGGCGGCCAAGCATTTTGCCAATGACTCATATTTACAATAGTCTGTTCCCACCTCCACTTTGTTTATTAACTCTAATAGGACAGTTATTTCTTGCGTTAGTTCAGAAAGCTTGGTTAATTTTTATGATCATTGTTTTTACCGGATATTCTGCCGCGTTAAATGGTTCAAACTAAAAAAAAACATTAAAATATAAAAGTTAAACCAAATTAAATCTGTTCATAAAACTTCCTGAATCATTGTTTCAGTTGAAGCATCAAAAGTTAACTTAGGATGGTCGGATCTAAAAACAACTCAGGCACAATGTTCTCCAAACTCTTTTAAAGCACTGACATAAAAATCAAACGTTTATACAGATATCGAACCTAGAGAAGTTTCAATTAGCCTGGGAGTGAGCGTGCCGGTGAGCGCGCCGTATCTAAGGAAATAAGCTAGGAGCGCATCTGAAAGGGAACCCAGAGTGTGCTGGAACACTAGCCGTGCTGAATGTGTTAACTAAACCAAACTATAACATGCAGTCAATTACCGACAAGTGTTTCGCCTACCATTCTTGGTTTTGTTGACCTTCCTGCTAAAAATAAACAATTTCCTGGAAATGCCATTGTGAGCTGCCTATACAACACAACATTTCTTCGGTTGAAATGGAAAAAAAAACTTCGTTATTGAGAGGTCCGAAATTCGTTACATAGAGGTAAATAAGCAGTATAACTTCTAAAATGTCATGGGACAAGATAAAAATTCGTTATATAGAGGATTTCGTTATCTGGAGGTTCGTTATATAGAGGTTTGACTGTATATAAAAAAATTACATAATGGAAAACTTATTTATACGATGTATTGAGAATGGTTATTTTAGCAGACGTGTCCTATTTTCAACTACGAATAAATTCAATGACACACTAAAGTTAATTATATTGTAGACATTTGAATGAATTAAGTTAAAAACTGGTAGTTCATGTGAAGATAGAATTAATTAATATGAATTAAATGATAACATATGATTTCATGCAACAGCTGATTTTTTGTTATACGTAGAACAGTTTTACACATAGATAATGTTACATAGGTTATTTATTGAAGATTGTTAAGGGAAAACATTATTAAATAGTATTTAACAGATATTTAAAATATTATATTATTTAAACTTTGATAAATCTCAACAAATAATTTAATAAAATGATAATAAGTTAGGTTTTTATCCAATTTTTGAAATGAAAACATTCTTAAGCATGTCTGATAGTTTTAAAGAACTGATTGCAAATAAATTTGTTGAAAATTTTGTATTCAGTAAACATCTAATAAATGTTTCTGTTACCCACATTATCTTATTATTAACTACAATTAATATTAGTCTTGACTAAATACATTCCTCAAATAAAGATATAAATATTAAATAAAAAATATATAAATTCATATTTTCAGCAATTTTTTTTTGCAAAACTATTAGCTTTAATTTGTAACTTGTAGTTGAAATTTTGGCGTTCAATGTAAAAAATCTGTATTATTGTTTATTAAAAAAATTAATGTTTATAATCTTATATTTTCATTTCACACAACACAATAATGAAATCATTCGACCCTGGACAGCACCCTATGATCACAGACCAATGCTAAACATCATATTACCGTATTTTAAAAGAATTTTGAAACCTTCTTATAAAAAAGACAATGTCATCTAAAATTGTCTAATATAACAGTCACATGATTGGAGTAGTCACCAAAAGGGAAGTAGATGATGAATATTGTTCATATGAAAGTAGGTCACTGCAGGGTTATGGTAAAATAATCACTCCCATGTTTTTAAACTACTATGAACATCTACTGGCAATTGTAAGAGAACTTCTGCTTCCTAAGAATCAGTTGATTACTTGAAGAAAGATTTTCCAAACAAAATGTTTATAAAATGTACTATAATTAAATAATACTTAACTAAATGAATACATAAGGGCTTACTTGCTGAAGTATTTCGAAACAATTGTTTTTTTAATGGAGCAAAACCTCTACTCCTTATAATTAAGTACTACCTTACTAAGTGAATATATAAGTAAGTTGTTTCAAAATGCGTCAGCAAATAAGCCCTTGTGTATTCACTTAGTTAAGTATTATTCAATTATAGTTTAATCAGTAAATTCAAGATGATTACAACAACCAATGTTTATAAAATGGCTAAAAACAAAGAGCAAAATTTAAGTAACTCAATTGAATGGAACACCTGTTTCACATACAGACAAACAAGAATTGAAGGCACACAATTCCATTGTGAAGCAAATTTGATTTCTATGCATTGGCCAATATTTTGGAAACAATTGAAACACGGTATAGAAGCACCCAAATAGTATCAGAACTACAGATAATGCTACCTGAATGCTAAGGACTGATAACTAATGATAGTTTCACATCAAAGAAATAATACCTTCGATTCAAAAGCAGTAGGCATTCAGTTTTGACCTCCAATCATGGTACTAGACGTAAGATATTATACTTTATAAAAATTAAGGTTTTTAGCTAATACAGATTAAGTCCTAGCACTGAAAGTGTTAATCTGAAATTTTAAGCCTTACCTTTAATAGCTTCCAGTGATCTTCCCTGACCTGACATTTTTTCAACTGAAGTCACTGATTCTAAATCAGAACTTTCAATTGGTAATTGTGTGCTCACAACAGGGCCACAGTTTAATCTTGCCAAGTAAGTATACAAAGAATTAAAAGTCTCAACTGGAATCATAGCAGATCCTCCTTCAGGTTCTTCTGTCAGTATTTCACATATCAAGATCATTGTTCGGCTTAACATCTGTACAAATACAATACCATACTAGCCCCACTTTAACATTGAAATAAGGCATTTCTAATTATAAAATAATTACAATACTATTTTAATAATTATATTTACAATTATACTTGAGCCTATAGGCCATAATACAGTTAATTTTATAACTATATTAGAAAGTTCAAACATATTTATACACCACAGACCCACCGACACATCATGGGCGAAGTTACAAGTTTTGTACTGGGGTACAAGATTGCCCTGGGGAGTATCAAATAGGGTCTGGGGGTACTCCCCCAAAAAATACAGAACATTTAAAAGCTTGTAGACATTGAGCCAGCATCCAAAATCCTACATTGTAAGGTAATATGTTTTAAACTACTTTTTCTATTGGTAGGGAATGGTGTTCAACGATATGTTTCTCATAGAATGCAAATCAGGGGCTTTTAGACTTATAGCTTTGCAATAATATTCAAAAAATGTTTTCTAATTTTGCAAAGTCATAAGTCCAAAAAGGCCAAATTTTATTTCTGTGAGAAACATAACGTTGAATACAAAACTACGTCTGAAACAATTTCTAATTTTTTATTTTAAATATCATGACTTGTATGATTAAACTAAAGTCCATATTTCTCTTTGAACTTACAGTCATATTTAGAAAACAACTTGCATACAATCAAAATAACAACTGATACTCCGGAGTGTATTTCTTGCCAGCACTATTATTATTTTTGTAGTATTTTAATGAATCATTGTAAGCTTTTGATTATAAAAATATAATACACCTGTCCAGAAAGTTGGGGGGGGGGCAATGCCCCTCCTTGCCCTCACTTTAACTCTGCCCATGCTACACATGCTTTATTGAAAAGAATCACCTGTTGTTATGATCAATTTTCCTAAATATATTTTAAGAAATTCTTACACATGTTAAAACCATTATATGATTTGTAACACTCATGAAATAGTTACAATATTTCTTCATATATTTTGTAAGAAATGGCTAACAAAAAAATAATATAATATAATAAATAGAATTATACTAGACAGAATTTATTTTTATCTTCCGGAAATGATATTTATGGAACAAAGATTAATACAAATTTTGTAGAAATACACATGTATAGTTGGAGGTATATTAGTGTACTAAGCAACTATTTAAATAATTGAGAATATATAAAATTATTAGATTGAGGAGAATATTTCTTCTGAATTTGAAGACAACTACAAACAAATTAGAAGCTTTCATTAGTATTTCAGGTAGAGAAAGAAGCTTTAAACATTTGGACATTTATTATTATGTGACAATTGACTAAGTCTAATAACATCACTAACATTTTTGTATAATGAATCAGGTCAGTTATGGTCTGAGTTGACAATGACAGACCAATCCTGAAGAGGAGGTACTTATTATGCTAAAAGTAAGTGCTACTGTAAGTGTCATATTAATATATGAGAGTGTACCAAAAAGAAAAATGTCAGGATTTCGAACGAGTGTTACTGAAAGACTTCTCAAGATAACTAAATTATTTAAATGTCAAATTGAAGAAAAAAGATCAAAGATTTTTCATACCCTAATATGTTTTAATGTGAGGTCCATTTTTTAGCTGCAAACATTAGCGGTATTTGATTTCTTGCACTGTGTTCTGTAGAATCTCTGGTGTTGCAGTTGTGACTGCTGTTTAAATATGCTCATATAGATGTTTTAAATCGCAAATGTTTTCAGCATACACAATAAAGGACTCTGGGGGAGGCCAGAGACTAAGAATATGTCTGCCTATCCAACCATTTGGAAATGTTTAGTATGTCTCGCACTTCCTGACAGTTAGAACGCTCGATGCCATCTTGCATTAAAATGACTTGTTGAATAGCTTGTTGATTTGACAATACAAAAAAAACAAATCACTTTTACATTAATTTATAACTATCCGAACGTTAAAGCTCAGATAGTCATAAATTAATGTAAAAGTGATTACTGTAATTAAGTTTCATCAAACGTAATGGATTATAAAATTTAAGAGACAAAAAAAAAGTTCAAATATATGAAAATAAATTATGCCGATAATTGTTTTATTTTATAGAAAAGAAAGGGCTTATCACTTACTCTTACTTACATTCAGACCTCAAGTTCACTTTTGCCAAATTGTGCACATGTTCTTGCACAAGGATAGGCCATTTTGAACTCCATACCCAACAATTGGGCAATTAACAACTCCATTTGTGCAATATGTAGCTTCGACTGAGAATAGCACTCTTTTAAGAAAAGGGGTCAATACAGCGTGAAAAGGCAAATGTTTTGTCCTATGCTGTACAGTCAACAAAACTTACTTATTTTAACTTTAGAGTGATACTTAAAATATTTAATTAACTTAAACAGTCTTTCAGAATCTCTTGTTCAAAACCTTGGCATTATTTTTGGAACACCCTCTAGATGTCCAAGTGTAAACTAGTAGCTCAAGTTGAAGATAATATAATAAAGTTGAAGTTAAATAATATAAAGATTTAATACTGTGTAAACAAGGAAGAAGAAGTCATTGCTTGGATTATTTAGACATTAATTTATATGAGTTGACATAGTTAAATGAATGTTGTATAGGAGTAATAACAAATAGAATAAACAGCTATTCTGAAATTAACCCAAAGGAGGTCTAGATTCCACTTCCTCAACTTGTAAAATTACTTCATTCTTTATTTTACTTTTAATTTATTTTCTCTCATTTACCTCTTACTATCAATAGTATAAGCCCTCTCCAACTCAAAATCACGGTCAAGTCTGAATTTTCACTAGCAATATATGTCAAACTTGAATATATATACTCATTTTCAATGTTTTGAAGATCTAGAAGTCAATGTTTTCTCAGAAACACATACCTCTATATATGTGTTTATAAGGAGGTGTAGCCATCTTTAACACAAACAAGGAGGAAAGAAATTTTAAAATACTCTGGAACCTCATAATAGAAACACCTTTATGACAATAAAGTGTTAGATGAAAACATATCTGATAAAAGCTTAGTAAATGCTGATAAAATTAAAAGGTACATAAATCCTGATTACTTTATAAGTCATCATTTAATAAATAAAAACAATAAAAATTCTAGAGTTATGTCTGACAAGGTATTTTCACTTATCACACAAAAACAAACAATTCAATACACATATAATTTTGACAGGGCAATAACCACCACCTGACTGAAAGTGAGGAGATAGAAGAAGAACAGAAATATTATTAGCATTTCTCTGATGTTTAGTTTTAATTAAGTTTTTTAAACCTGACCTGAACCACTAAATTATTGACATTTCTAAACAGGTGTGCTTTACAACAGTTCAGTGTCTGATCAAGTCTTCAAGATATAAAATTGATCAGCTTTCCACAATAATTGGTTTTGGCTTATAAAAATATTGAATAATTTACACTTTTTTTGTATTTACTGGTAAAAAACCACTACTTACTGATTTATTCAGCAGAAGCATTTTGCACTAGGTCAGCGCATTATTCAATGCTGTGAGTCACTAACAAGACTGTTGCTCAGGTGTGTTGTGTTTGTGGTGTATTTCTGTTCTGTGGTGTGTTATTGTTCATAGAGTTAAATAATTTTATCAACCTTTTGATTAACATTCACGTACCAGTACGTGAAATCAGACTATAGGCACCAGGAGCATTCCTGTATGAACATTCCATCATTTCTCTCAGATTAGCACTGTCGTACATTTATGATTTGTTTTTCCGAGTATTGTACTGCACTATAGGTTCAATATTTGATATTATCTGGACAGTAACTGCTACACAGAGTACATAGTCAAGATTATTTTGTGTGGAATGTTTATGGTTTGTCTCAAGTGTTTACCAGCCGCTTTGTACTTTCTGCGGTATTTTATACTTTTCAATGGATCGAGGACAATAATTTCGTTCTCAAGTTCCATGGTTTTCATTCAAATAACAGGCGCGTATCCAGCGACTTGCTTGGGGGGGGGGCGATCGATGCATTATATATATATATATATATATATATATATATAATATGTGTGTGTGTGTGTGTGCGCGCACACGTGCGTGTATGTAAAAATATAGAACAGAAACAGTTCTTTCTACGCTTGCGTTAGAAATCGGTAAAGTGATAAAGATTCGTAGCAAATTAGACTTTTTAATAAATAATTATTCCAGTTTCAATAGCACTTATGGCTAGAGAATATTATTAATTTCATAACAAGCTATTATTATAAAAATGGTTTAATAATTAATATAAGTAGTTATTCTTCCAACACGAACAATTCCGGAATCAACTGCGAATATTACGCTTGCAAAATTACGTATTGAAAATCATATGTTCGAGACTAAGCTTCACTAGAGCTATCTGTTGCTAAAACGTTTAGACGTTTACGAGGGTATGCCGAGGGCATAAATTAAAATTTTATTTTTTATTTACAATAAAAGACGAATTAACTTAAGTAAAAGTCTAATTTAATAGAAAGTCCTAATTTAATAATATATTGTCGATTTTTAACCCAAAGTTTTTGAGGGTTGGGGGGGGGGCGATCACGGCTGAATAAATCAGGCATTTCTGTCAAAATTGTTTTGCCATCGAAATCAAAAGAATTAGACTTTTTCAAAATAATTTTTGATAGAGATTTGGTCAACAAAATTGTTACGGTAACTAACGAATATTACAACTTTGTGTGTGAAAATATTACCATGTCTGACCATTCAAAACTGAAAATGTGAACTGCTCCTGATGTTGACGAAATTTATACTTTCTTAAATGTTTTTGTAACAAATATTAAAAATAGACCAATAATTTAAAAAATTAGATTTATTTTTAATTAGAAAAAGACAAAAATTTTAAAATCTTTTAAAAATATGTTTCTCCCAGACTGTATAACAGGGTATGTATTTGTTGCAAATCAAAGGGTTAAAGTACTTCACTCTCCACTTTAGAAATCAATAGTTAAGAGGAAAAAAGATGCATATTACATAGACAATTAAAATTACAGTAAAGGTAAATAAGAGTAATTTACATGCTAATATTGGTATCACTAGGCAAAAAAAATCACTTCTTACTGATATTTTTCAGCAGATGCGTTTCACACTAGATCAGTGCATTGTTCTATGATATGAGTCACAGAGAAGACTGTTGCTCAGGTGTTGTATTAGTGTGAGTCTGTTGTGTATTAGTGTTCTGAGGTGTATTATTATTGATCATAGAGTAGTTTTTAATTATGTGTTCAAATTTAGTACTAGATCGTGAGTGTGTTTCATTGTTTGAAATTTATAATTTATTGATGGTTTTTGTGGTGTTTGTATAACTTGCAGTTTTCTGTTATGTTTAGGTTGTTGCTTTTTTGATGTAGTGAAGGATTTTTAGATTAGTGTCTCTATTGGTCTATGTGTGTAGTGTGTTGTGTATGTGAATGGCAGAGTTTGGTTTGAATTGTGTATTCTTTACGTATTTTATGTGTTCCTTGTATCATGTGGTAAAGTTTCTCCCTGTTTGACCTATGTAGAAGCTGAGGCAGTTGTTATATGTGATCTTGTATACTCCTGCTCAGTTGTCAAAATCAAACTTAGCCATTCATAAAGAGAACACACTACAGGCATACAATTAGACACTAATCTAAAAGTCCTTCCCTATATCAAGAAAAAAGCAACTAAACACAACAGAATGCTCTGAGATATATAAATACCACAAAAACCATTCACAATAAATTCTAAATGACAAAACACACTCAAAATCTATTACTATATTTGAACACATAATTAACAACTACTCAATGAATAACAACACACAGGAGAACACCAATATACTACAAACTCATACCAACACAACACACCTGAGCAACAGTCTTGTCCATGCCTCACAGAATTGATCAATGCACTGATCTCGTGTAAAACGCTTCTGCTGAAAAATATCAGTTAGTAGTGGTTCTTTGCCAAGTGATACCAATAGTAGTAAATAAAAAAAACCCTCACGATGTATAATACAAGAACTGCAAGTTTTAATTTACAAGACTTACATTTGTTAATCAATAATCATTCAACTTATGATGCTATAACTCATAAGTAAGCATATCAATAGCCGGAATATATTTTGAGTCAATTATCTACCAAGTATAATTAATTATTCAAGTTACTTTTAAACCTACAGGACAAAGATATCCAGCAGCTATAGCCAAAAAATGCAGCCACGTAATGTCTTTGGTGAAACGACCCAGTTTTAACATGTTGTTTAGAGCTTCTTTCTGAAGACAAACTCCAAGCCATTTCTGATACAAATCTTTCCTTTTTACTATAGTATTCCCTCCTAGCTGTTAACAATCAAAAACAATTAAAATGAGTTTTTTAAACACTTATGATTATAATTAAATTTGACTACAACCCAATTCTTTTGTTAGCTTTATATTTATCATCTTCTTGGTAGCCACTTTTATTCTGAATCTCTCTTCCAAAACTTGAAACTTTATTTAATTGAAAAACTCTTAAAGTATGAACTCAAAACCTCATTTACAGCCAAGTAAAATAGGTTTTTACAGAAAAAAAACATCATGTAAAAGTATTGTGAAGGGTAAAGATTTGATAAGGAAACAAATTGTAATCAGTTTCATTGGGTATAACATACAAAAATCTATACAGACCACAGGAGTACAATTATAATTATCAAACAATAACCCTTGCTACAAATATTTACACAACCTTGATAAACATTTTGCTAACACAGTTAGCATCATCAGAAGATTACAAACATACAGGGAAAAACCAACGACCTAATAACTATTCGCATTAGACATCACTCCCACACCTTTGCCCAACGACTGATTTAACCAACCAGCGCTTTATGTAGAAACAAGACCTCGCCCATCACTGACCTAACATGACAGATGTAACTTAAAAACTAATTAAAAACACTTGTAAATATGTTACACTTGGCTATAGTAACACTTACTTTTGTGACTGTTGAGGACGGCCGTTTTGGGAGATGTGTCCCATTGTCAACTCAGATCTTAACTGACCTCAAGGTTTTTGTACCCCCCCCTTAAACTACAAAAACTTCATAACTAGGTTAGAGTAGGGGTACAAAAACCTTGAGGTCAGTTACTGTTTGAGTTGACAATGGGACACTTCTCCCAAAACGGCCATCCTCAATAATTATAAAAGTAAGTGCTACTATAGGCAAGTGTAACATATCTACAAGTGTTTTTAGCTACAACTAATAACAAGAAGATGATATCAACAAATAAGAAGTATTATACAAAACAATGTGAATATTCAATACAAATTAAATATTTGTAGCAAAGGTTATTGTTGTTTAATAACTGGACATAACATAATACAAATATATACTTCAATAGCATCATGTTTTAAAGATTTCCTTCAGTTTTAGTGTAAATAATTAAAGCCATATGATGGAAATCTTTAAATTTGTCACAGACATAAAGATAAGTTGCTTATGCCCTTATATTAAGTGGAAGTAAACGTGAATAAAGTTTATTAGACTGATGAACGTGTTTGTGAATTAAAACCTACCTGCTTATGCAAAACTTTAAGAAAACCAGGAGAAAGTCCTGATGGTGTATCGATGGGCGGATATTCAATTCTTTCCTTCACTGGAGGAGGCAAACTCTCTGCTTTAGCTCTGAAGTATGCTGCAGACCAAAATAGAAGATCATACGGCTGAGTACGAATTGCAGCTTTTGCATATTGCTTTAAAATGTATGGCAGGTTCGGAGGAATATTTATTTGTTGGGAACAGTACATCTGCTCTACTAAATCTGGCATATTTTCTAATTAGGATGTATGTGTTACCTGTAAAGATATAATTGAATTGTAGTTTTAGTACATTTTTAACTCAAATTTATGTTAAAACAAAAGGGTTTTATAATCACCACGCAACACACTCAGAGCACACATATTTCTAAAACACCTAAATTCCATACACCCTAAACTAACATACACCATTGAAACAGAACAACAAAACTCCCTCAACTTCTTAGACCTCACAATTAAACGAACAGACAAATAAACACATAAATTCAACATATACTGAAAACCCACCAGTACTAATACGACCATACACAGCTCCTCAAACCACCCACACCAACATAAACTAGCTGCTTAGAACACCATGATATATTGCCTGCTTAAAACATCACTAGACAAAGATGAACACTACCAGGAGTTAAACACCATAAAATATATAGCACAAACGAACGGATACAACCCAACAATAATTGACAAATTATACAACCGTCTAAAAAATAAACATAATAACCCAAACAAACACACAAGATGACAATCCCATAAAATACTTATCAATACCATACAGATCATCCAAAACCCACAATCTAACCAACACATTACGAAAATACAACTACAAAATAGCTTACTCCACACACAACACTCTCAACAAACAATTTAAACACAACAACAAAATCAACGACATTTACAACACCACTGGAGTTTACAAACTAACTTGCAGTTCATGCCCCAGTTTTTACATAGGCCAAACAGGGAGGTCATTCTACACATGTTACCAAGAACATATAAAAGCACTAAAAAACAATAACTACCAATCAAACTTCGCCGATCATCTCAACTCCACAAAACATGACTACATAGACATAACATCTAACCTACAAATTCTTCATAAACAACACAGAAATAACCAACACTACACAACCAAACAATACGAAATATATAGGCACTTCAAACTACACCCTACACTCAATACACAATTACATTACAACTCACACGCACTTTTTGACATCATAACTCCTAATACACACAAAATACACCCACACCACCAAAATATCCCACCCCCACCCTAACCTACGTAAACCTTGAGATCAGTTATGGTCTGAGTTGACAAAGGGACATATCTCCCGAAACGGCTGTCCTCAACAAGCAAAGTAAGTGCTACTATAGGCAAGTTTAAAACATTTAAAAGTGTTTAGTGGTTTTATAATATATGGTAAGATGGTCAATTCCAAATTAACATTTTTTCTTAAGAACTAAAGAGAAAATAATTTTTAATCCTGTAATACTGTCATTGAGTTTATTTTGTTGCATGGTAACGAGCTGTGATCGAGTGAGTGGAGGAGTTTGAATGCCTTTAAGCTACATACCCAACTACACAGTTAGTGATGTTGCCTTTTATAACTAGAGAAGCGTCTTTTGTATACTGCTTTAGAGACTTAGGCTTTACTTATAGTCTGTGTGAGTGTTTGTGCCACGAGTTAAGCTAAACATGCTTAATTTTGTAATGCTTTGACAAATCTGGCAGTTCTGAAGATGAGAATGTGATTGAACAGAATAGAAGAAAAGGGAAATTGATGATACAGAAGAAGAAATTCATTTAGATGATGAAATCGAAATTACACAAATATTTAGGCATTAATAATGATTCTAATTTTCATTTAATGTTTGTGTGATGGAAGAAAACGCATGACTATTTGGCATAACTCTTGTGAAAGTGGAGTTGAGCCATGTTATCTCAATATGAGTGAGAATTGTTTTTGTTATTAAATAACTTGTCTTTGTTTGAACAACATCTGTAACCACATACAAAGGAGTAAAATTGAACTATTAGCTCCAATAAGGAAACTATATCAGTTTGAAATTGCTTGATGTAATCATCTTGAATTCACTGATTAAACTATATTTAAAAAGTACTTAACTGTGTGAATCGAGGGTTAGTAAAAGGAATGAATGTTTTGAAACGTCAGCAATTAAGCAATTACATATTCACTTAGTTAAGTACTTTTTAAATATAGTATATGAGTTTGTTATTCGCACCTCTCAAAGGTAGTACACTAGGTATAAACACTAGATGAGTTTTGTACAATAGATAAGCAATCATTAAGGTTTAGATATATCCTTTTAAAATGTACAGATTAAATGTTTTTGCATTAGTATGCGCTAAAACTACGTCTATAATAAAACTGGAACAGTACATCGGCAAGCAACTAGAATGTTTCTTCAAACTCTCCCAATTATTGGAAGAGAGAACAGTAAGAATGTGCAAACTGATAGGCCGAAGATATTTAACTAAGGACAATTTGTTGTTGTTAATATCTCTTGCTGAAAAGTTGTTGAAGCAACAAGCTACTTTGGTGGGAACAATTAGGGCTAGTAGAACTGGCGTTCCTGCGTACCTTCAAGCAACTAAATGTAAACTGTTTTAACAGTATAAAATCACACATATAAGGAGAGTGTGAGCTAATAGAAGGTCAAAGAGGATTTTCAGCCGTGATATCAACTCTTATCAAAGGATATCAAGGTACGCCATTGCTTCCTGTGTAACTGAACAATATAACAGATGTGTGTAGTGTAACAAATATGTCTATTTTAAGTACTTTTAGTGCTAAACCCGTCTGGTGAAAAATATCAGTAAGTAGTGGTTTTTCGCCAAGTGATACTATTAATAGTTATTTAAAAAACCCTCAACATTAAAACTGCAAGTATCTATTGCTTTAGTTTCTTCAAATATATGGCTAATTTCCATGTGATTTTTATGCGTTCCTATGTGATTTTATTGTCCAATAAAATATAAACATGATATGATTCATGAGTGTATATCAGATGATATTTATAAAATATATAATTTTTCACTAAACACTTTTAAATGTTTTAAACTTGCCTATAGTAGCACTTACTTTGCTACTAAAC
The DNA here is from genome assembly GCA_036971475.1 of Prosapia bicincta. Taxonomy (NCBI): domain Eukaryota; kingdom Metazoa; phylum Arthropoda; class Insecta; order Hemiptera; family Cercopidae; genus Prosapia; species Prosapia bicincta. Next base: position 196,842,108 of record JBAIZL010000002.1, read on the forward strand.
ATTTAAAAGTGTTTAGTAGCTCACTCGAAGATGGAATCAACAAATGATGATATAATTTTTCTCTATAGACTAAATTAAGTATATAGAAATATATATTATATGAAAACTCATTTCATCCCCTTTATTGTGATATGTAGTTTGTATTGTTTGGACAATAACTTAAAACACACCAAAAATATGTCCAGTAAGTGGTGACTACTACAACAATTTTGGTTCATTATAAAAAGTGTTAGACAGTATTTAATTTTTACAAGTCATACTAATGGTAACATAAGATCTGATTTAATGAAATGTGTGATGTTTTAAATGCTGTACATTTTCCATCACAAAATATTATAAAAAAGACGTTTTGAACTTTTCTTAATTGTTATTAAATGTGTTGCAATATAATTTTATTGTTAATTATTCATACCCTAAAAAAATTAAGTTATGAACCATGGAAAAATATATCAATTCAAAAACTACAAGATTAGAGAACTTTTATGTATGGTTTTTTTGGTTATTCTAAAGTAATGTATCAATAACAAAAATTGCAGTTTGAGCAAACCTTTAAATAACTGCTGTTCATATTTAAAAGGTTGACAAAAATAATAAGTGTTAAAAAAAATAAGATCTAAATTGGTTACAAATGTTTTTCCTATGAGTACCACAGAGTTAATATTATAACAGCGTTATTTTATTGAAACCTACTTGTCACAGGCATTAAAAAAAATTGTAAAATGACACACAAACATTTAACTCTAGACCAAAATTCCTAATTAAGAAGAAAATACAAAAAGTGACATGGCTAGAAAAGTTTTCTTGGGGGAGGGGGGGTTAGGAATATAATTATAGACTCTTGAATTTTGTAGTCCAATACATTCGGTGAAATTTAATTAATCACTTTTATATTACTTTGTCTATCCGAAGTTTAATTTTGTAAGTTTGTAAAAACTTACTGAGACAGAACATTACTATCTGGGATAGTCATAAACTAATGTGAAAATGATTAATATAATTATAACTTTAAATACAAAAATATTTTTTTAAATCAAGAAAAACCAAAATAAATGAATTTACTTTAAAGAACCAATTTAGTATGCATCTAATTCATACAATAATGAATCATCCCCTCTAATTAAAAACTCACCACAACCACTGACATGCTAAATAACTGATTATTTAGTGTTCTTAGATTATTTGTACATATTTTTTAAGATATGTTTTACACATTGAACCCTGAGATTTAGATATGCACAAATTTGTTAATATTCATTGACTACCTATAGTAATTAAATTTAAACTGCTACGTAATTAGCATACATTCTTAGAAAACAGTTATATTGTTATAAAAAAATTAAACTTATTTACATTATGTATTTCCAACTTTACATTGAGCTGGTTTCTAATTAATGTGCTTTATGGACTTTTTAAACTTATGAGTTATGATCTCAGTTGTCACATCTCCAGAAATAAACATTATCAAGTAACAAAATTACTTTAGAAAACTAAGTGATAACACTCCTAGGTATTCTGCAAAAATATATGAGGAAATCAAATATTTAAAATTATTAAAGCTAAATTTATTTATTGAAGCCTTGCCTCTTTGTATGCAGCAGAATATATTATTATTACCATAATTTTTCAAAATTTTTTTGCACAATATTAACATTTTTAGTATTTTATTGTCATTTTCTTTAATCTATATCACTTTACCTCAATACAAGTTGGACATATGAAACTATTCACGCTTTAATAATAGATATTTATATGGTTTTAATGACAGTAAACATTTTATAGAAATATCCTCTCCCAAACCGATTATTGACTTGTATGTTATAACCAGGAAAATTCAATGTTAAGGTTTGTTTAAAAGTTGTTACTATGACGATAAAATTATTCTAGATAGCTTCCATAATTTAGTTGTACAATTACTTGTTCATCATGCTTTCTTAATCGATCATAAGCAGCATTATTTTTATTCATATTAAAGTGGTAAAATATATACCGAAATAACATATTTACCCAAATAAATTTAATTAGTGTGTCAAAATATTTAAACATTTTGAGAAAATAAAATTGTAATGTAAAAAGTGCACACAAAATATATATGTACAAACTGTATATACACAGAAGATTTTACAAACTGAATCATGCAATTGCCCATCATCTGAGTTGGAGAAACTGGCGATCATATGTTTTTGAACATGATGTTATTGGGTCTATTATGGGATAGGTTTTCGTTCTAACAACTTAACAAGTATTTTGTATTTGGTTTAGAATAAAGAGTAAAGTATCTACATAGGTAATTTAATATGATAACCAAGAAAATAACTACCTTTATCGGTAGTACTATTAGGAAAAATTTTACATCTACTCTAAGTAACCCACCAATTTATCATGAGAAGAGAGGTTATGTTAGGGCAGCATCTACAATTAGATCTGCAGTTCTTCAGGATTTTGAGAAACCGCTAGAAATACAAGAAACGAAAGAAAGGAAACTGAAGAAGGGTGAGGTAACTATTAATCAATTTATTTAATATAATCTAATTTATTCTATGGTTTTCTTCAGAGCTTGTCACGGTTCAGTGTTTAGGTGAAGTGATTATATATTAAAAATTTTATTTCGGCTATTACCATAAATCACAAATATTTTTTGCTGTTTTGTCTAACCTATCCATAATCATAGACATCCAGGCGTAATTGATATTGAAAAACCGATTATAACTGGTAACAGGATGCTTACTCAAACATGGTTTAATAAAACTAAATCAAACATTCTTCATAAAATAAATTACATCGTAGCTGTAATACAGTACAGCTCCAGGTATCTAAGTAAGGTAATTGTAAGATTTAGCGGCCACCTACAATATTTTGGAAAATTATTCAAAACCACCAAATAGGAAGATATCCACAAGAATTTGTTGATACAAATGTTTCGTGACATCACAGTGCGGAGCATTAAGTTGTGCATAGGTCACGGTCTGATATAGTGATGTCAGGCATACCTTACGTGTGTAGATATTTGAGGAACAATGTTTTGGCTTAATTTTTATGGTTTTTGCATACATATATTTAAATATACTTATAAAGTCTCCAGTTTGAATAGATTTGGTTTTAAATTTATACATTACTATATACCTAAAATATATTTATTTATATTGAAGTATACCTAAAAAGTGGCCAGCTAGGATGGATTTGGTTTTAATTTAATACATTACCTAAATGGTTTAATGTATAAAATTAGAACCAAATCTATCAAGATCGGATACTTCATAGATATATTTCAATATAGATATATAAAATTCACCTTTCCTGGCAATAACTAAAATAATAGTTATCAATATAGCTTCAAGACATGTTTTTGATTAATAAAGTTTAGATTGCTAAAACATCAACTATAGTTGTGATGTCATTGTAGCCATCTGCGGCCGATGCACAACTTAATCACTACAATTGTCACGAAACATTTCTACTTTAAACTGAAAAAATTATAACTTTCTGAAGTCAAAAAAAAATTCTTGTGGATATCGTCTTATTTGGTGGTTTTGAACAATTTTTCAAAATATCGTAGGTGGCAGCTAAATCTCACAATTACCTTAAGTAACTCTAAGTATAAAAAACAATAAATTTAAAAAGTTTTGTTTTGAAGAAGAGTCATTTTTGTATTGATTTCAAAGTTTTTAAATTTTGGGGTGATAGCCTCAAGTTTCTATTTCTCATGTGCCTGAAGACTCGAATAATTATTTAGGTAAAAATATAGCCTTAATGCTTTGGTTTTTTAATTCTTTTTTTTAACTACTCGTTTTAATGTGTAGAACACAAAAAAAGTTAATATTCGTGTCCTACCCATTAAAACGAGTAATTGAAAAAAAAAATTTTTAACGTCAATAAAACTTGTTTATGCTATACATGTCATTACAGACTAACATTTAAAATGTGAAAAAAAGTAACTTTCCGTATTTTCCGTGGAAAAAAGTAGATATTCGTGTTCTACACATTAAAGCAAGTAATTAAAAGCAACAAAATTTTTAAACCAACGTCATTAAGACCATATTTTTACTGTTATTTACATTTGGGAACTAATTAGTCATGTGTATGGAAATATGCCTAAACATGTATTAAAGCTATACTGATAATTTGCTGACAAATAAAGTTACTGACAATGGGCAAAAGTAGTAACACAAATAATATAGTTTAAAGAAAGTTATGGAGAAAATAACATCATACACATTTTGGTTCTACACTTTTAAAAATTGAGATGGATATCATAATTACTTGCCATTCCCATCACTGTCACACTACTTGTTGACGTGTTTATAAATCCTAGCGGAAAAGTAGAAAATTATCAAAAGTATTGAGATGGAAGTAATAACAGATCTTAAATGTTTTATATTTATTAGACATATTAAAGAATCAAAGGAATAAAGATAGCAATTTCATAGTGACATGTATTAAGTAAAATTTCAGACAATTGCTACAGATTGAATTCTTGAGTTTAAAATTCATTGACAAAATGTTAATATTTTTAAAAATTTTTAGGTGAGAATAAAAGTTCAGTATTGTTCCGTAAATTCATCAGATTTGCAGATGGTTCAGGGAGTAGGGAGAGTGAAACCAAAACTTCCGTTTATACCAGGATATGAAGTTACTGGTGAAGTGATAGAAGAGCGAATTAAAGACGATTCTGAACAGCCAATATCTGTTGGTGATAAGGTTATCGCCTTATGCAGGGAAGATTTTGGAGGATTTAGTACACATTGTATAGCTAATGAAAACGTAAGTAAAAATATTTAATAGCTCCAAAGGCTTTGAAACATACTAAGTATTAAAAGTTTGTAAATAGTTATTGTTGTAAATTAATATTACTGTTATTATATAAATGCACCATTTTGGAAAATTTAATTAAAAATCTATGATAAATTAAAATACAAGTATATATTTTACACAAGTAAAAGGGCTACAAAACTTGAACATATATTTTATTAACAAAGTATCATCGAAAGGATTCTAAATGAAATTCTTACTGTGTTATCAAAATGTATATAAAGATATTGCAACTCCTATTAATTGTAGCTAAAGATTTGTTTAAATATCGAAATCTTGATGCTGTTCATGACGAGCTGGTTGTTAATTACTTGTTACACTTTTGCTATTACTTGCGACCAGACCTATTGTTAACTAAAGGTTGTTAAATTGTAAGTATAAGTTAACAATTTAACAACCTTTAGTTAACAAAAAGTCTGGTCCCAAGTAATAGCAAAAGCGTAATAAGAAATTTTATTATTGCTTTTCTTGTAATGTTTTCTATTGTGTTCTATATATATTATTGTTTGGTTATTATATTTTAAATTTATTTTATAATTGAAATAATGTTAATTGATATACAATTTAAAAGATAATAATTTCTAATAAAACTATTATAAATTTACTTACCTTAAGTATTCAAAAACCATACCAAGTATGTAAACTCTTTGACATACTATTTTAAAATCAGCTGTATTTTAGTATTTCTGTGTAGGTATAATGTATTTACAATATCTAAAATAAATATATTCTAAATATACTTATGATATTTTTATGCATACTATAAAAACACGATATATGCTGATATACAAGATTCCAAGTAAATTTAAGGGAAAAAAGGTTGATTTCTGAGAAAAAAGTTTGTTTTACTATTTAGGAGATGCTGAATGGTCTGTAAACAGAGACAGTCATAGGAAGCATTATTAAATTTAATACTACAAATGGGAAAACGCATAATACAAAATTTAATAATACAAAAGGTTACCTGTTTTTTAGATTTTGGAATTTTTTACTATATTGCCAAGATTGTATAGAGAAGGAAACTCTATCTCGTCATGTGCTTTTGGCCCATTTGGAATAGAAGTGTACATAGAGACATTAGAAAGAAATGGATAAACTGTCTTCTCCCATGGAGACAGTACTAACTCACCTAACAATTGTGGATGTGAGATATGTATACAATATTTGCATACAAATTTGCAGAAAACAGATTTATCCTAGATATTGGTACAATACCTCAAATCCATTAAGCATTCACAAATTGTTTCCATTGGCTTTTCCTATACACAAATTCTCCCTTAAGGATCCTTTAGAAGTATGCATTTTAGAATCTGTAATGGCAAGCACGGTATTGTCCTTTGAAAGAAGATTTAAATATTGGTAATAGGAAATAGTGTTATGTTGCCAACTAAGGAATGTAAGGAGATTGGGAATTGTTATGCAGTTTTTTACCAGGAAGTCAGTTACTTTAGAGGAGGTGTGGCTGGGTGCATTGTGATGCAATTTCTAGTAACAAGAACTGCGAGCCAAGAGCATTAAGGTAAGAACATCAAGACAAGAACAACGAGGTAAAAACATTGAGGTAAGAACATTGAGACAAGAGCATCAAAGTAAGAGCATCAAGCCGAAAACATCAAGGTAAAAACATCAGGGCAAGAAAATCGGAGGAAGAACATCAAGGGAAGAAAATTGAGACAAGAACACTACCAGTTGACCCTGGCCAATTTAAGTTGACCCTTCTCTTCCACTTTTTAGCACATTTGATAAAAAGAACCAGTGGTAGGTGAATTTGATCCTGAGGAGCAGACAGTGAATGTCAAATTACCCACCCAACTGGCCTCTCTCCCTCTCACCCTCTTGGCAACAACCTCCACATTTTCTCAGCAATCTTTGAAGAGCTTGTGTCACCATAAAACTGCTGTTCATAAAATACTTTTATCTTTGAACACTTGATAAACTTTCAACATCTTCGTACCCAATTTCCCCACTTCAATAAGAGATTTTATAGTGTAACACTTTTAAATCATGTACTGTTTTTTCTCTTGCACTGAGCTACTAGAGAAAATTCCACTAAAAGCACAATTTAGCTTAAAAAAACGTTTGCAGGTACTTGGTGCAAGTTGAAAGTCCCACCAACAAAACTGTGTGGTACGATAGAGATGAAACGTACATTTGTATTAGGAATAAATTGTTCCTCATACGTTTTACACAGAACTTGTAAGAAGTAAAGTAATAAATCTTCCTTGAACTGGGATCATGTAGTAAGAAATAAGTATGTATAATATTTATAACAATGCTTAGAAATAGAATCAAAATGCGTAGAAATTATTATGATAGTAATTTATAACTGTGTGTTAAAGGATGTGTGGCGAGTTTCAACTTCAGAATTGAAGAAAGCCGCTGTTTTAGCAGACAATTATGGATTGGCTTTATTAGGATTATTTAGGAGAGCAAAAATAAAGGAAAAGACTACTGTTCTTATTACGGCTGGGGTTGGTGGTTGCGGTCTTGCTGCTGTTGATATAGCTGCCAATGTTTATAAATCTAAGGTATGTACTACCTTGGTTAAAAATTTGGTTATATGTGATTCAAACGCTTAACATTATGATTTAATATATGTCTTTTTAAATGTAAATTATACAATTGTTTTTATTAGTTCACATTCTTATATATACGTATATATATATATATATATATATATATATATATATATATATATATGAATTTTTTGGACTTGATAGGAGACTGACAGACTTACCTAAAGGCAATAGTCCAAAACTGCAATCTCTTGGAAATAAGCACATATAAAACACTTAATACACTTTTATTTGAAATATTTCGATCAACATGATCTTCTTCAGTATATATATATATATATATATATATATATATATATATATATATATATATATATATATCCATTATTTTTCCGTTGCACTGACTTTATGAAGTTAATATATTACTATTGTAAGTAATTTTATCCACCATTAAGTGCAATAATTTTACCTTGAGTGATGAGGCACCTTTCGGTCACTTGACCATTGTCGAATCACTCGAGTGATTATATATAAATATATATATATATATATATATATATATATATATATATATATATATATATAGGTTAGTTTTGGTTGGTAAAGATTATTTAGACTTTTTGGACTAGGAGACTGACAGGCTTACCTTGGTAAGAGTCCACTCTGTAGTCTTGAAATAGAAACACAAAAAGCATATGATATATAAAACACAATGATATATTTCAACCACACAGTGGTCTTTGTGGTCTTTGTCAACACCTTCAACAACTTTCAGTTTGAGGGAAGGAACTACCTTCAAATAAAGGAAACAGCAATGGGTACCAGAATGGCACCATCGTACGCAAATCTGTACATGGGATTGTTGGAAGAAAGTTTTCTAAAGACACAAACACACCAGCCATTATGTTGGTATAGATATATAGATGACATCTTCCTAATTTGGACACAGGGTGCTTCAACACGAGACATTTTTAGACAGCCTGACACAATTCTCCACACTTCAATTTATCCGGGAGAAATCTACATCAGCCATCACCTTTTTGGATGTAGAGGTAACACTCCAGAATGGAAATATCAACACAGGAATTCACATCAAACCTACAAACCACCTACAATATCTCCATTTCGACAGCAACCACCCAATAAACATAAAACGATCCATTCCATACAGTCAAGCAATCAGGGGTAAGAGAATCTGTTCGAATGATAGGGAATTGGAAGATTTTAATAGAAAGATATCAACAGCCTTCCAGAGAAGAGGATACCCAAAAAAACTCATTGAAAACCAAATTCATTCAGCACAATCTTCGGTTCACCATAAACCACAAACAGAACAAAATAAACTGTCTTTAATAACAGACTACCATCCTGGTCTACATAAACTCAACAAGATATTGAGAGATGGCTTCAAAATTCTTCAAGCTTCTGTCCACACCAAAAATCTTTTCACCGATCCACCGCAAATTTGGTACAAGCAACCTCCCAACTTGAAAAACATCCTAGTACATCCTAAACTACCAGACCCTGATGCAGAGAAACCACACAAACTTCCTCATGGCTCCTTCCATGTAATAGACCTAGATGCAAGACGTGTCCAATACATTCCTCAGCAAATAGTTTCAACAGCCAAACAACAAAAATGGTCTTCAAAATACAGGGTCATCATAATTGTACATCGAAAAATGTCATATACCAGCTACAATGTAAACTTTGCTCAGCACAGTACATAGGCCTGACCACGGATGGTCTGAATATCAGAATGAATGGCCACAGACATGATGTTAAAATTATGAATATGGATAGACCAACAGCTCAACATGCTGCGAGTCACAACATCACAACTTTTGATGACTGCTATACCACAAAAATAATTAAATCACCCCCCCCCCCCCTGATTGCAATCCCTCAGAACTGAGAAGGTGGGAACTATCATACCAGTGGTATACCAAGTCCAGAGAATCCCTTAAGCTCAACATCAGATAAATCCATTCATTTTTTTTTTTTTCAAATAGCCTTATCTCTTTTCCCCTGACAGACTTATATAAACTATAATCACTCATATGCTCATGGAAACAATATACAGTCGGCGCCGCTTATTGTGATCATATTTGTCAGAAGCATATTTGATAACAATAACCGAACGCTTAATCACGATGTAGTCTACAGCCGTACTGCATTGAACTCGCTGTATTATTGCCACAACTGTTTGTTCTGAACGATCCTACCTTTAAGCCTATCATTACATCAAGTAATTCTAATTCTGTAACACTATAATTAAACTGTACTTGCCAAATTTTTATGCTATTCCGGACAGTTTTATGTACAGTAGTAGAATTTCTGTAATTTAGTTTTGTACTTGTTAAAATTAGTGGGCATATTTCATGTCAGTTTATTTTATTCGACTGTAGATTTTTTTTAAACACTGAATCTAGCATAATTGAAAAAAATACAGTATATAGAACTACGTAAAACACTTGATCAAAACATTTTAACACATAAAACTTCATTATAAAACACTTCAATCTTATTTACACTTCAAATTTACATTTACTTTTTCTCGAAGAATTCCTCTATATATGACTGTCTGTAGTCTTCTCGTAAAATATTGTTTATAAATTGTTCATATTCATAATGTTTGTTGAAATTTTCTGCTTTTTGTTGAACAAACTGCCTTAGAATCTCAAAAGCTTGGTGAACTTCCTGCTTAGATCTTTGAGGTACACATTTATCATTTTCGTCATCATCGGTGCCTTCTTCTTCTTCAGTAACTTTTGATGTTGAAGCAACTACCTCACAAATATCGTCTTCAGTCATTTCCGCTGCTGTTTCAATACTATCGTCAACTTCCATCCACTCAGTATATTCTTTTAAGGACAAATCGAAAGGCTTCAAGTTCTCTTCAGAGTCTTCCTCAGATGTAGCTTGCTCTCGATTTTCTTCAACAAAAAAACCACCTTTTCTAAAGCAATTTTTCACAGTTTTTTGAGAAACTTCATTCCAAGATTTTGCTATCAGATGAATAGCATCGAGTAAAGAAGTTTTTTTAGCCAATTCATTTGAGGTAAGGGTTTGAAATTCATCCATATTTTCTATAATTCTAGCATGCATCTCTCGTCGATAAAAACTTTTGAGATTTTTAATTATGCCTTGGTCACATGGCTGAATAATTGATGTAGTATTGGCCGGAAGGTAAATCACTTTGATGTGTTTTAACATAGTGCTTATGTCATTATGTGCAGTGCAGTTGTCTAGTAGAAGGACAATGTTGCGTTTGAGGCTGGTATCCCAATTAGTCAGCCATTCATTTAAAATTTTTTATGTCATCCAAGCATTGGAGTTTGAATGATATTCAACCGGTAGCTTTTTGATACCTTGAAAACAACGTGGATTTTTAGATTTACCGATAATTAAGAGTTTTTCTTTATGACCAACCATGTTAACACAACACAAAACAGTTATTCTTTGTTTACATATTTTACAGCCGTTAGCAATTTCATTTTTAAATAAGTAAGTATGTTCGGGTAAAGCACGATAATAAAGTCCTGTTTCATCTGCATTGTATATGCAGCTAGGAGAATACTCGACCAAAATCTTTGGCCATTCGTATTGTAACCAGTCCTCAGCTTCAACAAAATCAGCATTCCTTTTTTCACCACACGTTTTCTTGTAAACAATGTTTTCCCTCTTCTTCCATAGGTTGAACCATCCATCTGTGGCTTTAAAATCCTGTATTCCTATTTTTTTGGCAAGATCCTCAGCTTTTAGACGCATTAGTGGGCCGTCAACTCAAGCATCTTTTTCGTGAACATTTTTAAACCACTATTTCAAAGCTGATTCCACTTGCAGATCCTTCCCAGAACGATGTCTTTTCTTTTGTTGTCAACATTTGCATTACACTTTGATAATGACAAGATTTTTTCTTTGTTGTTCAATATTTTACATAAGAGAGGTTGAGAAACGCCAAGTTGAGAAGCAGCATTTCTTTGACTCATTTTTGGTAATTTACTGTACCTATCTAGAATATCAAGTTTTTGTTTAAGACTTAAATCGCGTCGTTTCTTTTGAGATTCGGACATCTTGCTATACTGTCCTTTGAATCTTCAAGTGACACTAAACTCTACAAAACAAACGAAAAAGATCTTTAAAAATTAAGTTATGTAAAATCACACTGAAATACTGCAATAAACGTTCATAAAAATTCACTGTTAAAAAATACAGTAGGACTGTACTGTAAATGGCTCAGTAGTAACATCAACTAATGTTAACAAACAACTAAAGACGACTCAAGCGAGGCTGGGGTGTTTGCGTAAACAAAGAGTAAGGGAGACATTCTGAGAACAATGATATATTTCAACCACACAGTAGTCTTTGTTTTCTCTTCGATTGACAAAGACCACTGTGTGGTTGAAATATATCATTGTTTAAGTGCTTTTATGTGTTTCTATTTCGAGACTACAGAGTGGACTCTTACCAAGGTAAGTCTGTCAGTCTCCTAGTCCAAAAAATCTAAATAATCTTTACCAACCAAAACTACCTAAAAATATATGTATATATATATATATATATATATATATATATATATATATATATATATATATACACGAGGGTGGTCCACAAACTAACCTATTAGGCATTCACATAGGCTACCCAAGTCGCATCTCCTGTAACGATCCTGTTCAAAAATGTTTCTCCTTCAACGTCATACCGAGTAAGAAAGTCTATGGCAGAACTCATTCTTTTCATTTTGTGATCATCGGTGAGCATTTTTGGAATCCAACGAGCACAAAACTTGTGATAGCCTAGTTTTTCTGTCACTATCTCATGCACAAGACTTCGAGAAATTTCAGGAAAATGATCTGAAAGTTCCGAGATTGTGAAGCGACGGTTCTCGCGAATTTTCTCATCCACTTTGTTTACCAAGTCATCACTGACGAGAGATGGCCTACCACTCCGGTTTTCATTGTGAACGTTCGTTCTTCCATTTTTAAAAAAACGAACCCATTGACGGACTACGCCTTCGCTCATAATGTTTGGGCCATACACCGCACTCAATTCACGATGAATTTCAGCTGCTGTGTAACTTTTCGACCACAGAAATCTTATTACACCTCGCACTTCACACTTGGCGGGATTTTCTATCGCGGCGCTCATGTTTTTACATTATAACAAAAGAACGCGCGTTCGTACGATACTCTCCCTTGCACAGCTAGAAGCATACTGAACGGCTGCGCACTGATGTGAGAATGGCGGCGCTACCCCCACTACTTATCGCTCCACGCCCAAACAGCGGTTACTTTGTGGACCACCCTTGTACTTATTCTTAAACTTGTAGTGAATGACAATTTTCTTTAAACAAATGTTTAAGAATATTCTTGGAAACAATTGCCTGTATGAATAAGTAATAATTCTGTCCTGAAACAATCTTGTTAAATGATGTCCTTACTTGTTTTAAAAGACTGAGTTACTTCACAAGACTGAGTTTATTCAATACTTAAAAGGTCACTTTTTATTAATCTCTTTCATTAAGTGTATTTAATTTTACCTTCAATCCAACATTGGTTTTTCGCCAGTGATAAGAAAAAAATTACCATTATTAGAAATTTTACCTTCTCTTATAAATCAATTTTTTTTTTCCCAGGCGAAAAACCAATTGAGGTTATCATTGCCTAACTAAAGTTGAGTTTTTAAAATAATACTACATAAATAAAACTAATCAAAATAAAACAAAATAAAATAAATGTTTAAAACTAATTGTAATAATCTAAAACTAAAGAACTTAAAATTATACAAAATTTAAATATTATTAAATATATTAAGGTGGCGTAAGAAAGCGAGGACACGGTCGATAGCCGTGACATCGTCCCTTAAAACCACCTCTAAACTACCTCGAAGATCGTAACGTATATACAAATTTTCCAACTTATCACAATCAAGCAGGATATGCTTGATTGTAATATTATTTCTACAAAACGGACATAGTGGTGGATCCTCATGTCGCATCAACCATCAATGCGTTAACAAAGAGTGGCCGATGCGAAGTCGAGTAACCACCACTTCCTCCCTACGATTCGAACGAACAGATGTCCTCCATGGTCGGACGGTATTTTTGATGTCCCTCAGCTTGTTTCTATTTACATTTTGCCATTCTTCATTCCAAACAGAGAGTAGTGTAGTTTTACCTTTGCATACAAAATCTGATGCCATCACACGTTGTGTCGATGGCAACATACCTGTAACCAAGTTTGCACCTTCATCTGCTTTAGAGTTTCCAAATATTCCACAGCGACCAGGCACCCAGAGAAATGACACCTCAACACCTCGTAATTGGAGCCTGTGTATAGAGCACAAGATGTCTCCAACTAAAGGGTTTTTAGTGTACATTTCCTGAATAGCCTGGAGAGCACTTTTGGAATCACAACACACAAGATATTTAGATTTTGCAGACGGAATTGATCTTAAAGCTTGGAAAATTGCATAAAGTTCTGCAGTAAAAACGCTACATGCTGAGGGCAATCCGTAAGTGAAGGTTTGTCCTACCATATAAAATGCACAACCTATCCCATCATCCAGTTTTGAACCGTCTGTGAATATAGTCACAGTATGTTGGTGAGTTTGTTGAATCTGCAAAAACTCCTGACGATAAATAACGTCAGGAGTATTGTGTTTTAGGTACATGGACAATGAGAAGTCACATTTTGGCTTTTGTATTGTCCATGGAGGGATGTAGCATGATGTTCGTTCGAATATAGGTGGATGTTCTAAATTTAGATTGCTAAAAATGCGCAACGTTCTTATTCCGAAAGGAGCAGTTGAACGTTGACGCACGTTGTAATGATCCTCGAGATAGTTATCAAAAACTGCTTTGAATGCCGGATGTTTAGGTTTACTTCGAAGACCAGTGTAATATGATATTTGTAGCATTTGACGTCGCATTGAGAGAGATGGTTCTCCAGCTTCAACTAGAAGGCTAGAGATTGGGCTTGATCTAAAAGCACCAGTAGAAAGTCTAACACCAGCGTGATGTATTGAATCCAGGGGTTTCAGAACCGTAGGTCGAGCAGATGAATAGGCTATACAGCAGTAATCTATGCGCGATCTTACAACGGCACGATAGAAACGGAGCATACAGGTTCTGTCTGCTCCCCAATTTGTACCACTTAGATCTCTCAACATATCCAATATCTTGCTGCACCGGGTCCTCAAATCACACACATGCGGATTCCATGAAAGTCTTTTATCCAATAGAAGACCCAAAAATCTCACATTATCCGCGGTTTGAAGCCGCGTACCATCAAGATAAAGAATAGGTTCCTGGTGTTGCCTGCGACTACTAAATGCTATACACTGTATCTTCGAAGCCGAAAACTTGAAGCCCGTAGATTTGGTCCATTCTTGCAATTTATTAATTACTAATTGTAAGGATCTTTCCGCTGTTGCCATACTTCTAGCAGCCATATATATACAAAAATCGTCTACAAACAGGGAACAGTGGACCGGTGACTGTACGTTTGAAGTGACGCTGTTAATGGCAACAGCAAACAGTGTCACACTCAAAACGCCACCCTGTGGTACACCATTCTCTAGTTCGCAACGATCAGAATATATGCCTCCTAGACGTACACGGAAAGTCCTGTTATTCAAATAATTTTGTATAAAGGCAAGAATGTTACCTTGTATACCCCATGATTTCAATACGTTCAAAATTCCTCTTCTCCATGCCATGTCATATGCCTTCTCAAGGTCAAAGAAAACAACTACCAGTGTTTGTCGTAAGATGAAGGCATTCTGTATAGCTGACTCCAACAAAACCAATTGGTCAACTGATGAACATCCTTGTCTGGAACCACACTGAACGTTAGAAAGAAGTTTGTTTCTTTCTAGATACCAGACAAGACGACGGTTGACCATCTTCTCCAGTAGTTTGCATAAGCAGCTGGTCAGTGAGATGGGTCTGTAACTACCGGGATTAGTTTTGTCCTTTCAAAAATGGGATAAATCAAAATTGTAGAAAAGTTAAAGCCCTATAAAATTAATTTAGAAAGAATGAATCCTTAGCATGTCACTGTACAAACATAATTATCTCACTACATATTTAATATAAATGTAACCTTAAAAAAATAAAGGAAAAATTTGTGGAAATAGATTATAATTTCAATAATTAAAAAAAAAAATACTTGAAACTGTAGTTAAAAATCTATAATGTAATATTAATAGATACATTTCAATAACACAATTACTATTCTCATAAGATTACAACTCTGTTTAGAAGGATATGGTTTAAAATTCACAATGTTTTATAATATAAACACCTTAATTATTAGTTGTTAATCTTCTGAAGTTTGTTGTCAAATGAATACCACGTGGACAGGCAATAAGTGATGTTATCCTGGTGCTAAGGTCGAGTTTAAAACAAATAAGAGAAAAAAGAGGCCCAAATTGTTGAAGAGTAACGATTATCGATCAAGTTAATGTTTACTTATAGTAGCCAATCCCTAAAGCTGTTTCTTATATAAAAGATTTTATACTCAGTTAACAACCTTATTACTAGATTTGTATTTTTTTTACTTTCTTAAGTAAAATTTTACTGAAGTAGACCTATGTTCAGCCTGTGTAAAACAAAAATTCAGTGCTAAAAGAAGTGACACTTAATTTACAGGAAGGGTGAAATCTTCATTTGCAGTGGTATATGCATGTGAATTTCATTTGCATGTGGTATTTTTCAAGATGTTGAAGAAAACTGGAAAAAATAATAAAGAATATTGCTCTTCAATGGATACCTGATCACTTAGGTGTAGTGGGAAATTATAAAGCAGACGAAATAGCTAAATTTTCATCTATCATAAAATCTGCTGGAGCTTTCAAACTCTCGCTTGCCGAATGCCGACAAAAAGCTAGAGATGTGTTCTGGGAGAAGTGGGTTGAATGCTGAAGATTGGAACCTACTGGTAGATAATGACTTAACATTCAGACAATATTTAACTTCCATCATTTTATTGTGGTGTCCCAAGATCCATGGTTGCGTTTGCGGAATATGGTCAAATCAGCAACATCATTACTCAGGGCTACCTCCAACTCTTCAACCTCAGCGATATCGCAAGATGCCAGAAATGACACACTGAAGACCTTGCATCATAAATTGCTATTCTGGATAGCCTATTGGAAAAACCTATTGAGGTTATCATCGCCTAACTAAAGTTGAGTTTTTAAAATAATACTACATAAATAAAACTAATCAAAATAAAACAAAATAAAATAAATGTTTAAAACTAATTGTAATAATCTAAAACTAAAGAAGTTAAAATTATACAAAATTTAAATATTATTAAATATATCAAGGTGGCGTAAGAAAGCGAGGACACGGTCGATAGCCGTGACATCGTCCTTTAAAACCACCTTTAAACTACCTCGAAGATCGTAACGTCTATACAAATTTTCCAACTTATCACAATCAAGCAGGATATGCTTGATTGTAATATTATTTCTACAAAACGGACATAGTGGTGGATCCTCATGTCGCATCAAACATGCGTTAACAAAGAGTGGCCGATGCGAAGTCGAGTAACCACCACTTCCTCCCTACCATTCGAACGAACAGATGTCCTCCATGGTCGGACGGTATTTTTTATATCCCTCAGCTTGTTTCTATTTACATTTTGCCATTCTTCATTCCAAACAGAGAGTAGTGTAGTTTTACCTTTGCATACAAAATCTGATGCCATCACACGTTGTGTCGATGGCAACATACCTGTAGCCAATTTTGCACCTTCATCTGCTTTAGAGTTTCCGAATATTCCACAGTGACCAGGCACCCAGAGAAATGACACCTCAACACCTCATAATTGGAGCCTGTGTATAGAGCACAAGATGTCTCCAACTAAAGGGTTTTTAGTGTACATTTCCTGAATACCCTGGAGAGCACTTTTGGAATCACATCACACAAGATATTTAGATTTTGCAGACGGAATTGATCTTAAAGCTTGGAAAATTGCATAAAGTTCTGCAGTAAAAACGCTACAGGCTGAGGGCAATCCGTAAGTGAAGGTTTGTCCTTCCATATAAAATGCACAACCTATCCCATCATCCAGTTTTGAACCGTCTGTGAATATAGTCACAGTATGTTGGTGAGTTTGTTGAATCTGCAAAAACTCCTGACGATAAATAACGTCAGGAGTATTGTGTTTTAGGTACATGGACAATGAGAAGTCACATTTTGGCTTTTGTATTGTCCATGGAGGGATGTAGCATGATGTTCGTTCGAATATAGGTGGATGTTCTAAATTTAGATTGCTAAAAATGTGCAACGTTCTTATTCCGAAAGGAGCAGTTGAACGTTGACGCACGTTGTAACGATCCTCGAGATAGTTATTAAAAACTGCTTTGAATGCCGGATTTTTAGGTTTACTTCGAAGACCAGTGTAATATGATATTTGTAGCATTTGACGTCGCATTGAGAGAGAGGTTCTCCAGCTTCAACTAGAAGGCTAGAGATTGGGCTTGATCTAAAAGCACCAGTAGAAAGTCTAAGGCCAGCGTGATGTATTGAATCCAGGAGTTTCAGAACCGTAGGTCGAGCAGATGAATAGGCTATACAGCCGTAATCTATGCGCGATCTTACAACGGCACGATAGAAACGGAGCATACAGGTTCTGTCTGCTCCCCAATTTGTACCACTTAGAACTCTCAACATATCCAATATCTTGCTGCACCGGGTCCTCAAATCACGCACATGCGGATTCCATGAAAGTCTTTTATCCAATAAAAGACCCAAAAATCTCACATTATCCGCGGTTTGAAGCCGCGTACCATCAAGATAAAGAATAGGTTCCTGGTGTTGCCTGCGACTACTAAATGCTATACACTGTATCTTCGAAGCCGAAAACTTGAAGCCCGTAGATTTGGTCCATTCTTGCAATTTATTAATTACTAATTGTAAGGATCTTTCCGCTGTTGCCATACTTCTAGCAGCCATATATATACAAAAATCGTCTACAAACAGGGAACAGTGGACCGGTGACTGTACGTTTGAAGTGACGCTGTTAATGGCAACAGCAAACAGTGTCACACTCAAAACGCCACCCTGTGGTACACCATTCTCTAGTTCGCAACGATCAGAATATATGCCTCCTAGACGTACACGGAAAGTCCTGTTATTCAAATAATTTTGTATAAAGGCAAGAATGTTACCTTGTATACCCCATGATTTCAATACGTTCAAAATTCCTCTTCTCCATGCCATGTCATATGCCTTCTCAAGGTCAAAGAAAACAACTACCAGTGTTTGTCGTAAGATGAAGGCATTCTGTATAGCTGACTCCAACAAAACCAATTGGTCAACTGATGAACATCCTTGTCTGGAACCACACTGAACGTTAGAAAGAAGTTTGTTTCTTTCTAGATACCAGACAAGACGACGGTTGACCATCTTCTCCAGTAGTTTGCATAAGCAGCTGGTCAGTGAGATGGGTCTGTAACTACCGGGATTAGTTTTGTCCTTTCAAAAATGGGATAAATCAAAATTGTAGAAAAGTTAAAGCCCTATAAAATTAATTTAGAAAGAATGAATCCTTAGCATGTCACTGTACAAACATAATTATCTCACTACATATTTAATATAAATGTAACCTTAAAAAAATAAAGGAAAAATTTGTGGAAATAGATTATAATTTCAATAATTAAAAAAAAAAATACTTGAAACTGTAGTTAAAAATCTATAATGTAATATTAATAGATACATTTCAATAACACAATTACTATTCTCATAAGATTACAACTCTGTTTAGAAGGATATGGTTTAAAATTCACAATGTTTTATAATATAAACACCTTAATTATTAGTTGTTAATCTTCTGAAGTTTGTTGTCAAATGAATACCACGTGGACAGGCAATAAGTGATGTTATCCTGGTGCTAAGGTCGAGTTTAAAACAAATAAGAGAAAAAAGAGGCCCAAATTGTTGAAGAGTAACGATTATCGATCAAGTTAATGTTTACCTATAGTAGCCAATCCCTAAAGCTGTTTCTTATACAAAAGATTTTGTACTCAGTTAACAACCTTATTACTAGATTTGTATTTTTTTTACTTTCTTAAGTAAAATTTTACTGAAGTAGACCTATGTTCAGCCTGTGTAAAACAAAAATTCAGTGCTAAAAGAAGTGACACTTAATTTACAGGAAGGGTGAAATCTTCATTTGCAGTGGTATATGCATGTGAATTTCATTTGCATGTGGTATTTTTCAAGATGTTGAAGAAAACTGGAAAAAATAATAAAGAATATTGCTCTTCAATGGATACCTGATCACTTAGGTGTAGTGGGAAATTATAAAGCAGACGAAATAGCTAAATTTTCATCTATCATAAAATCTGCTGGAGCTTTCAAACTCTCGCTTGCCGAATGCCGACAAAAAGCTAGAGATGTGTTCTGGGAGAAGTGGGTTGAATGCTGAAGATTGGAACCTACTGGTAGATAATGACTTAACATTCAGACAATATTTAACTTCCATCATTTTATTGTGGTGTCCCAAGATCCATGGTTGCGTTTGCGGAATATGGTCAAATCAGCAACATCATTACTCAGGGCTACCTCCAACTCTTCAACCTCAGCGATATCGCAAGATGCCAGAAATGACACACTGAAGACCTTGCATCATAAATTGCTATTCTGGATAGCGCCAAACCAGCATAGAGAAAAGTTGAAATCAGGGCTCGGAGGGACATTGGGCATGGATAAGATCCTGACAAACAGGGATTATTTAGGACTGGCGCCGGCAGTTTATTCTGGACATCAGGCTGTCGGTGTCTCCTGTTACTGGATGCCCGCACCAAAAAATAAGTGGTATGTGATAATAGGGCAGTATTTTTGAAATGTAATACCATACTTTTGTCACCCGTCTTGTAATTAGTCATGTTGTAACATTTTAAAAAATTAATAATTTTTTGCTCAGGTAATAGCAGTTTGCAGTACTAAAGATAAATCTGAGTTATTACGGAATAAAGGTGCTTGGAGCGCATTGTCATTTGAACCAAAAAATCTCCGAACTATCGTCAAAGATGTAACTAAAAATCAAGGAGTCGATGTTGTCTTTGAAACTGTAGGTGAAGAAGTTTTAAAAGAAACGCTTGAATGGTGAGTTTCATGTATAATTATATGTAACTATTTATTTAGTTAAATACAAAATTTTTTACAGTATTTTTGAATGTTTCTGTAATTGTTATAAAATTGTAGTGTCAGGCATGAAGGAAAACTAATCATTGCCGGTTGTGAGCAAAAGAAATTACCAGAAGTAACTCTAGAAGACATTATAAAACATCCGTCATTCAGCCTTATTCCTGTTTCTTTAGAGGATTACAGAACTAGAAACCTACCAGTGTATAGGTAAGGAATAACTTTATTACATTTTAAAAGAATCATGTAATAGTTCAGGAATTGTTTAGTTCATTGTATTCATATAGTAAAATTCATTTATAACATGCTCAAACGTTGTCTATATACATAGTTCATATAAGAAAATGGTTCATATGTACTAAAATTAATAACATGGTTAAATAAAACTTTCTTTACAGAAAAGTAATTAAAGCTCTCATGTTCTTTTATTAAAATTAGATTGTTATTACAACTAAATTATTCTCCACAGGAAAAAAAAATATTTATTGCAGTAGACTATAAATAACTTGCTTCTACATCTTTTATCAATAATTAGATTTAATTTGGTTTCTGTGTGATTCTTTTTTAATTTGCTGCTCTCTTATTTTCAAATTGTGTTATAGATGTGCTATTGACACTGGAATGTTAACATTTATGATGTCTAAACACTTTTAAATGTATTAAACTTGCCTATATTAGCGTTTATGCCTATAGTAGCATTTTATTTAATACCATTTCCCAAATATTCTGTCACATGTGATTCAGAATAGTAATTACTTTACGGATTTTGTTCCTGCAAATCATCTCAATTGTTCATTCCTGAATTTGTGAACTCTTTCTATCCCAGTGAATAGGAGGTTTATTGTATATAAGTTGTTTTTTGTTTGTTTTAGGCAAGCCGTTAGTGATGCTCTAGAGCTCTTTGAACAAGGCCTTATTAGCCCAATAATATCAGAAACCTTTGATTTAGAAAACGTTAATGAAGCCCTACAGTATTTAAAAGATAAGACAACAACAGGAAAGGTTTTATTAAATATAGCATCATAGTTAAAGAAAATATTTATAGTCTTTTGTACAAACAACAGTAAGTAAAATTTATTTACTTATTTAGAGTTTTTCTTAATTTGTGGAAATGAGAAAATATTTTCCTCAACTTTTTATACAGTGTATTTGATGTATGAAACTATAATTTAAAAGTTTTTTTATTATGATCAACAACTACATGAATTTATATGATATCAAGAGAACAGTGGTACAATATAATACAATAAAAATATCAGCTAAGCCCCAATATTACAGAAATAATGAAAGTAACTAATATTACAAGTTATCTAAGATTAAACCGTTATGTACATTTCGATGACTATGTTATCTTCTATATAGGCTAATGACAGATCACAGACAATTTTGCTTTTTTAAAACACCCAATGTTTTGAATTTCTCTCCAAAATTCCTTTTCAAGAGCTCTTTAAAAAAAATTGAGTATTTTAAAAAAGCAAAATTGTCTGTGATTTATCATTGGCCTATATAAAAAATTAATAGTTATTAACAGACATTAAATAAAAAGACTATTTTATCATCATCAGAGGGTCCTGTTACAAAATTACAATCTAGAATGCAATAATTTACAAACTAGATTGACCTGAAGGTATAGATTGTAATTTTGTAATAGAAGCCTCTGGTGTTGATGCCATAGTCATTGAAATGTACATACGGGTTTAATCTCAGGTAACTTGTAATATATATTAGTTATTTTTTATTATTTTTGTGGTATTGGGGTTTTTGGCAATATTTTTATTGTAACTACATGAATTGTAGAAACAATTACATACCATTTCAAAAAGGTTGCATAATTTGTAGTTACATAGTGTGTGTGAATTAAAATGGGGGGGGGGGGGGGGTTAGCAACCAAATATTTTTTTAAAAATTAAATCATCAAAAATATTTTAAAACAAAATCATATTATTTGAATGTCTTACAAAGTCTCTGCAGATTGCTATATGATTTGTAATATCAGTTAATTGTTCATAAATATACACTTAAGGTCATTTTAAGGTAATTTAGAAGTAATTTGGTAAATGAACATTTTAATAGAAAATCTTTACGAGACCTGGAACTTGTATTGATCAGAAACCAAAAGCTGTTCAATAGGTTAACATAATTCTCAATTTCCAGTATGGTTAAATAAAAAATACAAATTCTTATTCTAATCACTATCATGAGAACAAAAACCAGCAAAATGCAGTGACATGAAAACACATAATGTGAAAAACTAATAAGTGCCATCCACTACAAGTTTAAAATAACGTATTTGAATTAGAGTGTGTGAATAAAAAGTATTTTATTAACGATTGAAAATTTGAACATACTTAGGAGAGTGTGAACTAATAGAAGGAATTGAAAAATTAAATGTATAAATAGTTATTTGTGTAGGAAAATTCGGAAATTTAAAAATAAATATCTTACAGCAATATTGATTTAAACAATATTTTGCCCTTGTTTTAAATTGTAGGTAAATAAGAAAAATGGAAAATAAGGAACAAGTGCTTAAAAAGATCTTGCGAGATTCCTCTGTTTTTGTAAACAATTAAGTGAAATGGTTTTGTTTTTTTTGCAATAAATTTTCCATCTAATGTTCGTTACACTTAATCACATAGTTAAAAAGTTTTATATTTATTTGGGTCTTACGCATTATATGGAGGCCACTATTTTTTAGGTTATTTTGCAAGTGATGTAAGAACACTAAATATTTATACGGGACAGATTTGACTAACTGTGAAAATTACTTATTGTTATGACGATCGGTTCTTGTTTTCTGCCTCCCAAAAAGAAGCGATGTTAGCGAGAATTAAGTTGAACACATCACCTTCACAGCACCCCCGATCACCACATATATATTCCGGCAGTACCTCGATGACTTTTGTTCCTCTATTTAGCACTTCCCCACATCCGATTCATAATGTACCAGGGAAGTAATAATAAGATACTTATGATAACCTAACCTAACTTAACCACTGCAGCGCCCAGTATAATAGTGGCCTCCATGTAATACATAAGTACCTTTATTTTTAATATAGTGATGGCTATGTACTATGTATTGCTGTTTACTAATTGTGTTGTATATATTGATACCTATTGGTTTTTTTAGATTAAGATATTTTTTAATCCAGCAATTTTGACTAACAAAAAGTTTAATAACATTTAATAGAACATTTTATCATAATAGTAAACATTTTAAATAACCTATGTACTATGTAAAAATACTGTAAATTAATAAATTAACACATTCATAAGTTATGTAATAATTATGTATAAATATCGCAATATGTATTCTTGTGTATTAATAAAGAACTAAGTCAAAATACAAATACAAGAATTATAATTGAATTTACAATTCAAAGCTTTTCATTGGCTAAGAGTACCAACATCATCAGGAATATTAAACAATTAAAATTAACACATGTGCAAATTAGATCAAATAAATAGCTATGCCAAATCAATTAAATGTTGTTAAACTTTTATTTTGCTGCCCTAACATTACTAACACTGAATATATTATCAAATTTAGATTTTACTTGTATTTGTTATATATTATATTTATGTATTTCTAAAGCTTCATAAATATTCATTCTCAGGCCTTTGTTAATTTCTTTTACAAGTATCATATTATCTATATTAGGAAATATGTGATTATTATTAATACAATGACTAGCAAAATTTGATTTATAAATTTCTGGCTTTTTATATGCATTAAAATGCTCTTTATATCTATCTTTAAGTTTTTTCTTATATAGGACAAACTAAGAAAAAACTTAAAGATAGATATAAAGAGCATTTTAATCCATATAAAAAGCCAGAAATTTATAAATCAAAATTTGCTAGTCATTGTATTAATAATAATCACATATTTCCTAATTCAGATAATATGATGCTTGTAAAAGAAATTAACAAAGGCCTGAGAATGAATATTTATGAAGCTTTAGAAATACATAAATAGATTACTAATAATGAGTTAATAAATAAACAAATACAAGTAAAATCTAAGTTTGATAATATATTCAGTGTTTATAATGTTAGGGCAGCAAAATAAAAGTTTAACAACATTGTAATTGATTTTGCATAGCTATTTATTTGATCTAATTTGCACATATGTTAATTTTAATTGTTTAATATTCCTGATGATGTTGGTACTGTTAGCCAATGAAAAGCTTTGAATTGTAAATTCAATTATAATTCTTGTATTTTGACTTAATTTATATATATATATATATATATATATATATATATATATATATATATATATATATATATATATATATTCTTGATATTTTACGTTATCCATTGTTTTTCCGTTGCACTGACTTTATGAAGTTAATATATTACTATTGTAAGTAATTTTATCCACCATTAAATGCAATGATTTTACCTTGAATGATGAGGCGCCTTTCGGTCACTTGACCATTGTCTAATCACTGATTATTTTTTCTTAATTTTTCTGGTGCGGATGTTCGGTCCGTCGTGTTGGTAATTGTTGACGTCATATACGTTTAGAAATTACTTACAATAGTAATACTTACAATAAAATTACTTACAATAGTAATATATTAACTTCATATATATATATATATATATATATATATATATATATATATATATATATATATATATATATATATATATATATTTCATGTTGTTCATTATTTTCCGTTGCACTGACCTTATATATATATAGATTTTTTGGACTAGGAGACTGACAGACTTACCTTGGTAAGAGTCCACTCTGTAGTTTTGAAATAGAAACACATAAAAGCACTTAACCAATGATATATTTCAACCACACAGTGGTCTTTGTCAGTCAAAGAGAAAACACAAAAAGAAATATGAGAGAATGAAATAAAATCTCTCTTTTCTTCTCTTTCTTCTTCTCTCTTCGAGAGATTTTATTTCATTCTCTCATATTCATTCTCGTGTTTTCTCTTTGATTGAAAAAGACCACTGTGTGGTTGAAATATATCATTGGTTAAGTGCTTTTATGTGTTTATATTTCAAGACTACAGAGTGCACTCTTACCAAGGTAAGTTTGCCGGTCTCCTAGTCCAAAAAATCTAAATAATCTTTACCAACTAAAACTAACCTATATATATATGTATGTATGTATGTATGTATATGTAGTTATTATTATTACTTGTAAATAATTTTTTCCACCACTAAATGCAGAAAAAAATTATGTACGAGTAATAATAATTTTATAAAGTCAGTGCAACGGCAAAAAATAATGGACGTGAAATATGACAATATGTATATGTGTATATATTTATATAGTTTTATGTAAAAACATTGTCACCAGTCACAATTTTAAAATTACAAATTAAGAATAACACAGACTTGTATAATTATTGTAAAAATATTAATTTAGTATTTTTAATTAAATATGTAATAATTTAAACACCATTTGTTTTTAACTTTCTCTTTATAACTTTCATAAAGATGTCCCATAAAAATCTTGTTCTAATCAGTTTTTCTCTAACTCGATCTAGGTATGCGTACCTCCATAGAACATCATCTTTCAATACTTCAAAGTTCACTGCTTTTAAAAACTGTGGTTCACCTTTCTCCATTATCACTTTTCCTACGTCAATCGCTTCTTCTTTGTCCATATGATGTATTTCATACGTTATGTTTTGTATAAGCAAGTTGTACTCAGACAGGTTT
Organism: Prosapia bicincta; assembly: GCA_036971475.1. Classification (NCBI taxonomy): domain Eukaryota; kingdom Metazoa; phylum Arthropoda; class Insecta; order Hemiptera; family Cercopidae; genus Prosapia; species Prosapia bicincta. Next base: position 196,868,283 of record JBAIZL010000002.1, read on the forward strand.
TGCAATACTATATTTCCGTCAATTTCAGTAAAAAGTCTTTTGAACATTCCATTTATAGAATCTCCTAATAAGTACACATATTCTCCTAATCTATAATAAAATGAATTTCGATCGACTTTGGAAGAGATAATTTCTTCATGTGTAGAAGTGAAATATATACAGACTAAAATTATTTTAAACCTAAAAACATTGACATACATTTTATAACAAAGATGTAGTGTTAGTGTAATCAGAATCATCTAGACACATTATTGGCCTTATCAGCATTTTATAATGATCGTCATTTCATTTATTACTTTGGCCTAAATGACACCAATACATATTTTAAGTGAAGTAAACGCAGCTTATAGATGCATGAACAGTTTTACTTTGTGTTCAAAATTTATTTCTATGTATCAGGATTTATTTTAGTTAGTGTGTCAAGCTAATTTTGAAAATACTTTTATCAAATTAAGAAGTAAATATTCCAAAACTTATAGTAAAATAAAATGAATGTAAGCCTTCTATAGTTGGTTTTACTTTTTGAATTGTAGTTGGTTTTACGTTTTTCAATTGTAGTTGGTTTTACTTTTTTCAACTTAAGTAGGTTTTATTTTTATAATTGTAGTTCTACCTTTTTCAATTGTAGTTGGTTTTACTTTTTTTAACTTGATGGCTGTTACTAGAGGTCTTATTATTTGACTTTAAAATCTATTAATTAAATCTATTTAACTATCTATTTAAATCTATTAATTAAATCTATTTAATTATCTATTTAAATCTATTAATTAAATCTATTTAATTATCTATTTAAATCTATTATTTAAAGTGTGGGCAACATGACACACTTCCTACACATGTCTAATAAAACTTGTACTTAAATACGAGGTGAGGCTAGAAAAAAACCGAACTAGCACAGGTGAAACAATAAAACGAATGCAATAAGGCTGAAAGTCGCCTGGCCTGTCACGTGACTCTTGCTCCGCCTACTGCTCGAGTTTCATCTGCCTCCTGCACTCAGTCTGCCCGTGGCGTCTGTTCTAAGTAGTTGACGTTTTGTCTGTGCGTCGGAAAAATGTTGAGTGTACAGAAAGAACAGCGTGTTAACATCAAATTTCTTTTCAAACTTGGAAAATCTGCAAGTGAAACGTTTGTAATATAGCAACAAGTGTACGGCGATGATTGTTTATCGCGAACACAAGTGTTTGAGTGGTTTAAACGATTTAAAGATGGCCGCAAAGACACAAGTGATGACGCTCGCACTGGCAGACCATTGTCAGCAAAAATTGATGCAAACATTTTTTTCTTTTCCCTAAAGTCAAGTCAGCTTTGAAAGGAACTAGATTTGAGAGTGTTGAAGCAGTAAAAGAAAAAGCGACGGAAGTAATGTATGGACTTACCGAAAATGATCTGCAGCATTGCTATGAACAGTGGAAAATTCGTATGGAGCGGTGTATAGACCGAGGAGGAGAGTACATTGAAGGAGATAACATCAAATTGTAAATAATGGAAAATAAAATTTTTTTATAGCATCAGTTCGGTTTTTTTCTAGCCACACCTCGTAAACATGTGCTTATATTCTAAGAGACAACTTACACTTTATAATACCTTTTATCATTTGCCTTCTATTCACTCTTACTATAACAGCTCGAGAGAGGTAATTTGAAATTTGATTTTTATACTAATTTTTGTTGGTATATTTACAATCTTATGATCCAACCAGTGTGTAAATGTGTGTGTATGCGTGTGTGTGTGTGCGTGCATGCATGCGTGGGTGTGTGTGTGCGTGTGCCCGAGCGGTTGTGTGCGTGTGCGAGTGCGTGCGTGAGTGATATTTAACATTGTCCATTATTATTCCATTCCACTGACTTTAGTTATGTTAATTGTAAACAATTATTCCACCATTAAGTGCAATTAATTTTTACCTTGTGGTGAGGTATATTTCGATATATATATATATATATATATATATATATATATATATATATATATATATTGGTATTTATTTCCCGTTCCCATGTAACAAAAAAATATATTTCCTGTTTTGTCCATGGAATGGTGTCTGTGTTTGTTTCTTCCTTTTGAGTAATTTTGTGACTTACTTTCCCAAAAAAATAAGATGTGTGTGAGAGTTTTATAATTCTACAATGTTTTTATGGCAGGTGAAACATGGTGCTAACAGTGCTTTGTTAAAGTTAATTTTTTTTTTTAATTTGTAATTTTGTGGGAGTCAACAGCAAGTTTATAAACATTTTGAGGCATTTTGCGAGTTGGTATGTCAAAAAATTAAAGCCAAAACATTGAATTTGTAATGTTTTAGGTGTGCCATGGAGAGGGGGAGATTGTGATTTTCTAAAATTTTTAATTTTGTGGACGGATGTTTTTTGTATTCCTGATGACTTTCTACATCGCTTGGTACATTTTTTTTTTGCTTTAATCGACTATATGTCTAGATGAGATACTGACTGACTTATCTTGGTAATATAAGATAAGATGATTGTTAAATATCATGGCCTGCTAAGATATCTCAAAATACATGTGCTAAGAGTTGACAGCATACAGTTTAGATTATTTGAAGCATGAGCAGTTGTTTATTGAAAACATTTAATTACTATTTAATAAACAGGGTAACAAATTACTTCAACTTTTTATTATTTTAAACAATATACATGTCCTGCAGATTCTCTTAAATTCTAATACCCTTCATCTTCAGTTACCTTGTCCACAGTATCTTCTCTAGAATTATTCCTTATTTTTACTAACATAGATTGATACCTTTGCTTCGATCCAGATTCCATAAGTGTTTGCCTCTTTGCTCGTGCTTGCATTTTCTTAGTTTTTCTAGAAATCCTATCTGATGTTTTCTTTGATATTACACTCTCACGCAATCCTTGATTCATTAACAATCCAGGTAAATTATTCATTTTCCGTAATAAATTAGATGCTTCTAAGCGCATTTCTTGAGTAGGCATTAGGTTAATTATTTCATCCTCTTTTTTATCTATTGTTTGTGGCCCTTCTAAGTCAATTACGTCAGGATCATCACATAGTTCTAAAATCTGAAATTGAATGCTTTGTTTGAAAAATTATAGTTTTAAAAAAATAATAAAAACTGTTTAAAATTGAAACTAATTTTACAGATATAACAATTAATAATGAGAATCTCATCTAATATAATTCACAACCTAGAAACCAAGCTACCTGCCAAATTGTTACCTAGTTTGTCTTCTTCTGACTTTTTATTTCTTCATACTTAAAAATATTTGTTTGCACTTATCAATAAATAAATACAAAACTGTGTAATATGTTTAAATTATTACTAAAAACAGTTGTAGTAACCTGTTTAAATTGTAATAGGTAGACCTTAAATAATCTTTAAATTAATGTTTTAATTTTGTCACAAAATGTTGAAGAAATTGATATTATCAGTGTTCTTACTAAATCTTCTTTTAAATTAACTTTTGAAGCCCAAATATTTTTTTTAATTAAAGGTATCAACAGAATAATCATTTTAAATGCTCCTTCAAAAAAACTGAATCATTCTATTGACACCTTATGGCATGTAATCATATGATCTAAAGGCTATTTGTAAAATCTGGCTAAAATTCTTTGATCCCATTAAAAACAGTACACAGATTAGTGTTAACTATTTATTTTGTTATCGAAATTTATGTATGGAAGGTAATTTTGAACAAATGAAATTTTAGTTTTGTAATCACAATAGCACATTAGAGGAAAAATAAAACTATTAAAACCTCAAATATTTCCAATGCATGTACTTGTATTTATTTCTACATGTCTGTATTACACAAACAAAGAAGGTTGTTGCAAAGGTGTATGTCAGTCAGTCTTCTGTTTAATCAAAATGTCCAAATAGATAAAACGAAAAACTGTTAATTGAAAGTTACAATATTTATTCATCAATGAGGTTTTATAATTTCTATTATTCTAAAACAAATAAAGCTATTTCCATACAGTGAAACATTTTTTAATTTTAATATTGTAATCATTTTCAAAGGTCTGTTTGTATATACTTTATACAACTATGAATTTATTAGAGTGAAATATTATTATATTTAAATTCATCGTGGTATCAAGGCTTCTTTAGAGATATTAGAAACATTTTTAAATGACTCTTCTTCGAAAACATTACTTAAATCAGGAAATAGAAATAAATATTTTATTTATTGTTTATTAAACAATTTTTGTTTTTAATTTGAACAAAGGCTTTAGAAAATGGGTTTTAGATTATTGACCTATGATGAGTATAAAAACTAATTCTGTCTATTTATCACTTATGATACTATTAAAGCTCCTACTTTTGTTGCTTTTAACTTAAATTTAATTTACATCTGCCAAAAATTTTATTATGTTTTACTCACAACATCCCCATAATTTTTTTCCATCATTCTAACGATCCTCCATTCCTATAATTTATATTGCTCTACATTATTATTGTGTAAATTTTAGATTATATTTATTTGAGAACCTATATGAGTCATGTATTATTCAGTTATCTTAATTTTGTATACAGTAGAATAGTGAACATATCTAGGGCCTATCAAAAATTAGACTAATGTGTTTATCATAGAAATTTAATTAATCATGTTACACCCGCAGAGATTATTGTTAAAATAAATACAGTTTATTTGCGAGCCCACTATTATTTATTTAAACAGACATTTCAATAATTGTTATGTTATCATGAGGCCGTGTTCCTCCTGCACTCTATTAAAAAAACTAGCGCTGTGACTTAACTTTAATAAATTTATGAAAATAGCGCATTTACCCTTTTATTACTCAGAACACATTTTTTCCATGTTTGCTAGCAATAAACTCAAGAAAGCTTGAATGTGCATCCTAAAAAATAGCAGATGTACCGGTTTGTGTTGTTTTCATAAATATACTAATATTATGTCACGGCACTATTTTTTTAAAAAAGAGTGCTGGAGGAACAAAACTGGCTGATAATATCGTAGCTGTTATTGAAAAGTTGCCTGTAAATTATAACAATCCATTAATCCAGTAATGTGATCCATTATTGTTATCCATTAATATGATAATTTATAACAATTTCTTTGTGTTAAATTTTATGGTGAAAAACAGTTTAATAAAATAATATTGATTGTTATACCACTGTATTTCTAAGTGAATTTTAAACTTGTTAAATTTTCAAAAATCAATAATTGCTATTTATTTGTTTTGTGAGAGAATTAAATAAGCAGACCTATTCTAGTTTAATTCAAAAGTTAAATCTTAAACGGAAATCTAAATTGATATTTCTTAAAACATATCACAAAATCTATTATGGTAAATTTTAAATAAAATTGATTTTAATATAAGTTGGAAAATTTATTATTATTTGGAAATAAGTTACCAAATTTAATTGGTACTTTCATCATCACCCATTAACTTCAATGGTAGTTGGATAGCTTCTAGATGGGATCAAAACCAGATTGTGTGCAATCTCTCCTGGTTTCTGTCTCCAAAAGCCTTGTAATTATCAAGGATGAATAGATTAAAAAAGGGGTGGAAAGTTTACTAAATATAATTTATAATTAGAAAGTTCAATGGTATTTTTATATTTTTTTTTAGTGAGAAACCAGATAATTTCATTATTGTCACTTCATTTGTACGGTGTATAGAAAATAGGAAGGCTCATTTGTACATTAACGTTTAGTGTGTATTAAAATGATGAAATAGCTTTTGTCCTGGCAGTTTCTACAGAAATATTCATTATCTAATAAATCGCCATAGAAAGCTACAAGACAAATTTATGAAATGAGATAGGTAAATAGTTTGTATTTTATTAATCATTACCTTTTCTAAAAATATAACACATTTCTTTTTTTTAGTTAGTTTTGCTTTGTTAACAGCTTCAAGTAGTGCAATCTTGGCTTCATCCACATACGTCTGATTGATGTCAGCTCTAGCAACTAGGAAAGCATTATTAATGCACCAATTAATGTTATCTATTCTTCTAGCCATTCTGTACCCAGACACAGCAGCTTTTCTGGACAGTTCGTGTTGCCCTAATAATGCTAATGTCCATGCTAACTCATGATAAAGATAGGTCCTCTCTAAGGAGTCGTAAGACACTTCCAATTGATTCTGAATACTTCTCTGGTATTTTCTGTTAAAATATATAAAATTTATTATCAAAGTTAAAAAAGCTATTTAGAAAATAATTTTTTTAATAAATTTTTTGAGGACTGGACTAATTTTTAACTAAATAAATAAAACCCACTTAGCACAATGCAAAATCTTTATTTTACTAAAATTACTCTATGTACATTTCGATTACATGGTTATCATCTTTAGAAGTACTCAGTTTAACTGTTTTAATACAATTTATATGATCATATTAACATTTAAAATAATTTAATTTAATTAGATGTAACATTTAGTATAATATCATACCTTTATTATAAATAAATAAAACCTCTTAAACCACAAAATCCTTTTTAATGGACCTGACATACATTTCAAATGTAAAGCAATCATCTTCAGAGGAAATTACTACAAGATTTACTCTTAGTTACACTTACAAGAGTTAGTCTTGTAGTAATTTCCTCTGAAGATGTTTGCTATACAACCAAAATGTACATCAGGACATAAATAGAATTTTTTTGTGGTTTAAGAGGTTTTATTTATTTATAATAGAGAATTATGCCACAGTTGCTCCAAGCTATCTGTTACATTAAATTAAAAAATGATGTAAACTTGAGAAGATTAGCACTTTAGGTTGTATAAAGAATTGGGAAAGAAAGTTTTGGGAGAAGCATCTCCAGGCGTAGCCAAGACATGGTTGGAGAGGGGGGCACAACCCAGGGGATCAGGGAGGTTGAACCTCCTTGGGGAAATTTTGAACATTTTTATCTCTAGAAATCATATTTGATGCTATTTTGGCACTTAAAATTACACAATTGTTGGGTCGCCGGGAAGCTGTTTTGCTAAAAACCTAGCAATTTTTTTAGGTAAATTTTTTTTGCTTAAATCAATAGGTCTGGGGAGCACGTTCCCCCTTGTGCTCTCCTGGCTTTGCCACTGTGCATCTCATCAATTCAGGCTGTAACTGAAATTTTGGTTTTATGGATGGCTGGGGTGAAAAAACTGATGACAGTTGACAAAGAGACGAATCTCCTACAACAGCTTATCATTGTTATTATAATTTCTATAACTATTTTAATGAATGTATAAATTAAGTGTTTATGAGCTTAAGTTAAATATTGAAACTAACTTTAATCATACTTAACATTTCCTAAACAAAAAAATTGAATTGTATCCAATTTATTAAGGATTTTATCTGATTTATTATATGAAAATTTAATTTTAGATCTACAGTGCTTTAAAACAATTAGTCAATTTGACTATTCTTATTAATAAAATTTATTTTAATGATTATGAATATAAATGGGTAAGATAGAGGAAGGGATGAATATTTAGCGGATAAAAATATCCGTAAGGGATATAGAGACCATGACTTTGTTTCCATGGTTACTGAAGCAGACCTACTCATGGTAATAGGGATTGCCAAGCCATTAAATCTCCTTATGGAAAGGATAGGTGTAATGAATGTAAGGCCCAAGAAGAATCATAATTATTTTCTGGTATTGACAAGGAGAAAGAAAGATAGTTTATATGGAACACATTTGTATAATACTGTATTTTATTATATAATAGATACTTGAAGAAATTCCATATTATGGTTATACAGTAGAAATTAAATATAATGAACTCTATCAGAGTATATGTTGCTTATAACAGAATTTGTTTTGAAGATAGATCACACAATCAACCGGCAACACAAAAAGGTCCTTCACCGATGTGATGGATAAACAGCTGCGAACATGGTTACTTTTATCTTCTGTCGAGTAATATTTCTTAAAACTGATGCATTAGAAATGTAAATAGTGTGAAAATATCATTATTATTTATTATACTAACTTATCAAATGTTGACAAAAGTTTTGTAAATAATTAAAAGGATGAAACATGACTTGTGTTCTTAAAAACCGCCTCAAAATGCTTTTCATATAAATATTTCCTTGTAGCTACAGAAAATGTAATTACTGATTTTTAAATAAATAAATAAAAGTTTTTTTATTTATATTTAACCATTTTACATGAACCTTTTGCTTTTTAATAAACATCTATTAAATCAGACCACCCTAGGCATCTTTTATTCTGTTATAATGAAGTTTTACAGTATATTGCATTTATCTTTGATGTATTGGATAAATACTTCCCTATGACCCCAATAGAGTACGTCTACCTCAGCTAGACATCAGTTATAGTTCTGCCCTATACGAGATTCACTATTTATATTTTGAGCTTTGGCAACACTGATTGTTGTTGGGTATCAGCTGATATTTGTATTTGAAAGCTTGACATTTTTAACCATAACATACACTAGATATATTGTAAATAAATCATTGTTCATTTATAGCCATTTAAGAAGATTGTTTCAGTCAAAAAATGGAATTGAATTGTGAAAACTTTCGTGGAATGATTTATTATGATTTCCGACGTGGATTAACTAGACAACAGTGCACTGATCAACTCAATTCCACTTTTAGGGATTTGCCACTGTGAAACGCTGGTATAACAAGTTCAATTGTGGTGGTCGTTCTCTCAATGATGAATTTCCCGAAGGTCGTAAAGTAGGTTGTTGTTTCTAAAAACATTGACGCTGTGCAAAATATGATCAAGATTGTCATGTGACTTATTGTGAGATCGAGATATCTTTAGGTATTAGTCCCAGTAGCATACATAAAATATTGCATGAACATTTAGCTGTGAGAAAGGTGTGTTGTCGTTGACAATTTGACAAAAGCCCAAAAAGTTCCTTGTGTCGATTGGTGCAAAAAATTGATTAAAAAATTCAATGCTAGTGCTTCCAAAGAGGTGTATAAGATTGTAACACCTGACGAATCATTGATATATACGTATGAGCCAGAACAGAAACAACAGTCGGGGGTATGGGTGTTTCAAGACGAACCGAACCCAACAAAAGTTGTTCGTGCTCGGAGCACTTCAAAACAAATGATCACCCGTTTGTTCAGGAAAACTGGTCATGTGGCAACAGTACCTTTGGAGGATCATAAAACACTAAATTCTGAATGGTATACAACCATTGGTGAAATCAGAAAAATAAACAAGCCAATTGTCGGATCGTACTCCATCAAGACAATGCGAGTACCACACATCTCGTGAAACAACCAGCTTTTTCAACATTCAAAAGATAGAATTGATGAGTCATCCACCTTACAGTCCTGAATTGGCACCCAATGATTTCTTTTTGTTCCCAACTATCAAGGATAAATTACGAGGACAACGGTTTTTGTCGGAAGATGAAGCTGTTAAAGCATTCAAAAACCATGTTTTGGAGGTACCCGACACAGACTGGAAAAGATGTTATGAGAACTGGTTCCAACACAAACAAAAAGTGTATAAACCTTAAAGGGGAATATTTTGAAAAACATTAAAGCCACTTTCAACAAAAAATAGTTTGTATTTATTCGTAGCCTCAAAATATAAATAGTTACCCTCCTATATTCCAGACTAGTGAGATTTTTGTCCTTATCTTTACCTTTATTCACAATCCTTCCATGATCTATATTGATGCTAGTAGTCAATCAGTCTGGTTGCCATGAATAACATTAAAAACCAAGTCAATATCTTAATACAGTTGTGAAACAAAGATTTCATTTGTTAAGAATATTGTTAGAAAAACTTAATTATTGTTTAACTCTTTGGGCATTAAATGATTTGCTTTACAAACGACCCAGCTGGTGCGGATTAATTCTGAATTCAGTGATCGTGGCAATTTAATTTTGTTAATTGATTATTTGTAATCATTAACATTAAAAAAACAATTATTCAGGTAGCTATCCCGGCCTGAATGTTACTACTCATTTCGATTAGTCAGTGTTACAGTCATTGATGGTATTCTTTGGCATCGGTATGTTGCTTTCTTTATGATAAAACGAGTTTACCTATAGTTCATGGTAATAATATATTAATTATTATATAGACAATTAATTATCTATATCTTTAACTAATTATAGATCAAGCAGTTGAAGGAGTTACAGGTAAACAATTGGTTGAGATACTGTGTTGAACCGTCAACGATTTCAGACATTAAAAGAAATCAACCTATACTTATAAACTTTGTGACAATGCTTTAAAATAAAGTCAAAAGTTCAAGAAAATCAATTAAGGCAAATGAAAAACATAGAATTAGATGTTATTTTCAAGCAGTGTTTGCAAAATTGTTCTATAGGTAACAAAATTTTGGATTAGATTATTTCCGAAAAAGTTAAGATCATAGCTCAGAATCTTTAAAACAAATTATAAAACTATTAAAAAAAAGTTTTTTCCTGCCCATTTGCAACATAAATACAATAATAATTGAGACTTTTTTGAAAAATTCCAGTAATCTGAATTTTTGATAGTCCAAATAGGGCCCGAACCCAATTGATTGTTATAAAAGGAGTTCTATTCATTTGTTAATTATATGTTATCTATTAATATTAGGGATGGGCCGATTCCAAGAATTGTCGATTCTAATGGTATCGAGTAATCATCGATACTGGGTTCTCCATTTATTAAAGTACCGATTCCGATTCGATATATTTTTAACTGTTAAAATACGTGTGGGGTTTAATTTATGGGGAAATATTTAATTATCAACTATGGCTTATTTATGTACTAGTTGCTTTGATTAAATTGAACGATTCGAGCAAAAGCCTATTTTGGTTAATGAAATTATTATTATTTTTGACGCAACAAGAAAGTCGCTCGGAAGCATTTCTGGTCAGTTTGTCACTGCTCATCTCGTTCTGTTTTCTCATTCTCTTTCTCTTTCCCTCTCTGTTTCTGACCACCACCGCTCCATAAATGTCAAAACAAAACACATAGGAGAGGTAGTTTCTCTTGATCTAATTATACAAACTGAATAGGCTATTACTGAAGTTATATTCTGATCGTGAACTGAAGTTCATATTTGTAATTTTAAATAAATTATTACTTTTATGCAATATGTGTCGCCCTTTAAGAAATTCCTATTCATAAATTAATGTTGAACGTTTTGTGTAGCCTATTAAATTAAAACAGAACTTTTTAAAGGCTTCACCATATGACCAAGAAGTTAACTAAATAATAATGATTATAGGCATATCATGTAGGCCTATATAATTTAAAAGAATCAAGAATCAAAAAAACATTTTGAGAATTGGAATCGAAAGTTTTAGGTAACTGCTTATCCCTAATTAATATTGTATTTATTATTTTTGATGGTAAGATTTAAACATTAAAAATATTAAAATTGTAATAAGATATTCTGCATCCTTACTTTATATCAAAAATGGGTGGAGTAACTGTCTTCTTTATTAGTTCAAACACTCGTTTGTTACTCAGCTCCATTCCTAACATGTACAGAATCCTCTGCTCATTCTGAACAACTGTCAGACCAGGACACATTTCTTTCATTTTCATATACACTTCGCCAATGATGTCATAAATGTAATTATTCATCACATTCTTTACATCGTCACTGAATAATTTTTTCGGCTGGCTAGCTATGAATCTTTGAGCACGATATGTGAAGTGAAAACATTTCTCAATATCTTGATTTTCTTTCGCTTCTTCTGCTTCCATAAATAGTCTATCTATAACCTTTTGTGCTCCATTTTTTGAAGCTATAGTTTCTTGTTCTTTTATAAATTGCATTCTGTTTGACATTTTTGGTTCCTCGTTCTTCAATACATATACTGGGCAGCGTGTCATAAGAGTCTCCTGAAAAATAGTATTTCGTACTTCAGAATCGTACTTACAAATTATTTTAAAAATATAGATTTTATATCGAAGTTTTTACAATAAAATATCTTTCAACAGTTGTATCGTAATCAAATAAAGTTAGAATTTAAACAGTTCTATGGATAAATTATTATAAAGTTTTCATTTTCCTTCTAATTTTATTATTTAGTTGAAATATTTTTATACTTGCCATGTACAAACATAAAATTTAAGTAAAGAATTTTGTTTCAAACTTACTGACAAAATTTTTTTCACTCTAGTTTCCAGCATTAACCAAGTTGCCCACCGTTACTAAGCTGAATGCTTTAAAATAAATATATAACCTTATCAGTTACCTAAGTTACTCTCAGCACTATGACGTGACAATAGTGCAGTAACTGTTCAAAGGGTTAAAACAAGAAATTCGATGGTTGACATTTCTCTTCTCTAAAATCTGCCTTCATGAGTTTGTACCATACAATGATAATGCAACTGGGATAAGTCAAGTTAAAAAAATTATGCATAAATAAAGACGATACTTTGTTTTTCCAGAATATCTAAGAATATACAATTGGTGAAAAATCCTAAAAATCCGCACATTCTTGGGTAAATTTTCTACCACTCTCTTTCTCTCGCTCTTTTATTTATCCTCTTATTGCCTTAGTAATGATAGAAAAAAAATTAGTGTGTCTTAGTCTCCTGAAGAACATATTGTTAAACATTGCTAAATTTATTAATTTTAAATTTTGTAACATTTAATAAAACTTAAATTTTTGAACTGCTCTACCTTCATAGTAGATCATATTAAATAAGTTACCTTTTGCCTGTCAATAATATTCAGAGTATCTTTAATTATAGTGTTCAATTGTTCGTTGTGTTCTACATTACTGGAATTGATGTCAGGATTTTTCAGACACTCTTGAAAAAATGTTTTGTCCTTTGCCAATCCTCGTAGATATCTTTCTGAGAAGAATCTTTCGTTCCTTTCTGCATTTTTCTGTTGAAATTAATGTCAACTAAATATCATTTTATTTCATTTTCACTTGAGCTATTAGTTTTTTACTAGAAACACTAGAACATATATTAGTATGTTACACTTACCTATACGACAACATCTCCAAAATGGCTGTCCTCAATAGTCAAAAAAGTGTTACTATAGGCAAGTGTAACATACTAATATATGTTCTAGTGTTTACAGTTGTATACATTTTTTCAAATTACACTTTTGCTGAGTCACGGACCACAGCATTGAACCTTGCACTGACCTAGTAAAAATATCAGTGTTTTTTTTTTGTCATGTTGATAACAAAAGTGTAATTTATAAGAAAAACCTCAAAATGTACAACACAAAAAACATCAAATTTTTTTCCAGTTTATATTTTAGGAATAACAACAATGAATGGTAAATTTAGAAGTATTATTGATGTTCATCTTTTGTATAAATTGTAAAAAAACTTACTCTTTTCTTAGCAATTTCTGTTTCGTCTTCACGTTCAGAAACCTCTGTAAACTCCATACCAATTATTGTTTTTCCCAGTTGCTGTGGCTCTAACATAAACCCAGGTTTACGCCCAATACAGGTGTGGATAGTTTCATCTGCCTGAAATAAAATTGTGATAAATACTACAAATTTAAAATTTAATGCAATTAAAAATTAAAATTAGTTGATTTAAACAAAATTTAAAGTAAATATTTTTTTTAACAATTTTATTTCAACGGAGATACTTGTGTATTATAAACACAATATACAAACACACTCTATGCTTTTTTAACATTCAATTCATGGCATCTTTTTGATAACAATAGCTATAGATATCAAAACACTTGCTGATGTTACGTGTTTGATTTGATTTTAAATAAGAGTAGTTTCATTTTATATTGCTTTCACTATACTTGTATAGTTGGAATGTAAATATTTCAGGAAGTGTTAAAATTGCATGAGGTATTTGATATTTTTAAAATGATTAATGTATTTATCCTTTGCTTGTAATTGTGTTTTGGGAGTTGATAGATATTTTAAAATATTTTTTATTCCTGGTGAAAAATCAATTCAGGTCATCAAAAATAGCGTGTGGAAAACTCAAAATAAAATCATGAAAATAATTTACAAAGACATATTGCAACAAATAACAACAAAAATTTACAGAAACAAAAAAACCAATAAATATATAACAATATCATAAATAAACAACATAACAATAATAAACCAAAATATAACAATAATTAACAATATTACAATTAAAACTTAACAATAAACTATACGGACACAATAAGTATTCTATATTAAACAAACAAAGAACAATGAATAACTAAAATAAAAAAATGTGTTTAACAGTAAATATAACATTAAATAAATAACTATATGCAACACACTAACAAGTATATGTATTTAGTTAGAGCTAGCTAGTGAGAACTATTCACAATAAAACAAAATCTTACCAAAAATGAATTTTTAATAAACACACTAGTTCACAACAGACTAGTTTTGGTGACAATGTCGTCTTCCTCAGTGCTTGGCTACTGTAGCCAAGGAAGGCAACATCATTGCCAAAACTAGTCTGTTGTGAACTAGTGTATTTGTTTATTAAAAACTAATTTTTGGTGAGATTTTGTGTTTTACTGTTAAGTATATGTATATATCAAAATTAATAATAGTTATATGTAACATTTGAACCATTAAATTTTAAATATTATATCCAGGTGTTGTAGTTAAACGATGGCACAATCAATGGCCACGATAATTTGCAATGACAATTAAATGTATAATGGAACAGCTATACAGTGATTAGATCTGATTCCATAACTTGATATTTTAGAAATGTAAGTAAACCAACATAACTAGTGAATTTTTTCCATAATGGTTGGGAAATTTGAACTTTTATATTAGGATAATTAACAACTTGCTGAGTCTATAATTCAGTTGTCTAAATAAGGAACACTTTAATTCTCAGCCATTACAACCAATAGAAATAAAATCACTGTAGGGCCTAACAGAGCAGTAAAAATTCAAAATAAAATCAAGTTCTTGTTGCTAAACACGGGGTAAGAAAATGGACAACTCGTACAATTAAATAAATTGAGTATAAAAAAGTGAACACAAAGGCTATGAAAGATAGCCTGCTCTGAAGTTGGTACCACTGAAAGATACCACTGCCCTGAAGTTGGTACCGGTGGAAGCCGATAGGTTACCCACAACACGTGTAAAAAAGTAAGGGCCATTCATTAACCCTCTGAAAAATATTTAATAATGTAAATATTCATTTAGTATACAACAAATGAATTTTATTACTGACAAATTCATAATATTTTTTTAAAGAATAATGCTTAGTTCTAAAATTATTGATAATATAGTTTCATCAAGGAAATCAATTTGGAATTTATCTTTTAAACTTTTCTGATTTTTCAATAACTCTTGTGATTATGTGAAACTTAAGAAATTTGTACCTTAAGATAGCCTAGAGTGCTGAACCTTGAACTACTCTCCCGATGATGGTTTATTTTATTGTATGTATCATTGATGACAACCATTTTGTTGTAATGATCATCATTATTATATACTGTTCACAAAAAGTAAAGGCATTAAACAAGAAATAGTTTCTAAAATCGTAATAACCAAAATGTTGTATGAGGTCCATGTGAACTATAACTTTAATTTCAAGTTCATATGTTATACATTTTGATTAATTCTCTATTATAAAGATTTCCAACTAAACTCTGATAATTTATTTTATTTTCCTTATAATATTTTTTATTTTCCTTATTTCTGTACAGTAAAATAACAGCATTAAAACCTTGAAAACACAGGGTTATTAAAGCCATGATTTTTATTTTGACAATTGTAACTATAGTTTATTTTTAATTATCGCTCTGTGAACCTGAATTGAATTTATTACACACCCTTTGATTTATTTATTTCGAATCTATATCTGTTAACTCTAATGTATTAAACATTGATTTAATTAAATAAAATCATTTAGTATTTAGCTTTATACAGAATAAAACAATAAATGGATCTTAATTTACCACTTTAACTCCATCATAAAAATAATTTGGATGTCTCCGTCTTGCTAAACCTCTGTAATAACGGATAAGCGCATCTTCAAAGTCATCCTGTTGATATAAAGTAAATGCATCATTTTCGAGAGCTTTAACATTGTCTGGCTCAGTCTGAATTGCTGATTGTGCATCATGACGCGCTGCTTCATGCTGTGTAAGGTGACTCAATTCTTTACTTCGAGCAAGCACCAAGGGGTTAACTTTGTTTTCATCTGCACTTTGCATTGCTTTTGTGTAATGTGCAATCGCTGAAAGCAGTAGATTTATTAATAATTTTGCAACAGTTAACAATATTTTTTTTAATACCTTGATTGTTAGATTACTTCAAAAAATAATGTCAAAATTAAATCGTGAGTATAAAAGTCTTCAGCATCCTTATTTTCTATTTTTTTCTATTCTGCTAATTTCTTATAAAGGTATTTTAGCTATATAGTTAATATAGGTTTCTCTTTCTTTTTTATGTATTTATAAAGTATATTTTTCACCATCTCAAGATTTTTTTCAGGAGTTCAATATACTGTAATATTTATGTGATGGATTTTGTTAACATTCTTTAAGTTTCTTATAATATTCCACATTTCTGCTACTCCTTTCCCCTCCTTAGATCCAACGGCCCTGTCCCAAATTTCTACCCATAGCCAGTGTGCTGCAAAACCTCTGTGGCCACCAAACCCACTCCTTCTCTGACTGACATTTCTGGTAGGGTTTATATAAATACGTAGAATGGAGTACTCTTCAGCTTTGCCTAGTGATTGCTTCTCCTTCTTAGTTAACACACTTCAAATGTCCTGAAGAATAGTTGTACAAATAGTTCTACTAAAGTATAGATTACATCACTAGGAAAGGCTGAAGATTATTGTTCTCAGAATATGTTTAACGTTTTGTGATTTTTTCTAGTCCCAGTAATTATATCTTATTTAAAGCTTTGCATATATCTTTGTTATTAGAAATCCTGTAATACTTGTTTAATAGCCCTGATGTTTTTTTAACGATAGTATTGTTTTATTTTAATTATTAGGTTCCTCAAATCTTCCTAAAACTACAAATTGTCATTAGCAAAGTATGTTAGAATAATTACATTGTTTGCTACTGCGGTTTACTAGTTTCTTACCATCTTTGTGTTTTCCGAATCTAGCTTGTCTTGCTCCAATACTGCTATCCATATTGTAATTGAAAAAGAGCTCATCTTTTTTCCTTTTCTCTTCCCTGGCAGCTGCTGCAGTCATGACTGCTCAGTAAACTATTCTGTAAAGTTGAAGAAAGTGAAAGATCATGTAAATTTTGAAAAAAAGGTAAACAGATTTTAGCCATAGTAGTAGTAATATCAATAGCAAAATAAATTAAATCAATCAAGTAATATTGTGTTTAATTAAAGAAGATTCTATTTAAATATAATTTATTTTCAGAACTTCTTTCTTAACTTTTGTTGATTCCATCTTCGTGTTAGCTACTAGTAATCACTAAACACTTTTAAATGTTTTAAACTTGCCTATAGTATCACTTACTTTGTTTGTTGAGGACGGCCGTTTCGGGAGATGTGTTGACAAAGGGACACATCTCCCGAAACGGCCGTCCTCAACAAACAAAGTAAGTGCTACTATAGGTAAGTTTAAAACATTTAAAAGTGTTTAGTAACTTCTTTCTATCATACCAGTGTGGCTTTCATAGTTTACAATTACTTAAAATTGTTCTGTTTTGGTTTATATTACATTTTTTTAAATTATATCTTCTCATTTTTTGTCAAACAAGCTCCTCTACATTAGAAGTGTTTATCAGTTCCAATTTAACAAATACGTTACCTTTACAAGCATAAATTGTATGCATACTTCACTTATTCCCAAAGAACCTAACCCTTAGTGTGAACATAACAACTGATAAAGTCAAGAAATTCTGAATAATGTCCAGTTCACATTTAGCCAGCAACAAATTTATTTAGTTCTAGTATAAGTTATCTGTAGCTGTAAAATAATCTTTCAACATAGAAAGAAATGTTATTAACTGTTTTTGTAAAGGAAAGATTTAAAACCTTTTCCTTAATAATCTAAAATATTGTCATAACCTTGAACTCTTGATTCTGTTTTAAACACTGACTTTAGTAGTGATCATGTGACGGCCTGAAAATTTTCGTTCTTGAATTTTGTAGTCAATTACGTTTGGCGAAACTTAATTATTAATATTATATTAGTTTATGACTATCTGAACTTTAATTTTTCATACAAACTTATTCAGACAGAACGTTTTCAATCACTCTGTGGAGATCTTATGAGTGTCTAAATTTCTACTTGGAGGTGTTGTTGAGTTAAGCAGTAACAGTTTTAAAGGCAGGTTTTCAATAGTATCAAAGAGTATATGTGATTTGTATTGGGTCTGTTTGTTTGTATTTTGTGTTTTTGTAAATTTCATACTGTTCTAGTTTGTTGATCTGTAAGATTTCTAGGATATGGTTAATGTCTGTGTATGTGTGTCCTGTTTCATTTAGGTGATTGGTAAATGCTGAGTTAGTGTTGTGATTGTATGTGTTCTTTGGCTCTTTGTTGGAAACTGCTACCTGTTTTCCCAATGAAGAATTTATTGCAGTTTGTATAGTTTAATTTTTAGGTCCTTGTAGTTTATCTTTGTTGTTTGTGTGTGTTGTATTTTGTTTTGCTGTTTATTAGTTTTTAATTTTCATTTTACTTTGTTACACTGTAGGTTTTAAAATGCTTAGCTTTATTAAAATTGTAGAAATTTTTATGGGTTTGTACAGTAGATTTCTAGCATTTTCTATGCTAAGGCCAAGCCATAGTGTTTTGTTTAACAATTGATTTTTCAGAATAGAGAAGTGAATTTGTCTTAGGTATAGACAAGCTAGGCATAAAATATGACTCCAGGATCTAACATCACTTGTATTCTCTTTTTTAACATCATTGTTTTGATGTTCCATCATTTCATTCATTTTGTTAACCATGACATTCAGTGAATGTTCCAAAAATCCCACTTTTTTCAGTTAAACATAAAGCACCGTTTTCAAACTGCGGTAAATAGCCACATTAGACACTGATGGTGAATAACGAATACAGTAGAAAATCAGTCACTAAAATCTCTCACTAATTTTCTTATAATTATATTTAATTTTCTTGTTTGTGTAAGTATTCTAAAAAGCTTTCTTTATACTTATGCCCACTGCTTTCTCCGAACGAGCAAACGCCACATAAATAGATCACTGCGTTTAGTCTGAGGTTTAATTTTATTATGATTGACTGAAGATGTTCATGTAATCAAGTGTTTGGTGTCGTGATTAATTCTAACATATTTATTTGAAATGTTGAAACTGAATAATATCATGCCTTACTGAACTTAATATTAAAATAAATTTATGGAAAACGTACCGAGGCAAAATGTTTTCAATTCATGAGATTAAATTCATCAGTATCTAGGGTTAAACCTACTTGGAAAATGTCTATAAACTAAAAATGTATATAAAAAATTAAAATGTCTGTAGTTGGAACATTTTCTATAAATTTAGTTTATTTATACATTCATAAAACATTGCTAAGTTTTGGGATGAATATTTTGCTGAACGCCATGGCCAACAACCTCTACAAATTCATTTAGAGTCCTGATAACTTCACTTCTGAACATTTCATAATATAAAGAAATATTTTTTTAAAAATACTTTCAAATATGTATTGAGAGGGTGTACTTCCTTATGATATTTTTTATGAACTGCTAAACAAATGTAACAGACTATGAAATCAGGTACCCACACATATATACAGGGTGCTTCAGGAGGAATCTGCCATACTGCACAAGCTTATTCCTCTTACCGAAATAATGGAAAAAGTAAATATAAATTTAAGTTCGGAAATACTTTGTTGGTGAGTTATACGGAGTCAAAGATTTAATAATATATATATTAGGGAAGTTCTAGTAGAGATTAAGGCTTATTTAGGCATTTTTGGACTAGATAGGAGGCTGACAAAATTACATAGTGAGAGTACAAAATGCGCAGGTTTGGAACTTCTTCATCGGGTAAAGAAAGGTGTCTACTGGCTACCCAATGTAGGAGAAGGAAAGCAGGCAGATTTGATATTTTAAAAATCATTTTGGTACTTATGAAAAACTGAACATCCAGATTGCTTATTTTCAATTTATTTGAAATAATGGGAAAATATTTGAACCTTATTGTCTCTAAAAAAAATATATTACTGTTGAAAATGTACTTGATTTTCTAAAATTCCTTCTACTAGCCTCACACTCTCCTGTTGTATGTCTTGTACAAATTTTCAACTGTTAATAAAATATACGTTTTTATTCATCCAATCAAGTTCAAATACATTTTTTTCAATATTTATTCAATAATTAAAGTGTAAAAGTTTGGGGGCTAGGCAGGATTAAAACTGAGAATCTACATGTCCAAGGTCTAGCGCTTTTGGCACTGAGCCAACTTTCCCATAGCTAGAAGTGTATTTCTCACTGAAGTACTGTAGACCTTATGAATTTTTTTTTTTGCTCTCATTTGGTTGTCGTCGAAACCTCCACTGTACAACCTTAATTGATGCCATTGTAACCACACAATATCATAAAGGATTAAAAATAAATGAAAAGAATGAAATAAATAAACAAACTGGTTTAACAAACTTTGCTTCCCAAATGTACAATGGTAAAGGAAAACGAAAAGAAACTACAACACAATGCAAGGGACAAAAAATAATAAACAAAAATAGTAGTACAACATTATTCATAAAAAGGAAAATGGAAAATTGCAAGGAGATGTGCTTTCTATATTGCCAGATAATATTGTTATTCTGATGAATGTATATACATAAAAAAACTAAAATTAATTTTTTTTTGAGTCAAGTATGAATTGACTTTTAAAATATATATATATTTACCAGTGTAATCCAGAAAATGATGAATAAATTAAGAGAATCTTTATTATATTTAAAATAATTACTGAAGGATAATTTAAAAATCAATTTAACTTCATGTAACAACTATTATTATTTATTAAAATCTGGCTCTTTGGTTTTCACAATTTTTCAAATGATAAATTAAATTCAGAAGTAGTAAATTTTGAATAATGTAATTATGTTTCTATGGTTTTAGTATTTGAGCTGAATGTTATTGTTAAATATTTTTCATTTTATATTTCTTAATTAATCACTATTACATTGGTTTATGAAATTGTCTTAGTAAGTTTTTACAAATTTAAAGTTCAGATAGTCATAAACTAATGTAAAAGTGATTAATTAAGTTTCACTCAACGAAATTAACTACAAAATTCAAGATTTATATTTCTATGTATATAATTATTAAATTGTATAAATATCACATATAAATTTAATTATTTAGTGTCCTTGCTTCATTTCATGTAAGGTTTTTATTTTTTTTCATTTGAAACTTAAACGAGTATTATAAAATTTTTTATTTTAAAGTAAATTCCTACTGAGGTCAAGAAATGAAAATTTTATCATTATTTGCTTATTTCCAGTTTGTTTGTTTATTTTATTCGCTTCATTCATTTTTAACCTTTCAGCAGGATTTATTTTGTGGTAACCATGGCAACAGTTTAATGTACAATGGAGGTTTTGATGCCAACCAGATGAGGGAAAAAAATTGATACACGTCTTTAAAAAACTCATTTCTTGGTATTGGAAAGTTGGTGGAGTTCCAATGCGTGCTAGACTTTGAACATGAAGATTCATAGTCCGAATCCGAATAGAACCCCCCATTTTTAAAATTTAAATATTGAATAAATATTTTTTAAAACTTAACTTAAATTGTCATCCACTATAGGTATATAAATCTATCTGAACTTGATTGGATGAATAAAAAGTATTTTATTAACGACTGAAAATTTGTACAAGATATATATCTATATCTATATCTATATATATATATATATATATA
This sequence comes from Prosapia bicincta, assembly GCA_036971475.1. Lineage (NCBI taxonomy): Eukaryota > Metazoa > Arthropoda > Insecta > Hemiptera > Cercopidae > Prosapia > Prosapia bicincta. Next base: position 196,890,008 of record JBAIZL010000002.1, read on the forward strand.
TATATATATATATATATATATATATATATATATATATATATATATATATATATATATATATATATATATATATATATATATATATAATAAAGAACTAAGTCAAAATACAAATACAAGAATTATAATTGAATTTACAATTCAAAGCTTTTCGTTGGCTAACAGTAACAACATCATCAGGAATATTAAACAATTAAAATTAACATATGTGCAAATTAGATCAAATAAATAGCTATGCCAAATCAATTACAATGTTGTTAAGAATATTTTTAATTTTTTTTTATTTTGCTGCCCTAACATTACAAACACTGAATATATTATCAAATTTAGATTTTACTTGTATTTGTTCATTTATCAACTCATTATTAGTATTATATTTATGTATTTGTAAAGCTTCATAATATATATATATATATATAGGGAGAGTGTGAACTAATAGAAGGAATGTAATAGTTTTTAAACCTGATATACATTTATTACTAAGCAGTATTGAAAATTGTGCAAATAATTTATTGTATATTTCAAAATAAAGTTCTTAGTCATCAAAAGAGCATAGATTAAATTGAACAAGAAATCCAGTACTACAATGCAAGAATAATAAATATTACAAAGTTATTTAATATAACGATTTTGACGGCTGAGCCATGTTCATCACAATCCAGAGGCTATAGTTACTTAAGTTTTTTTTGTATTTCCATTGCAGTTACAACCTCAATCACTTGCAATAAATTATTAACTACTGTCTTAACTGATTCCTAGTGGCAAACGAACTTCCTAATAATGGCTAGGGTGGTTTAAAGAGAGAATATTTACCATTTGATCAAGTAGTTTTGTTTAATCAACCATATCAAATGCAATTTTCTTGTGCCAAACCCTGTTGCTTTAACCTTTATAAAAGTCCTGTCGGCTTAGAGAAGAGAAATTTCAAATATATTGAAATTATAGGGTATACCAATAAATAATCTTCCACTCATTACAAACTTTTCTTTAATACTTTTACCGAAACCCTGGTCTGTCAGGCCCACGGGGAATTTTACCGTGTTTATATTGGCTGAACTGGTGAATTCAGGAATGTCACCTCCTTAGTACCTTCTCCAGCCCTACACAAACAACCATTGTTAGTTCAGTTTCAGTGAAGCGTGTGACCTTGACAGCCCCTTTGTCAAACACGAACCGGTCTCAGAGGCCCAGGGTTTCGGTTAGCGCTCTTTCTCGCGTAGTCTCTCAAACCCATGGTTTCGGAAAGTGTCGAAGACAGTTTTCAGTGAGTTTTTATTATTTATTATTTGTATATATATATATATTGAACTATTTTTGTATATTTTGTGTCTTTGTATGTGGAAATAGTATGGAGGGCTCCAATGTTCAATGTGGACCATCATGTGAATCAGGAAGAACATGACATGTTACGAGAGTAGATATCTCTGATCCTGACTTAAGTTACACTATACGTGATCTCCTTCAAAAAGAGGACGATTTTAGTGAAGTTGATGACTCGGATGCTGACCTCGATTTTATCCTAGCTGTTGACGAACATTGTGCAGGAGATGAGAATCGTCACTCTACATCTGAGGATGAACACAATGAATCACATTTGTTAGAAATTGAAAATCGTGGTCAAACTTTACTACATAATAAACCTCAAGAAAACTTACTGAATATGTACTTTTTAGAAAGAAGGAAAAAAACTGAGGCTAGCACGCCAAATGCATGCTACAGTCGTCCACCACCCAAAAATGTAATAGTGCCAGCCAGAAATATTATGAGCTATAAGAGCCACACATGATTTCCTAGAATTTCTACTTACGTTTAATTTTATTACAATATATGATATTTGTACACCAAATTATTTTTTTGTTTGCTATTCAGTCATACTTTGATAAAAATACCATATTTTTAAAATTAAACTTTGTGTTTATTGAAAAGGCAAATTTTTAATTTTTTGCAATGGTTAGGAATAGTAGTAATTTAAGACTTGTAAATAAACAGTTTAAAGTACGTTAAATGTACATGTAAACCAGTAAATTTTGCTTGCTTGTGTGCATTTTACAATTGTATCTAATTTTGTCTAAAATTGAGTCCTTTTGTAGTTAAGTTCTACTAAATGCATATAAATTTAGACTATTTAAATATAAAGTTAAAATAAATTAGGTTTAAAAAATCACTATATGAAAAAATAGGGTTCTAATACCAAATGGGTCTCTCAGGCCCAGGGTTGCGGTTGGTGTTATGAAAATAGGGTTTCGGTAAGAGTATTAATCTTGGAGCGACAATATCTAACCCTCATTAATTGGAGAATGGTATTCCATAATAAAGTTACTAAGTTTGACACTGTTTATCTTTATTGTTAATAGTGCTATTACTGACTTGCTATCTCCAGCACAATGTTCTCGTTAGTTATTTTTTGTAAATATGTGACTAATGAAAATGCAACAAAAGATATCTTCAAATAGTTATAGGTTAAAAACAAGGTCCAAAATTACAGGTTTCAAATATTCTGATTCTCTGACATCAAGACAACACCGAGTAATTTATGCAACATTCAATTAATCGTAACCAATATAATTTCTAAAGATAATTGTGCGATCTTTTAAGAAGCAGCTAAAGGACTGTTCTTTTTTATGGAAGTTAGAGAGGCTTACATTATTTATCTGGATATGTTATAGTTATGGCTTTGCCTCAACTACCCAACAACAATTTCACTTTCCATCAAGATGGTAGTTCCAACCATTACCATAACTATGTTCGACAGTATCTCAACACACTTGCTTCATCGCCGGTTAGGGCATGCTCTCAAACAAACCCGACACATTATGGTGCCCAACAAGATCACCGACTTCATGCCATGTGACTGCTTTCTCTGGAGTTTGTTACAAAAAGGTGTGTCACACCAATTCCGCATTATATCGTTAAACGAAGCAATTGTATTATCAATGCAATCGATTCATTTGAAAGCGACATTTTGCAGTACTTTTGACAACTAGACTTTTTTGTTGATGTGTCCCATATAAACAGATGACCACATTTAGAATATTTATAGGTATTCAATTAACATTAGCTAAACCTAGTTTAATATTTTACTAACTAAACACTTGTAAATGTTTACAAACTTGCCTATAGTAGCACTTATATTTGTTGAGGACGGTTGTTTCAGAAGATGTGTCCCATTGTCAACTCAGACCGTAACTCAAGTTACTTGAGTTACAGGCTGAGTTGACAGTGGGACACATTTCCTGAAACACATCTCCTGAAACGGCCGTCCTCAACAAATATAAGTAAGTGCTACTATAGGCAGGTTTGTAAACATTTACAAGTATTTAGTGAAAACTAGTAGCTCACGTGAAGATGGAAACAACAAATATTTTATTAACATAATAATAGCTGAACTTATAGTAGTTGAACAAGAAAAGCGTGACAATAAAAGTTCTTGAGTGAATGTTATTTATTGAAGTGCACTCGGACATACATTATTTTTGGTTTATCTCTCTGGTGCGTACACAAATAAATCTGAAGGTTTTCCGACGAGTGAGCAAGCCACATACAGCTGTTGAGAGAAGAAATATGAGAAGCATGAATTTTCAAAATTAAGTCCAATTATGTAAAATTTGTTGCTATTTTAGTACTTAAAACATACGTGTTGAAAAAAGTTATTATGACTTTGGCAGCTGTTTTGCTAAAAACTTAGCACTGTTTTATAGGACATTTTTCTGCAAAAATTAATTGTTTGGGTGTGGGGTCACGTGCCCTCTGTGCCATCCCTGGCTACGCTCTTGAGACTTACTATGCCAGCAACCTTCCCAGGAATGTACTCAACAATGTTATATATATATATATATATGTATATAAATATAAAATAGGTTTTATTGTTTAATAATTTAAAACAACATAGGTTATTCAAATACAAGAATATATACATTCTTGTACTTACAAGAATGTAAGAATATTCTTGTATTTGAATAACCTATGTTGTTTTAATATATATATATATATATATATATATATATATATATATATACACATATTAAAACAACATAGGTTATTCAAATACAAGAATATTTATTATTTTATATTCAAAGCTTTTCGTTGGTAAACAGTACCAACATCATCAGGAATGAAAATTACAATAGCCTAGATTATTGTAATTTTCATTCCTGATGATGTTGGTACTGTTTACCAACGAAAAGCTTTGAATATAAATTAATAAATATTCTTGTATTTGAATAACCTATGTTGTTTTAAATTATTAAACAAGAAAACATATTATATATATATATATATATATATATATATATATATATATATATATATATATATTTAATATGGTGATACGTTTTCTTGTAATATAGTTAATAAATTAAAAAATATTTCAAAAACAAGAATACTTTTAATGAATATATTTATTCCTGAATATATATATATATATATATATATATATATATATATATATATATATATATATATATATATATATATATATATATTCATTAAAAGTATTCTTGTTTTTGAAATATTTTAAATTTTTTATTAATATATATATAATGAAATAGATATTTTGTAATTAATTTGTGCAACCCCTCTATAATTATGAATCACTCTATTTTGAATTAATACATATATAATTATATTACAGAATATAATTTATATTATATTTAATACCAGAATTATTTCCAATTGTTTCATATTTACTTAAAAACTTGAACAATTTTTTTTATACAAATGAATTTATGCTTTCAACTTTACCAAATATTCAAGTGAGTGATTGAATTTACTTTACATATTTTAAAGTAATTTCTTACACACTTTCACATCACAATATTACAACTTATTCTTTGAGTCAGAAGACTTTGTGGCTATAGCTTTAATAAATATTTGCTTCTGACTTTTAATGAAATCAATTATATCTTGTTTGTCTTCTATAGAAGCATATTTCTCAGCCTCATTGAAACTTTTCAAAGCATCCTCATTAAAACCCATCAAAGTTTCTGACTGTGCAACAAGAAGAGCTGCATTAAGACACCACCAGTTATTCATAGCAGCAAAGGCTTCGACCAACGACCACATACCAAAAAGTCTCGCTTCTGCAAACTAACATTATATAAATGTTATTATTAGCATAATTAAATTTATATATTTTAATAATACGTTTATTCCTCAATATATTAACACGACTATAGCAGCACTTTATGTTTAAATTTGGATGAACATTTAAAAAGATGTGTCCCATTGTCAACTCGTACCATAACTGAGCTTTTGGTTAAGGATGGTGTGAAGAAACTACATTAAATAATTGTAAGATAGTTTTGGGTAATGATCTCAAAAGCATGTGTGAGTTGTAATTTAATGTGGTGTTGAGTATATGAATTAAGGTGCAGTTTGTAAATTTTGTTGTGTTTGGTTGTACAAATTTGTTAATTTTATTTAGTGTTTGTACAAAAATTATAGGTTTGTGGATATGAGGTGTACAACAAAGTCTGATTGAGTGTTACGATTTGAGATTAAATGTTAATTATTTGGGTTGTTGGTGTAGTTTCGACAATGAGACACAACTTTGAAACGGTCATCCTTATTTAAACAAGAAGTAAGTGCTAGTATAGGCAGATATTTTTGTATTGGCATATGTTAACTATAACAGTATACTAGTAGCTCAGGTTGAAGATGGTAATAAATTAGTTGAAATTTTATGTTTATATATAGCAGCTTATTTTAATTTGACTTCTATATGTTCTCATTAAACAAGACAGATAATGTTATACTTTAGGTATCACTTAGCAAAAAAACCATTACTGATATTTTTCGGCAGACGCATTTCACACTAGGTCAGTTTATTGTTAAATGCTGTGAGTCATGGACAAGATTCTTGATGATTCACAGCATTGAACAATGCACTGACCTAAATGCATCAGCAAGTGCGAAACACGTCTGCTGAAAAATATCAATAAGTATTGATTTGTTTGCCAAGTGATACAAAAAATGTAATTTATAAGAAAAACCTCAAAATGTACAACACAAGAACTGCAAGAGATAATGTATTTTATCGTAAAATTAAAAATGCAAGTATAATTTTTTTGTGACAATTTAAAACTAGTTTTGAATATTTACTTACATATATATAGTTTTTTTGCAAATTTTTCATATATGGATAAAAAGTTATTATATATGGTATCTAAGTAACCGTTCTAAGTTATGTTTTAGAAATACATCTGCAATTTATTTTTAGTAAACACAAGATGCAAAATTTAATTTTGCAATGCAAATACTGACTTGAAAAATTTGAAAATTTAAACGGGATTTCTACATAACAGTTTAAGAATGGTCATTAAAAAAAAAAATTAACACTAAATAAGCAGAATGAATGGCTACAATGTTACATAATTTTATTAAAAACTCCATTCTGTTTTGCTATAGGAAATCTTTATACTTTTGTCATAAATGATTCTCAAAAGAGAACCATTATCTTTAGTATAAAATAACTTGAAATAAAACAAAAAATATTTTTAAAAAATTAAGTAAATTCCTACTCAGGTTAAGAAAAAAAAAATTAATTTAGTTACCCTATTTATATTGTGTGGTAACCATGGTAATAGTTTAAGCATGTACAATGGGGGTTTCGATGATAACCAGATGAGGGGAAAAAATTCATACACATCTTTGAAATATTTCTAGGAATTGGAGAGTTGGCTGAGTGCGAGACTTCAAACATGAAATACTCAATTCAAATTCGACCTAGATATCCCAAATTGTATAAATGAATTATTGAATAAATATTTGATAAAACTGTGTTAACATCAATGATGTTAACCAATTGTGGATCAATTGTCATCCACTATAGGTTAAAAAAGTGTATTAGAGCTTGATTAGATGAACAGAAGCGTATTTAATTGACAATTGAAAATTTGTACAAGGTATATATCAGGAGATTGTGAGCTAATATAAGGAATTTTAAAAAATAAGTAAACTTTTATTTAAAAAATTTTGAAACAGTAAAACACAAATGATGTGAATTAATGATTTTTCTTTTCTCCCTTTTTTAACTGGAAATATGAGAATTTAGATCAGTACAGCCTTTTTGAGGTATATTTATTATTCATTTATATTTCATTAATTAAACAATTTTGAATGGATTTAGAACAATTGCAGTAGTGACAGTGTAGTTTTCAAGTAGGTATTGATAGTGTAGTTTACATATTAAGTAATCACTTTAACATTAGTTTATGACTATCTGAGCTTTAAATTTTGTAAAAACGTACTTAGTCAGACCTTTTTCGATCACTATGTGGTTGAATCATTGTCTCATCAGTGTATTTATTAAGCTTTGAATATGTCCAATGCATTATTTACATTGAGAGTTATGTAAACAAAGTATATTTTTAGAAGTATAATACCAAATGAGGCTGATATAGTTTGGTGAAATGTAATGCACCTAATTCGTAGCATATGTTGGTTAAAAATTACATTATTTTAAGAAAAACTTGTTCCATCTAATTCTTACCTGTGTAAGCTGATAGTAGCATCTGCCTATTTCATGATAAAAGAAAGCTTTTTCTGTTTTGTTTCTAGCCAACTTCAAATTTTGTTTCCATAATTTCGCTGCATTGTTATAATCTTCTGCTTTTATATAAGATTGTGCTATTATGTTATTTACATCGATACTGAATTCAGTATTGTCCATTTTATATGCAATTTCAGATAATGTTGGTGCATAGTCAATAACTGCAGAATAGTTATTATTTTCGATTTCAGATTTACACAATAGCATAAACATGCATCCTCGTAAAGACAGAAATTCACTTTTGTTTAGATCACTTTTTTTTAATGATGCAAATAACCTAAGGATTCTATGCCCTAATTTTAAAACATTTTCATGCTCTTTAGCTTCAAGATGTTTTCCCATTTCTTTAATACTTGATTTTATTTTTTGTTTCAATAAATACATATTTTCAATTTGTTTTTCCTTGAAAACTTGTTTATATTTCCTTTTAGAATTATCATGTGAATTTTTTCGTAAATTATATGACATTTTTAAAAAAGTTCACACTAGTAACTAACTCACATAAAATTACTACTAAATATTAAATGATTTTAAAAAAGTTAATTTACCCTCTTTAAATTTGTAAATTTTATGAAACCTTGGAAACAATGCTATATTGTTGAGGTTTTCTAAAGTTTGCAAGAAAAATACTTTTATTCTATTGATGAAACCAAATTAAAAATGTTTCAACCTTCTATTCATTTATAGTATTTTAAAAAAATGTTTTTATGTTGTACATTTTGAGTTTTCTTAAATTACTACTATTGGTATCACTTGGCAAAAAATCACTACTTATTTATATTTTTCAGCAGACGCATTTCACATTAGATTAGTGCTTTGTTCAATGCTCAGAATCACAGACAAGATTGACACCTAAGCAACAGTTAAAAAATATCAGTAATAAAAGATTTTGTGCTAATTGATACCAATAGTAGTTTTATATTCAAATGTAAATTTAGTAAATACCAAATTTTTGTAATGACTTTATATTACATAATTTAGAAATAAGAAATTTAATAAATATGTACAAATTAGTAATTTTAAACAAAAGATTAATCCTTAAATGAAAAAAAAAATACTTAAAGCTTTAGGGAAGTAACAAGAAATTAATCTTAGTAACCAAAGTTATGAGTAAATAAAAGATTTATAGTATAAACAATATTTTTTTTAAAAATTCAATAAATTCCTACTTAAATCAATAAAAATGTTCTTTTTTAGTTTATTATTACAATTTATATATATATATATATATATATATATATATATATATATATATATATACATATGTCAGAATTACAATCTCAAGTGGCAAATTATAAAGCGAATTTCCTTGTAATTTTCCATTTTTTTTTCTATTTATGGTATTGGACTATTATTTTGGTTTGTTATTATTTATACTCTTTTTGTTTTGTAGCTTCTTTTCGCTTTCCTTTCGCATTATCAGTTTGTGTAGCAAGGTTTGATACCATTAATACAGTTTGTTTGTTTATTTTATTTTTAATCCTACACCATTATTTATGTAATTATGTGGTAATCATGGCAATAATATAAGGTTGTGCAAAGGAGATTCCAACAACAACCCGGGGGGGGGGGGGCAAAAATTCATATACATCTTTGAGAAGTAAATTTCTAGCTACGGAAAAGTTGGCTTAATGCCAGAGCGCCAGACTTCGAGCATGAACACCTAAACTTTGAATCCGACCTAGATTTCCCAAATTTCTATAAATTAATTATTGAATAAGTAAAATCTGTATTAACATCAATTGTCACCCACTATAGGTTAAAAAAATGTATTTGAACTAGATTGGGTGATTACCACCTGAAAATTTGTATAAGATATATATCCAGAGAGTGTCTAATAGAAGGCATTTAATAAACCATTAAAATTGGGTTTTTAAAAATGACTGCTGAAACGCCTAACTGCCACAACATGGGGAGCAAATCAGGATGTACTGAACACAGCGTACAAAACATATATACGCCCCATACTCGAGTACGGAGCTGAAGCAACAATCACAGCGTCAAACACCACATCCCAAATCTTGGATAGAACCCAAAATGCAGTCCTCCGAGTCATCACTGGTGCACCAAAATCGACCCCGATAGCAGCAATGGAGGCACAGTTGGAAACAGAGCCAATGCAGTTTAGAAGAGAAAAACTCAGCCTCGGGTTTTGGGAGAGAAACAAAAGGACGTACAGCCACCGATGGGCAAACTTTAAAGAAGCCACAACGAGGCTAAAAACACAAAAAACTCCGATAACCACATATAAAGAGTTGATTAAGAAATACAACATCAACATTGGCACTCATACAACAGATATCATTAAACATGAAGTGTTCAATTCACTGCCCAAGGGAGTCCTAAATCTTCTTGACCACAACATCCCAAAGAAAGATTGTAACCCACTAGAACTAAAGGCTGCAGCCCTCAGAACCATCAACACAGTCTATCCAGAGACACAGTGGCTACATGTATATACCGATGGATCGTGCCTCCCAGACAAAGGACAGACTGGAGCTGGTTATTACTGTAATCTTTTCGAAGGATCGCTAGCAGTTGGCAACAACCAAAGTAACTTTGACGGTGAAATAACCGCCATACTAGCGGCATCAAACGAAATGAAGAAAATAAAGACACCGGCACAAGCAGTCTTTCTTGTAGATTCTATGGCTGCAATAATGGCCGTAACAAATAACAAGAAGACCGATTGCAGATCCACTCTAGCCTGCCGTAAAAATTTGTCAAAACTAATGAATAGGGGATGGAAAATTGAATTGCAATGGATCCCCAGCCACGTGGATATAAGAGGTAATGAGTTGGCTGACTCATTGGCAAAAAAAGGAACAACGCTCCCACAGCCGAGCGTAGCAACTTCGCTCCCCTCCATAAAAATACAAATAAATGCTGCAATAAAGAGGAGCACTCAGGCCTACTTACGAGAAGCATCTTTTAATAAACGTTGGGCTACTCTTGTCGAAAACGGGCCAATTAACAACATGTTACCCCGACGGGACGGGGTTGCACTTTTTAGACTCACAACTGGACACGATTACCTAGCTGCACACCTAAGCAAGATACACGTCTTCTCGTCTCCCAGGTGCACCCTATGTGACAGCGGGGAGGACATGACAGCTGAGCACCTCCAGTCATGTACAGCTCTGGACCATGGACCCCTGAACGACACGAAGGAAGAAGAGATCTCTCGCCTCTACTGGTCAGCGCGCCACCAAATGGCCCAACAGCCAAGAGTGGGCGTTGGCTAGTAAGTAAGTAAGTAAGTAAGTAAGGTTTTTAAAAATTTTCTGGAGTCATTGTTGGATTGTTTTTAAAATTACCTGTAATGGTTTGTACTTATAATTCAATATAAAGAACAAACTAACAGCAAATTGAAACAAAGTGAGAATAAGATAAATTTTATGTATGTTTCAACTCAAGTATAATAAAAGGCAAAAAAGCTATAATGAAACAAAAAAGTTGAGAAAAGAAAAGGATAGAGGGGAATTAGAAAGTAATAAATAATGACTGAAGCAAACATGACAACTGAATTCTATAACTGGAATGAACTGGAAGAGCAGTGACTTAGATTGCCTCAAGTTTTTATTTAATGATTCTGATTTTCTCCATTGCATTGCCAGTAACATACATGTTCATTTCAGCTTCACAAATCAATAACTTGTTGAGTTTGTAATTCAAGTAAGTTCATGAAAAATTAACTGAGACAAAATGTTTTCAATCTCACTCGGCAACTTCCGTCACTGTCTAAGTAAAATATATGGAAACGTTATTTGGTTAGATCGCAACTGGTTTTACAGCGAGTTGTCTATACAAGTAATGTAGTCAAAAATTGTATGTGGTATTGTTTTGAGTATGTTTGTTACTTTAATATTGTTGTAATGTGTTAAGATTGGCATATAGTGCCATACACCCAAAATTAACATATACTATCGAAACAGGAGAAAAAACTTCCTCCAACACTAACACCACTATTCACAACACTTCAAGCCCCCCTCACCAACACAAAACTAGTTGCTTACAACACCATGATCTATCGCCTACTAAAAACACCGTTAGAAAAACAAGAACGCCAACAAGATTTAAACACACTAAAATATAGAGCACAAACCAATGGATATAACACAACCGTGATTAATAAACTTTATAACCGCCTGATAAACAAACTCAATAATTAACTTGCCAAACCTATATAAAACACATAACACTACCATACAGATCATCATAAGCTCAAAAACTCACACTTTTCAAAAATTTATTCACAAAATAGTATACTCTACTCACAACACTCTCATCAAACAATTCAGACCAAACATTATAAACAAAGCCATTTACAACTCTGGGGTGTATACCAACCAACTTACACTTCATGCCTCAGTTCCAATATAGGCCAAACACACACAACTAAGAACACATAAAAGCACTCAAAAACAAAATCATTCAATCAATCTTTGCCAAACAACTCATATCCACAAACTACAACTACACAAACATAGCACCAAACCTACAAATTCTATACAACCAAAACCAAACCGACGCCATAGGTCTGAACGATATGAAATATACAAATATTTCAAGTTACACTCAACCCCTATTTACATTATAACTCACATTAACTCTTAGTCATTATAACCACCAAACCTCTCTAAAACAAGAAGAATCACCTTATATCCCTATCCTACCCCCCCCCCCCCCCAACATAAAACTACCAATAGGTCAGTTGGAGTCTAAGCTGACAATTGTAAACTTTCGAAACTGCTATCCTCGACAATAAAAAAAAGCAAGTGCTATATATAGGCGAATGTAACCTATCACTATGTTTACATGTTTTAGTATAAAACTGGAAGCTCAAGTAAAAGTGGAAACAAATATTATTTATATAAATAAATTGTCAGCTTTTTGTACCATATAACATTTGTTTTTGTCTTCACTAAATATTACCTATAAATAAGGATTCCAGTTTGTATCTCAATTCTTAGAGCACAATATTGAATGTATAGTGAACTAATGCAATTCTACTGAAAATATCAATAGGTCTTGGTTACAGCTAAAAGTTTTCATTATATAAATAATATTTTTAAAAAAGGTAAACAACAAACTAAGTTTCTTTAATTTACTTATAGAACCTATACAATGGTGTACCTTTGGGACACTTTTCAACGTTTCATGCTGGTTCTATCTTCATTTTCAAAGTTTAAATGCTGAAAACATTATTAATATGTAAGGTCGGTCTTATTATTACAAAATACAAGAAAACAATAATTCTAGAAACCAGATTATTTAACCAAAAACTTTTAAAATTTTTCCTAATCTTACCCCATTCAGGTAAATTTGGAACAGTGTATTATTTTATTAGAAATGCAGGAAACATGGCATTACACCAATGGTAGCAATTAAAAGCACATAAGAACAATAAATTTGTATAATTGTACAAAAAGATTACAAATCATAATTTAGGTTATGAAACTTTACTGAACAAACAGAAAATTTAACAAACATTATTCTAACATACAATTTAGTTGTTAACTGAAGCCAAGAGATTGGTGTAAACTTACTGCTCTTTTACTTTGAAAATTTCTTGCCAGTCAATTTGTACCGACAAATATTTAATATTGTACTAACAATCTGGTGAACAATTTTGTCCTTTGCAAAGTGAATTTCTTCAGGAGTTGATGGCCATGCCCTATTAGAAGCTGATTATTTCATGGGCGATTATAATATATCAATTGAACAATCCACCCAGGATATAATTCACATTAATATCTCACCAGAACAAAATCTCCTACTTTCAGATGTTAGAGAAAATTTGACAGTTCTACATCTGAAATGGATGGGCAATTTAGTTTCAAAATCATTAAATGTTTCTGAGTCTTGAAGAGAAACCTATCTTCCTCCTCGCTACTGTCCCCTCAGTGTCAACACACAATAAACTTTATATTATACATTTCACATTATTTAATAACACCTATATTTATGTGAAAATTAAGATTGTAACCAATAATACCCTGTGGTTTTTCCAGTTTCTTGAGTATTAGTAACATTATATAGATAGACCGATCCTTAAAAGAGTTTCTGTCAAACCAACCTGATATCGTTCTATTATATCTAGTACCTGCAGGCCCATTCTCAGCCCATGTAGAGCCAATTTTCTTTTTCTTACTTTACATAAAGTGGAGCTTCTACGTCGGTAGCATTGGCATATTGTAATGGATATACAAGCTTCTGATAAGTTCTGGATCCTCTCAAGATATTTAGTCTCTTATCTAGATATTATTTTTGGGGCACCAAGGTCATCAACAAAAAACTAAATATATGAGTACTAGCTTAGGGCGTAGCAATACGACTACAGATATCAATGGCTATTTCATTGAAAAGGTTTCACATATATGGACTCAGAAGTCAATGATGACAGTAGAATAATAAATAAAGTCCAAACAAGAATAATAGCAGCTAAAAAAACAATAGAAAGAAATGAAACTCTTCTGCACGAATGTGGTAAACTAGCAACTTCAAACTGCTGCAAGTTAGTAGTACAGTACATGCCTACTAGGGATGGCCGAAAACAACGGGATCAGTTGTTTGGCAACAGTTGCCTCTACGCAACCTAATGCGTGCACAACTGATGTGGAGAAAGTCCTAATGTCTAACCTAATGCGTAGCAAACTAATGCGAGAAATCTGTTGTTTTCTGCTAAGCCAATGTGTAGCAAATTAATGCCTGCCATCAGTTGTTTTATGCTAACCTGATGGGTAGCAGACTAATGCGTGCGCATCGGTTGTTTCCTGCTAACCTGGTGTGTAGTGTGTAACTAATGTGATTAAACAGTTGCTTTCGGTCAACCTGATGTGTAGGGAGTCCTTAAGGTCTAATAACTCTGCAAGAGGGACGTTGCTATTGATTACAGACCTAATTCATAATTCCTAATATGTTATTATTTATGTCAGTCTATAATTGATTTTTAGGAGTATAATGTCCAGATTATTTTAGCCGGTAAAATGCTTGAGAAACTGATTTCGATCCATTAAAATTGTTTCATTGCAGCATACAAATGTATTAAATAATTTTAAAAAATACAACCAACTTCAAAGAAAAGAACCCTTTCTCCTGGGTATGAGCATCCATGTGCAGTAGTTATATTTTTTAAATTTTATTTGTACTTTTTTCGCTTATTTTGTATACTTTAAATATTTTTGATGTAAAATATATTTTTAAATGTTAAAATGTAATAACTATGTGAGTCTAATTATAAATATTTCAGGATAATTGTTTTTAACTTAAGTAAATAAGTAAGCCTTAAATAAAATGAGTTTTATTATATATGTATTTATGTATATTTTTTTAATAGAAATATTAGAATTATTCATAGCCTATATTTACACCTCTAATATTTAATACATTAGTTAGCTGTAGCCTGCATTAGTTGGGACGGCCAAAGCTAATGTTTTCAATCAACTGATGTGTTGGAATTAGTTCAAGCAACAGTCACTTGCAACCCAATGTTTGGCATCAGTTGTTTTAAACTGATGTGTAACAGCGACTGTGTTTGTAACTGTGTTGCGTGCGCATCAGTTGAGTAAAAACATCAACTTCGGCCACACATAATGCTTACACAAAACACATGTTTGTAGACTGAACCAACTCAGTGTATCCACCACGAAATCCCCACAAACTAAAACTTACCCGCTGTCCCAAAGTTACCCATCATACGTTATTGTTGATAATCTAAATCTATTTTTTACTGTGTGTTACAATTACAAATTAAATTATAAAATTCATAATGTAACAGTTTTACAATTTAGTGAAAAGCCCCATTATATACTATATGAAGAAAAAAAAGAATTATTATTCTTATAATATTTATTATTATTCATTATAATACTGTAACAACTTAAATCCAGACGTTTAGTGATTGTTTGAAAAAGCCTATATTTTCATAAAACTTTCAATTTTAAGATAATTAAAACTACGTTTAATAAAAAAAAAGGCTACTAACAGTTATTATAATTACTGAACGTAGTGTTTTTACATTTTCAATTTATGCGAAGAACGACGGAATCCGAATAACTGATACTGTGTTATATAGTTTTATGCCTAGGGGCAAAAGCCTGTTTTTCACCTGGAAATAATTTTTGTTGTTTATCAGAGGCAATAAGATCCGGCAATAAGTTGAAAAATGACAAGTTTATTCTATTTTTTAAAAATAAATTAACAATCGTTGATTCTCGCTTGAATATAGTTATTGGTGACATGAAGTGTAATTTTAATAATATTGTTACTGCGTAAATATATGTATTAGATGGCAATTTACAATTAATAATAAAAGGTATATCTTGATAACCTATTTTTCTTATATGTAGCTGTTAACACCATAAATTTAAAATTGTATTGCTAATGTATTTATAATTTTCTTACTTTGAAGCTTAGAGTATTAAACATATGAAAACTCTTAGAGCTTAGAGTATGAAAACATTTAAACAGATTTTTAAAACTAGGATTAGGACTGTTGTTAGTAAGATAATTGTAAAATATTGGTTTAACCCGATTTAGTTTCTTATTTACACCAAATTAAAATAGTTCCTTTACACGTGTTACTCAAATATACATTTCAAACAAGAAGCAAGTGATTATGTGTAAACCATAAATAGTTGTTATAATTCGTGTTTAATATCATCTTGTAAACATAACCTCACTTGAAAAATTCTCTTTCAAGAAATTCTGTAGGAATTGCTTCACTATGTTGTACATTATTATGTAGCTACAAACATTTGGTTATATATAAGCAAATGTATTCTATCTGAATACTTATACATATAGTTTGATATACTGCTCTGTGTTATTGATAAAATTTCAGTTTATACAATAGTGCAGGAAAAAGTTATATTGTTTTTACTGAGTTCAGTGTAATACACTTATTATTTCAATAACCAAACTCACAATAACTGGATTTTAATGAGCATTATTTCAATAGGTTGTGTAATAAGTAAAAATTTGGTAATTCTGTTTTAGCGGCCACATAAGATATATATGTAACATTGTTCAAAACCACAAAATAGGACGATATGCACAAAATTTTTAAAAAATTTTACTCGGAAGTAAGTTTTTATCAATTTAAAGTTTGGTAAAAAATTCCAGTGCGGAGCATTAAATTGTGCATCGGCACAACTGTAGTTGGTGTTTTAGCAATCTAAACTTTATAAATCAAAAACATGTTCTGAAGCTGTATTGATAACTATTATTTTTGTTATTGCCAGGGAAGGTGAATTTTATATATCTATATTGAAATATACCTATGAAGTATCCAGTCAGGATGGATTTGGTTCTATATTTGTACATTTAACAGGTAATGTATAAAATTGCAACCAAATCTATCCTGACTGGATACTTTTAAGGTATATTTAATATAGGTATATAGTAATGTATAAATTTTAAACCAAATGTATCCTAACTGGAGACTTTATAAGTATATTTAAATATACATATGCAAAAACCATAAAAATGAAGCTAAAACGTAAGGTATGCGTGACATCACTGTATTACTCTGCAGCTGATGCACAACTTAATGCTCTGCACTGAATTTTTTACCCAACATGAAATTGATAAAGAATAACTTTCCGAGTAAAACTAAAAAAAAATTCTTGTGCATATCGTCCTATTTTGTGATTCTGAACAATTTTCAATCTCAGGTGGCTGCCAAAACTCACAATTACCAACAATTTAAGAAACTGATAATCTACAATTTTGCTAACTGGTAATAATCGGAAAATATGATAAAACTAAACCATACAGAGATTCATCACTATCTATTTGACTAGAAAATCCCAATGATAATCTATATCAATATATATATATATATATATATATATATATATATATATGGCAATGATCAAATTTAGAAAGGAAGATTTGTCACTTACGAAGTTGATGTTTCCTTTTCTATCAGAAACAAACCTATATTTCAATATAGGTATAGAGTAAAATTTTATAATATAGTAATTTTAATAAATAACTTTTGAATTGTAAACTCTTTGTATGTTTACCAACACTTAAAATCATTTGTTTCATGTTTAGACTGTATTTTGAGTAGAGTTAGTTTTAACGATTGTCAAAATCAAAGAAATTGGAGAGGACTATTAGTTGAGTATTCTTATCTGTGCATATAAGATGAGTTTGATTTTTAGAGAACTATTTTAGGAAAAAAAGGTTGTCTTATATACAACCCAATGTGGTATATTTTAAAAACTAATTAAAATACAAAACTTTATTAACTTTATCTTATTTCTTGACTAATTGCTTTTTATATCACAGTTTTGATCTTACATAGCTATTTTAAAATTGTTAACAAAAATGGTTAATTTTTAAATTTGTAATTCTTCATTACAGACAGAAATCACAGCCAACAAAATAAGGTGGTGTCTAATTGAATTAATCTTTGGCTTATTATATCCTTATGTATATTTTCTATTCTTTTTAAAATTGTTAGATTCAACCTAAAAAAACATGGAGACTGATGACGGTGTTAAAACAATTCGTGGTCGAGGTAGAGGGCGAGGACGAGGAGGTAGAGGAAGAGGAGTTCGTGGCGGAAGAGGTGGACGAGGAAGAGGGAAGAAAAATGTGAAGGTGAAATAGTTATTCAATATTTTAAATGTTAATTAAATGGAATTACTATATTAAATCATCACATTTAATGTTTATAATAAAATTTAACAATTTTTTAAACACAGTACGCAACTTAAGACTATATTATGTATTAACTTACAAATTTAAGAAAAGTCTTAATGATTTCTATTTTTCTTATCATAACTCCTTTTATTATTTATTTTAATTCTATGCCCGATTCACATTGGACCTAGGGTACTAATGAATAAAAGAAATATTAATTTTATAAGTATTATTATAAATTATAGTATTTTAAAGCATTAAAAGTTAAGTATTAATTAAATTAGTTAATTATTATTCAATAATAATTTTAAAAAATTACAGGATAAATTAAATTGACTATTTGTAATCATTATTAGTAAGGAAAATAATTATTAATTAAAAATATTCATTTTAAATAATTGTAATATGTAAAATAAATAAATACATTAAAAATAATATATTAAATTTGGTTCTGATGCTTAGCATTTGGTTATAAGGGGGAGCCCCTTATACTCACACAACTAACTTCATTTTATAATACTGAAATAATTTCAAAAACATATTTATACTAATTATATTTAAAAAAGGAATTATAAAAAGTCTTTTGTATAAAATTTTAATGTTATCTGATCCACAGTTTCATTTTAAAAAATTGTTAGCCATGAAAATGAATTAATTTTGAATAATTACCCTGAAAGTCTTATTGATAAATATTATAAAGAACAAATTCAAAAGTTAAAGTTTATAGAACAAAATAAAGAGAATGATAATAAAGATGAAAAGGAAATAAAAATTTTTGTTTACCTTATATAAAATCTTTTACTATAGAGCTAGGTCAAATATTGGAGAATAAATGTGAATTAAAAATTGTGTATAAATTTCCTATTAAATTTAGTAATATTGTTAAAAAAGATAGTTGTAAAAAATGGCAGAACAAAAGAGTGGTATATAAGATTGATTGCAAAGAGTGTTATGTGTTATGTAGAGCAAACTGGTAGACTTTTGGAAATATGAACGAATGAGCATAAAAGCAATATAAAATGTGATGGAAAATATTATAATGTTATTTCTGAACATATTAAAAAGTTTAATAATTTTAAATCAAATTGACTGTGATAATATAGATGTTTTACATAAGGAAAGAGATTGGAAAAAAGGAGCTTTTGCGGAAATGTGGTATATACAAAAACAAGAAAGAAATGCATTGAATAAAGTGACAGAATTAAATGATTTTCCATCTGCATATGAATCTTTAGTAATGAAATTGTAAGTGAAATTTAACATTTTTGTAGGTTTTCTGGTCACTTGAGGTAATGTATATATTAGAATAGTTGTGGGGTTTAAATATTTAAAATGTTGACTCTGTTATTAATAGTAGATGTGGTAGTGTATGTATCTGTGGTTTGTCTGCTTTATTGTGATTAAAAAAATTGTTTGACTTGTAAATGGATATTTATTACGAGTTTTGTAATTTGTTGATATTTATTATGTTTTATATAATATGTATTTTATAGATCGTAAGTTATGTTGTATAGTTGTTTAATTAAAACTGAGCTCTTGGAAAAAAATTTCAGAAAGAAATTCGAAATGTTGAGTGTTTAAAAAAGAAAAATTGTCTGTGATCTGTCATTAGCCTATATAAAAAACTGAAAATAAATAATTTAATGTTTATTAAACCACCGAGAAAGTTACAGCAATGATTTAATCCTTTTAAACAGCCTAAAAGTTGGCTGGACTTCATTTTACAAATTTACTCAACATCAGTCACAATATTTATTTACCAATTTTTATTTGTAAGTAGCCCATGGATTTTTAAAAATGATTTTGGAAATAAAATATATTGTGTGGTGAAAAGGTCAAAGTATATTGTTTTTGGCTTGAACAAAAAAAAGTTTATAATGTTTTCCTAGCCCCCCTGTTTAATAAAGTGTAACATATTGTAATTTTATTAATTAACATATATGAGTAAGGTAAGCAAGATATTTAGGAGGGCATTTGTTTGTATTCATGGGTTTGACCTGCAGATTTCCAAATAAGTAAAAATTAAGTATATTTGTTGATTCCATCTTCACGTGAGCTACTAGTTTTCACTAAACACTAGTTAATATTTACAAACTTGCCTATAGTAGCACTTACTTATATTTGTTGAGGACAGTCGTTTCGGGAGATGTTTCCCATTGTCTATGTGCTACTATAGGCAAATTTGTAAATATTTACAAGTGTTTAGTAAAAATTAAGGTACTTACGTATTATACGGAGGCCACTAATATAGGTACATAGTAATGTTGTATAAAATTACAACCAAATCTATCCTAACTGGATGCTTTATAGGTATATTCATGTCTAGACATAGTGCAGTGCTCTGTTTCTAATGCGTCCCCAAAAACGTAGTCCCAACTAAAATGTGAATAAATAAACCTCAAATAACTTAACTTTAGCGTTTTTCCGCAGTATTATTTGTTCAAATTATTTTATTTGAATTTATTTACCTATGAAGTATCCAGTCAAGATAGATTTGGTTATAATTTTATAACATTGCTACGTACCTATATTAGTGGCCTCCATATAATACGTAAGTACCAAAATTAATTACATTTAGCAAATTGAACTCTACATTTTGGGCTCTGTAGATACTTGTTGAAAATGCTTTGGGCTTTTACTTAAGGTAGGGTGTATTTGTTTTAAACTGAAGTAATTGTTTTTCTTCTGAATTATGTCATTTCAGCTTCACAAAACTTTCCTGACAATTTCAGTAGTTATTACTTTGAAAGTTCTAGATTTTCTATTGACCAATTATATTTAGTCAAATATTGTCAGTTTTTGCTCTTTTTCAAGTTGAATTATTCTTCTAAAGGTTAATAGGTTTAATGCCTATCTTGTTTTCATTCAGGTCGTTTATAGACTGAGATCTCCTCTCTCTTGCAAAATTTTCATTACCTTTCTCCATAAAAAGTAGTTTTTCATCATCCTCGGTGTTCAAACCTTATAGTTATGATCGTCTGTCTGATCTATTTGTCTTTAAATTAGTAGAATGTAACTGCTTCTAAAGGCAGCTGAAGCTTCCAATCAGGTTTTATTCATTCGTTCTTATTTTTTATCAGTATAGATTGTGGGGTCTGATTGTTAGTCTTCAACACGTTTTCTGACTTCATCCTCTCAGATACTTAGATATAATTATTGAAAGTAACATATCACTACGTTAAGTGTTTTTAATACAATATTTATTAAATGTAATTTTTGTGTTTGTGTTCTAGACAGAAAATGAAGAAGTAGAAAATGTTGCACCCGAGCCCGAAGCTGAAGAGTGCCCAGATGATTCTCAGACTGCACCAAAAAGTATGGAGATAGTCAGTGTAAAATCTGTTTTAATAGAATATTTTTTTATCTATAAATCTTTCTTTTATTAATTTTTAAAAAAATATTTATTTGTTCTGCATTTTTCAGTATATTATATATACAGTCGAACCTCTGTATAACAAAGTCGATTATCCAGAGAAAAAATTCGTTGTAGAGAGGTATTCGTTATTGAGAGGTTGTGTTGTCAAGAATGCTCCCACCCCATCTTACTGATCTTACCGCATTACGCATACCGCACTACGTGCTGTAATAAAAGAGATACAGTATAATATCGAGAGCGTAGTTAGTGTAATAGGCCAATGTTAATATAGGATAATATTTTAAAATGTCTCAATTTATTTGAAATTCAAGTTGTTAAAAATGTTTTATTTATGTTTTCAGAATGTTTCTTCATTGTATTAGATATCCATATTCAATATTTTTCATAGGGTCTACCCTGTATAGGCTATTATCATAAGTTATGTAATGCTTATGAAAACTTACTGGTAAATAAGTACACTCACCAATTCATTTCAGGAAGCATGACTTGAATGTAGTGGAATTAAATCGAAGCAAACTCGGTAGGCCGTAATTTAGTAACTGTATTATTTATTAACTGCCTATACTGATTTTATTTGAATACACACAATCTATCAGTATTTTATTTTTATATACACAGTTCAATTTCAAACAACACAAACTGTTTTATATACTATACAGACCGTATCCGGAGAAAAAAATACTGTATAAAATTAAACATAAAATACGATGTACAGTAACAGTACTGTAAACAGTAACTTCGTATAGGTACTTTTTAAATCGTTTCTAGTTTTCAAAGTTTTACTTGAAAAAGTTAGTAATTTTTTTGGTTGCACTTTGTGTTTTAATAAAACATTACGTTCAATGCATGTTTCACATTTATTCAGACAATCAAAAATGTTGTCTGGTACACCATCTTTCAGTTGAGATCCTCGCCTGATGATTTTGAAAGCTTGTAAAACTTCATGATCTGTAGGGTTCTTTTCTTTAGATTCGTCACAATCATCTTTCAAAAGTTCATTTGAGTTTTCTATCCAACCGTTACTTGCGTTGAAGCCAATGTGTCCTAATGATACTGCAAATTCCAAAGCCTTTTCTTTAATAAGATTTCCTGACAATGGAAGATTTTTCTCGTGCATTACTAGAACCCATTTAATCGTGGCGTTATTGATATTGTCAAATGTACAAAGTTTCATTTTCTTTCTTTGCAAATCATAAGAAACACTTTGTTTTAGAATTTGATCCCTGTCTTTTAGAATAGTGGATAGCAAACTCTGAGGTATATCGAATTTTTTCGCAACATCCAACTTTTGTATACTCTCGTAAAACATTCACTTTTTCTGCTACACTTAAACACTTTCTTCTTGACATTTCTTCACAGCACAAGAAACTCACGGCACGAATAAAACTGAGTAACTAAGCTAGCAACATTTAAATGAGTGATAAAAGAAAATGGTGGGAGGATGGGAATGTACTGTAGGGCTGTACAGTAGGCCTATCTATAAATGCTGAATTCTTAGAATTCCTAACCGATAAGTCACTGCATTCTTAACTGAACCGAACTATAACATGCAGTCAATTACCGACATGTGTTTCGCCTACCATTCTTGGTTTTGTTGACCTTCCTGCTGAAAATAAACAATTTCCTGGAAATGACATTGTGAGCTGCCTATACAACACTACATTTCTTCGGTTGAAGTGAAGAAAAAACTTCGTTATTGAGCGGTCCGAAATTCGTTACATAGAGGTAAATAAGTAGTATAACTTCTAAAATGTCATGAGACAAGGTAAAAATTCGTTATATAGAGGATTTCGTTATATAGAGGTTTGACTGTATATATATATATATATATATATATATATATATATATATATATATATACATATATATATATATATATATATATATATATATATATATATTTAGGTTAGTTTTGGTTGGTAAAGATTATTTAGATTTTTTGGACTAGGAGACTGACAGACTTACCTTGGTAAGAGTCCACTCTGTAGTCTTGAAATAGAAACACATAAAAGCACTTAAACACTGATATATTTTAACCACACAGTGGTCTTTGTCAATCGAAGAGAAAACAATTTCTTTTTGTGTTTTCTCTTCGATTGACAAAGACCACTGTGTGGTTGAAATATATCAGTGTTTAAGTGCTTTTATGTGTTTCTATTTCAAGACTACAGAGTGGACTCTTACCACGGTAAGTCTGTCAGTCTCCTAGTCCAAAAAATCTATATATATATATATATATATATATATATATATATATATATATATATATATATATATATATATATATATATATTATATAAAGTCAAAATACAAATACAAGAATTATAATTGAATTTACAATTCAAAACTTTTCGTTGGCTAACAGTACCAACATCATCAGGTTAAGAAAATGTTATTTTATTCACTCATATTTCTTTTTGTGTTTTCTCTTTGATTGACAAAGACCACTGTGTGGTTGAAATATTTCATTGGTAAAGTGCTTTTATGTGTTTTTATTTCAAGACCACAGAGTGGACTCTTACCAAGGTAAGTCTGTCAGTCTCCTAGTCCAAAAAATCTAAATAATCTTTACCAACCAATATATATATATATGTATATATATATATATATATATATATATATATATATATATATATATATATATATATATATATATAAATATTTAGGTTAGTTTTGGTTGGTAAAAATTATATACACACACACACACACACACACAAATATATATTATATAAGCAGTAATACAATGTATTACTAAAATATAACCAAACATTATTCTACGGGGGTGGAAGTTATTTTGAAATGTGCAGTTCTTGTTGTTATTTGGTTATATAATATATTTTATATGCACCTAACATATATTTTACTACTCAATCCATTTTTTTTGTCTGTCAGATATCACTTTGATACAATTTAAAACAGTTATTTTGTGGTTATAATGGGAATTTATCAATGGATAATCAGTATTAATAAAGTAAGTAAAGAACCTGTATAAAACACAAGGATATCTGCAAAAAAAAGTATGCATATGAATAATTCTAAATCAAGTGGCCCAAAGGGCCATAATTATTTTAAATATCTGCAATGTATTCTATACAATCAATTCAAGAATAAGATTCAAGATGACAGTATACAACCCCTGCTCCTGTACATTACTCGTTTGTTTTCTTTACATTTGTTATGAGAATGTACTTTTTTTGTAGTTGATCTTGAAGACATTTCTCAGTTGGAAGCACCAACATTCACAACATTAAATCGTGGCCCACCTGAGCCTATGTTGCGCCTCCGTTGGGATCACAGAGTAAACTTGGTTGCGGAAAAAGTTTTAAATCCGATGATACATTGTTGTGACAAATGTATGAAACCAATTCTTATATATGGACGCATGGTAAGTTACTTTTAGTAGTATTTTTCTTCATCTTTAATATACTTCGATGGATGATGGATGATATAAAATAATCAGTTATCTCATTCAGTGCTCTCCCCTCTTGCTGAACAGAATTAAAAATTAGAAGAGCAAAGAGATCAAGTATTCTCTGAAAAAATGGATTTATTAAAACCATACTTTTTTACTGCTTTGATTTATCTTAATATTATTAAGACAAGACCCTAATGTCGAAATAAATAGGAGAGTCCAAAGGTATTAATTTTTATCCTAGGCTGTACTAATGATGAAAAAGTAATAAAAAAAAAACATTCTCAAGTAAATTCCTACTGAGGCCAACAAAGAAAAATGTTATCGTTGTTTGCTTATTTCCAGTTTGTTTTCTTCTTTACATTTATTTATTAACCTCAGAGTACTATTGGTGATATCCATGCCAACAGTTTAAGGTAATACAATTCATATACATGTTTGAGAATTCTTGAATTTTGTAGTCCATTACGTTCGATGAATCTTATTAATCACTTAAAACAATAGTTTATTACTATCCAAACTTTAAATTTATAGTACAAAATACAAAAAAACACTAAAATTAACACTACAGACATGGGAAACAAATACATCACATTACCATACATAAACAAAACAACAAACAAAATAGCCCGTTAATTAAAAAAAAATAGGATACAAAGTAGCATACAAAACTAATAAATTAAAATACAAAGTACAATACAACACCAACAACAAAGATAAACTACAAGCACCAGGCATATACAAATTAAACTGCAACAAATGTAATAAATTCTACATTGGACAAACAGGTCGTAGCTTTAAACAAAGAGTCGAGGAACATAGACAGAACACCAACTCAACATTTTACAATCATATAAAAGAAACAGTACACAATACACAGACATTTACCATAACCTAGAAATCCTACACATCAACAAAAAAGGACCGCATCTCACCACACTAGAACAATATGAAATTTACAGACACACAAAAACACAAAGTACAAACAAACAATACAAATCACACATACTATTTGATACTATAGAAAACCTACCTTTAAAACCGTCACCGCTTCACCCAATATCTCCAAGCAGAAGACACTGATGAAGATCGGCACATAGCAATCGAAAACGTTCTGTCTCAGTATGTTTTAACAAATTTAAAGTTCGGATAGTCATAAACTATTGTTTTAAGTGATTAATAAATTTTTGAGAAATTAAGAATTGTATATGAATTAATGTTTTATTCTAGGTATTGGTAAGTTGGCGCAGTGCCAAAACGTCTCATAATATAGCAGTAGGTACTAGCTAGACTCCGAACACTAAGATCACACACAATATCAAGAGCACAGTGGTACAATATATTACAATAAAAATATTGAAAAGAACCCCAATACCACAAAAATAATCAAAAATAACAAATAAGACAAGTTACTTAAGATTAAACCCTTATGTACATTTCGATGACCATGTCATCATCATCAGAGGGTCTTGTTACAAAACACAATCTAGCACACAAGAAGTTACAAACTAGAATGATGTTTCTAGTTCATTCTAGATCATTCTAGTTTGTAACTTCTTGTGTGCTAGATTGTGTTTTGTAACAAGACCCTCTGATGATGATGACATGGTCATCGAAATGTACATAAGGGTTTAATCTTAAGTAACTTGTCTTATTTGTTATTTTTGATTATTTTTGTGGTATTGGGGTTCTTTTCAATATTTTTATTGTACTAAGATCACAGTTCAAATCCCTATAGGTCCACAAATTTTTATAATTTAATTATTGAAAACACTATATTAACATCAATTGCTATCAACTATAGGTTAAAAAAATATTTGAACTCTTAACTCAATTTCATAAAAATTTAGGGTTGGCTCACTCCAGCTCTAACTGCCTCAATTTTTATCTTAGTTTAAAAATTTACCATGAAAAATTTCCATCTGAAAAAAAATCACTTTTGCCAATAAATTTATATTTCACACCTGTTTTAATTTGATTTGAAGTTTTTAATAAATACTCATTTTTTTAGATCCCTTGCAAGCATGTATTTTGCCTATCTTGTGCTAAAAGAGAAGACAAAGTTTGTCCACGATGTCTTGACAAAGTATCGCGTGTTGAACAAACAGGCTTAGGTACTGTATTTATGTGTACTCATGGAGGAACAAGGTATGGAAGTGCAGGCTGTAGACGCACTTATCTCTCTCAGCGTGATCTACAGGTACTGTAAATCTAAATATAAAAATATTAGATCCCATGAACATTAGATCTTTATTTTATAAAAGCTGATAGTTTCTCAGTATATGCTCCCAACGCATATTATTTGCTGCCAATATATACTGTAGACTCATCGCTGATAATTATTGACTTTAGAAATGTTTACTTCATCTATCAAATCTTAATCCTTAGCACGCGGGACATATAAAGAGCAAGTAAAAGATTACGTGCTATTAGATAAAAAAACTTTTTTGCGAAATGTTCAAAGTTCTATTTAATTCTGAGTTCCTAAAGATGTATTTGAACAAAAAAAATTATAAAGTAGTTATTTTTATAATTTTTTATATTTTTGCACTAGGTAATTCAAGATATCAATAAATCCATTTAAAATAAAATTAAAGTAACTAAAACTATTATTCACCAAATCATAAACAATAAATTATTTTTACAGTACAAAGGTCATTCACGTAAACAGTAAATAACTATACCAATCACAATGCCAACACAAAATACGACAGTTGGCAGACGCTGCGTCCTGCCGAGAATACCCGTCATATGACCATGCATAGACCACGTAATGGCGCCTGGTGGCTAAAACAACAGAATGTGGCCAAGAACAATAAACGTAGACTTTAAACAAACAACTAGGACTTCCATAAACAATATATTGTAAATACGTGATTTCTCGTAATACGCGCTAGCAGAGATTTCAGCCTTACAAGAAATCACGTTATTCACGTGCAAAGGGTTAATATTGTAGTAGCACGATTCTCCACTAGCAGTTTTATCCAAAACTGTTATAGGATGTACCATTGTAAATCTGTATAGTTTCAAGTGTAAACATATAGATAGCACTTGGCAAACTGTCTGTAGTTGAATTCGAGTCTTGCGAGAAGCATGCTGCATTGATTGTTTTGGACTACGGGCAAAGGTTTTTCTAATCAGTTCTACTTCAGCATTGCTAACTTGTGGGTGATTTTACCTGATGAATAGAACGATCTGTCTCAACAAATTTTTAGTAAAACTTAAATATTTATTGATTGCATCTTCGCGTGGCTACTAGTTTTCACTAAAACTTGTAACTCTCATCTGAGTTGATAATGAGACACATCTCCCAAAACGGCCGTTCTCAAACAAATATAAGTAAGTTCTACTATAGGCAAGTTTATAAATATTTACAAGTTTTAGTAAAACTAAAAATTGTGGGCCTGCTAGGAGGGGGTTTTCAGTATCTGGTTTGAAATTTTTGGTGAACACTTGTTGCTTGGTTAATTTACTAAAATATGACTCACAGCAAGGTTGTTTCACATCATTTTAATAATGGCAATGAGCAGTGATGGGATTTGGTACTATAGCACTACGTAAGACAAACTAGAAATGTTTTCATACAACACACTGTGAAAGAGGTTTTGTGAATTCAAAGGAAAATACCTCCCTTGATTTGTTTTGTGTGTTTAAAAGAATGCTTTAAACTTACATTTTTTAACATTGTAAGAATGCTGTTATAACATTTTTTAAAATTAAATGGGAAGGCTTTCTATTTGTATTCAGTTTTTTATATTCCTAAACTCAAGACTTTGAATAGCTTAGTTATTTATGTAGAAGCTCTATATAATGCAGTTAAATGTAATGTTTTTGTTTTTTTTTAAATTAGGATTATGGGAAGATAAAACCTGAAAAAATGGATTCATTAAAAAAAAATGTTGCCTATAATCTATCACAACATTTAATAGTATAAAAATATCTGTGTAAACATGTCAATCATCATTTTATAGTATATACATTCAGTACTTTAAAATTTTGAAAGTATGCATCGCTAATGTTGACCCTCAATGGATATCACGATGCATGTATACTGCACACAAGAATTTTTTTTGTCAGTTGTTGAAACATATTTTGAAAAATATCTGATTGAAGCTGTAAAACTTCAATCAAACTGCCTAAGTTTATTTGGAAAATATTTTATTTTGGATTTAGGCAATGGTAAAGTTTCTTTCTGAATTATATTTGTTGACATTTAAGCTCTAATATTCACACTAAGAGCGTTTTATCTCATCTTAAAAAATGTTAATCATGGACTATTGTTTTTCACTTGCTACTTGTAATGGTATTTTTACACCTGTATTTATGTGATCTAAGCCACGAAACCGCATTTTTGTATCTACTTCTTTCAAAATCATTAAGTTAGAACATCATGTCAATCAAAATAGATATTTCTTATCTGTTAATTGATATTTATAGGATATTGTAAGAATATCTTCTTCCATATTACAGTATAAATTGTATGTTTTAAAATTCTTTTAGTTACATATTCGAGATATTAAATGGAGCTATTAGATTTTAATAGCTAGATGGAATTATCCCTTGATTCTCTGGGAGAGTTGAACCTTAATATATTATTACATACCATAATGTATAATCTCATTTTTCTGGAACGTTTGTATATCTATATTCAATCTTTCTAATTCCATTAACAAATCTTATACTCCAGTTTTTGAATTGTTCTTCCTTTATCATGCAAAATCAGTCTTTTCGATGAGAACAAGTATTATACAAGAATTTGTTTTATATAATTAAAGAAAATTATTTTCATTACCACTTTTTGCTTAGGGTTTTCTAAAAATTTGTATTTTATTTTATTTCCAGGCACATATTAATCACAGACATATATCCACTTCAGTTCCTTCACTAGGAAGTAGTGGCGGAGGCGATGCTCCACCAGAACCACCTTCTCCTGTCAAGATTCCGACTATGAGCAGTGGAGTAGTTCAGCCACCACCACCACCGCCACGTATCAAACCTCAGCCACAACCACAACATATGACGGCTGCCGGTGATCCAAGAATCCAGCCCACTCCTACAGTTATTGACCACCACAGGCGAAATTCACCTCCACCACCCCCTCCTCCATTTGTTCCACATCGACCACCAATGATAATGGCAAATTATCAACCTCCAGCTCAGCCTGCACCAATATCCAATATGAGAACTAACTTAATTACAGTACAAATTCAAGATACAGGGATGGATTTGCCACCAGCAACTTTTAATCCACATTATTCTCATGCGCCTCCTCCTCAGCAATATGCACCACCATACGGTGTTCCCCCGCCTGTACCCATTCCTCAACAGCCACCCCAGTTTTATCCCAGTCCCACAGGAAATTATCCTCCTCCCCCAGTTCCTGCACAGCCTCCACAGTATGGTGGTGTAGGACCACCACCTCCTCCACCAAATCCTATTCCCAGACCTCCTCACTATCAAGAAGCAATGGGCCAGCCTTACGGTCATGGTGCTCCACCTCCCCAGTGGCAACATCCTCCACCAAATACTACTCAGCCATTTTATCGGTAAATGTTTGACCTTACGATTTGATTCTATGGTTGTGCTTAATCACTTTTCAACTAGCAACATCCTCAAACAAATCTTATCCCTAAGTCTCATCATTGAAAACCAGTGGGTCATATCTGTGGAATGCTGTACCATACCCACCAAACCAAGTGTATTTCTTAGCAATTTTATAAATTAATGTTTTATCCAATGCTTTGTTTATTAATGAAATAAACTTCTTTAAAGAAGGATATTGTTTAAACATTTTATTCTGTTTTGTTCCTTTGTATCTTAAAAGGTTTTTATTTGGAAAACTGTAAATTTTTTGCACTAAACATTAATGGAGTTAGGCACAATGATAATTTTCTTCTACATCGTCCTAATGACATACGTTTTTCAATATTTATTTAGAGAAAAGCATTCTTACAGTTTGCAGAATTAGAAAATGCAAACTATTGGCTAATAAGTCAAATTGGCTTTTGTGAAAACTATATCATCGGTGATCAGCAAGTACAATTATTAGTTTCTTAATTGCTGAAAGTATCATTACACTGTTGCAAAACTGCTGCTCCAGAAGAAGATTCAGCTGTATTGAAAATGGAATGACAGAAACTGATATCAACTTTTCAAGTTTTTTAACACATTCACCACTGCTGATATCACCTCGATGCGACAGAAAGATTACAGGCCCCGGAGTGACATCATACTGGGCCGGCATTTATGAATCAGTCTTTCTCTAACATTTGACAAAAAATCATAGTATTTTGTCAGCTTCGTGTACATATAAGCTGGACCTTTGCATAAAGGGTTAGCTAGCGACAGTGAAATTGAATAAGATATGGAAGAGCAGTCTTTATAGAATACGTCTAGTGATGGTGGTGAAGAAATGTACAACCACTTTGCCAGACCTCTGGCCTTAAAAGCCATTCAGTTGGAAGAAAGAAAACAAATTGCTGTTCGTATTACCACCTGAAAACAAACCAA
Organism: Prosapia bicincta; assembly: GCA_036971475.1. NCBI lineage: Eukaryota > Metazoa > Arthropoda > Insecta > Hemiptera > Cercopidae > Prosapia > Prosapia bicincta. The sequence continues at coordinate 196,921,508 of JBAIZL010000002.1, forward strand.
TAGACTATTTCGATCTTTCGTTTGATAGAGTAACATTCGATACTATTATCAAGGCAGAAACCAATAACAATGCAGAAAAAGTTTTTCTTCTGCCAAACACTAAAGTTACTTCTCGTTTAACTAAGTAGAAAGGTCTTCGCAGAGGAATTTAGAGTTGTTATTGGACTTTTGTTACATACAGGCACTCCTGTATAAAACTAAACAGGTTAGATTATTAAAAGACCAGTTACCTTTTAGAACATCCCATTTCTCAGAACATAAAGTAGAGATCCTACTTTTTTTTAATAATAGAAAAGGTTATGGAGTGTAATTTATACTCACATATGTTGCTTACTTGTGTAATGAACACATTTTTACCTTTAGAACATATAGTAGGGATTCTACTTTTTTTTTAATAATAGAAAAGGATATGGAATGTAATTTATCACTCATATATGTTGCTTATTTGTGTAATGAACACATTTAATAAATAAAGTCAATGAGTGCTATTCGGAAATTCGTTCGCAAAGGTGGCGTTGCACCAGTGTGTAATTGCAAAAAAATAAATTTTATACGTGAAAATCGACAAATAAGGCCATTTCTAGTTAGTATAGGTCATCCATTTACTTTGTCTTAAGTAAGTTTTAGCAAGCAACAAAATTTCAGCTATATGTAAGAAATAACCAATATACTCATAACAATGAATGTGTTAAGGTATCAAGAAAGCTGTGAAACTACATGTAGGCAAGAGATGATGAATTTTGTCTATAACATGAGGTTCTAATCTATTGCAAATAGACGTTTTTTAAAACAAAACATTGCTTACACCCTAAAAAAGAATAGCAGGTATATGATAGGGGTTTGTTTATTCGTTGGATTTTTGCTGTATGTACATATGATTAGATATCTTGCCTCGGGAACCTAGATGGGACAGAATCATGGCTTATATATTCAAGGTCAGTTTCCTGAAGTAGACCTGGTAAAAAAACAAATGGTCGCCTATTAACACATTGTTGCATACGGGTGAAAAATGTACATCATGACCAATTAAAAAGACGTCTGTTTCAACGTTGTGGTTTGTTTGCTTCTAGAGAGTTTATATTTTGATGTGTCATGTAGCAAACTAGATGTCTAAGGGATATTTATCTCTTCTCAAAACTTGCAGCATAGATATTTACAACCCATAAGCTTCATCAGATGTCCTAGAGATGACAGATAGACCCGCCATTAGATTTCAAGTGAACTCTCTTGCTCAGTTTAATTTGTACTAGGTGGAAGTCAGTACTTGATGTTTCTACTTGTATATCGTAGAGTCTCAATATGGGAAATCTGTGGTCGTCCAAAGTTGACAGTTTGTTGGAAATAAGGGAATTGATATTTTTGTCCACAACGACCATCGTAGTGACAGTAAAGTAATTTTTTTATTATAGTATCCAAACACCCAATAGTTGCTCCTCTATTACAGATCTCCCAGGCCTTGTAAATCTGTATTGTTGCCCTCCATATCCATTTCAGTAAAACAATGATAAATTTAGGAAAGAGAGGGAAAGAAGACCTCAAATTTTGATTCAGGAGAAAAACCTAACTTGATAAAATAATCAGAACATTGTAAAGTTGCATTACATTTGGAAAAAGAGTACTTCAAACTCTATCACACTAGAATAAAGTTCTAAATTTAAAACCTACATAGTGTAAATATTTTTTTCTAATTAATATGTCTAAAGTGAACAATAATAGTAGGAACCTGAAATCTAACGCTAACTTCAAACCTTAACTTTTAATTATGCTTACAAATAATAATAATTAATTAACAATAATAAACTAACTAGGGATTAACTGAATGGGTTAACTATTGTCAGCAGGCTGATATAACATTTTTAATTTAATGAAAAGGCTTTCTATCTGATTTAGGATGATTCAGTTTCTTATAAGTTTAGGAATAAACTTAGACTATGTATAGCTTACTTATTTATATAGAACCTCTATATGCTGTAGTATGTCTTCAGTTAAATTTAATGTTCTGATTTTTTTTTTTTAAACAGGGGTTACAGGAAGATACAACATGAGAAAAATAATATGGATTCATAAAAGAAAATGGCCTTAAATCTATCGTACTATAAAAATTTCAAACCGTGAACAATTTTTAATTTATTTTTACTGATTATAATGACTAATAATAATTAACGAATATTAAACTAACTAATAAACAATATAATTGATAACAAATTTTCCACTTATAAAATATTTGCAGTTTTGTGTTGTACATCCTGAGATTTTTCTTATATATTACACTTTTGGTATGATTTCACAAAACTGATATTTTTCAGCACACACGTTTTGTTCAGGAACGCAGCAGTGCGTTGGATAATGCACTGAGCTAGCGTGAAACGCGTCTGCTGAAAAATATCAGTAAGTAGTGGTTTTCTGCCAAGTGATACCAAAAGTGTAATAATTATAAAATATATTTAATTCTTTATAAGTGAGGATATTTTTGTAGCGAAATATAACTCAATTGATTCACAGAATTAATTCATGCACGGTAGATCTCTTGGACTGAGAATAATCCAATCCGAGATGGGTTAAACTAATCTCCTTAAAAAAAAAGAGGAAGAATAATATGCTCACAAGACAAAAGGTATATACATATTTGTTATTTTATTTCACAAATGATATGATAAAAATAAAACAAAGCTTTTATAAAATTAGAACACAAATTTAACCAATAATCAAAAGTAAGTTTCTCGCTGGTAACTTTAAAAATACAATTTAACATATTTTAATAAATAACATCTTTTAGTATTCATTTAGCATTAACTAAATTATTACATTTGTGAATGCTTCAACAGAATCAAAGTGTTTGTACTTAATCTTGGCTTTCAAGTTCCTATATGTACTAAGTACATGCAAAATATTGTATAAATATTAACAGTTTAGAAACAAACGAAGCAAGGCGGGTCAAGTACAACTTGACTGTTTTTTACAAATACTTTTCTAGATCTGGAATTAGTACAATGTTTTTCCAAATGAAAAACATACTCCAATATTTAGTTTTGAATTTTTGTAATTATGGAAACACTGTTCAATTAAAGGAATCTTTATTATTGCCAACAGAACTACAAAAAATATTTTAAGCCCATAAATTATACTGACAACTTTGCAAAGTTATGGGTTTTAAGTTTGTTTAACCTTATTCAAAATCTCAAATCTAGAAAGGTATGGTTTAATTGCACTAATTTAAATAGTTCTTGGAAATTATCTTATTTGCACATTTAAATTAAGGCATTGAAGTAGATCTTACGTACTGAAATGTTTTGTTCTTGATTTATACAAATCACTAAACAATTAAATCTAAATGTAATGAAGAACAATTGTAAGCTACACACCGAAGAATTAACTTACAATGCAGCTTGGAAGTATTATCCCTCTGAATATTTGCTTTAAAAGTGGGTTTTTCTTAAATACGACATATTTTAAGTACAATAGTGAAAAAGCTGAATAGTTAAAAGACCTTCTGATAAGATTTATTTGTTGTAAATACTGTGTAACATAAAAATAAGCTAAAAATCGTTTTTAAAATGCTTGTTACGATGATGTTTCACAGCCAGAAAGCATTACAATAATTTTAGCACAATAATCTGTAAAAAACACAAAATTTTAAGTGTATAAATTGTAATTCATATTAATATTTGTTAATTTGAAGAACTAGGCCGTATTAACTTAATAAATATATCTACTATCAGTTTTATATCAATTCACAATAAAAAATCTAAGAAGATGCAAATATCTAACAATAAGTAAACAATGTAATTAAACAGATAAAAAATACAAACAAAATTAGAAGGAAAACCATCAAGTTAAATTGTTGGTTACAAACATGCCAACTAGCAGCATAAATAATCCAATCTGGGAGTCTAAAAACTTCTGGGACTCCATAAAAAAAACCAGACACCCAAAGCAATCTGTAGCTGGTCCAATTTTCCATATTCCTAAGAATAGGGAACTGAACAAATGGAATATAAAGATCACAGAAGAGGAGAAACTTAGAATTTGACATTAGAAAAATAAAAAGAGCTTGTGGCTAAGACTGAGGTACAATCTCGCTTAGAAATAGGAATAGTTTTGTGTAAATATTTCTTTTTGGACAAATGATCCAAATAAAGCAAACTAAAGTTAAAATTAATAGCAGTCAAGAGTTTATTTATTAGGCAATTGGTAACAAGTTTCAAGAAATTGTGTTGCTGCAAGCCATTTTCAGTTGTTTTAATGGCGTTGTTCAGCGAGCATCATGATTATTCGTAAGTAGTTCTGTCATTGCTACTCGACAAGCAATTTCCATTTAGTTCAAAATTTGCCGACTGGATTCTCATCCACCAATAGTCTAAGAACACTATTCATGTTTGGTTATCGCACTTTATACCAACAGCTTACGCTCTGAAAAAATTTCTCTTCCACTACAGACCACAACATTGGGAAACACGCCATGTGTGGTAACATGCATCCAGCATCTCCAAAGCACTCAGTAGTTATATATGCTGTTGTCTAGAATAATCAAGAGATTATATGGCCCAAAGTCAACCGAATTATCAAATTGATATTTTTTTCATTAGAGATACCTAAAAGCGCAAGGTTATAAACACTGTCCCACAACCCAGTAGAGGTAATCACCCAGGCAGTGACTGTTCCACTGGAAATGGCTGACAAACTATAAAAAACCTAGCAAGGCTTCTTTAATGGGTCTAAAATAGAGGACTGCAATTCCGGACAATTTTAAAAATCTGATAATGAAAAATACCGGGCCTTGTCCTGTTGTCAGTCATAGATGTATCCTCATTTCAATGGGATTTTCAAAATAACTACATTTTAGATCCAATTTGCTAAATGGCCTGTGCTTAGAAAAGAAAAGAATTTGCTTAGTGTTTAATAACAAATAATACTGAATAATAAGTTTTCCTGTATTAAGAATAAAACCAATGTAAAAAAACTTAGAGAAATATTTTTTAAAAATCTGTCTATAACTAAAACAAAATACTGTGATATTCCCCGCCAAGCGTATATTGCAGTTTACTCGTATGTCGGGGGTCACCCGACACGATTTTCAAATGCCTATAACTCGTCTGCGGCAAAGCCCACGACATTCAATCTTTTCCCCGTTTGGTGCTACACTCTATTGACAATAATGTGAACTAAGTTCAAAATGCCTAGGAATATGTGAGTCATCACAAAATCTAGTTTGCCGCTACGTTGTATGCTGCAAGTAGGTAACAGTTTTGACCGGTTATTTGTTTACTCGTAGTTTGCCGTGGCTTCACGTGCAATTAGTGATTCTGAAATTCCTGATCTTTTACTTGATCCTGATTTATTAGAATGTAGTTCAGTTTCATAAACAAAATAACTAAACCAACAGGTATTTGTAAATATAACTAGTTTATGGGTGGTGTAGATTTAGCTGTTCAATATAATGAAACGTGCAGTTTTACGAGACGAACAAATAAATGGTGGAGGAAAATGTTTTTCTGGCTATTAGATGTAGCTGTAGTAAATAGTTTTATTATCTATAATAACAAAAAAAAGGAAATGACAGAAAATCCTGTCAAACAAAAATATTTTCGCCAAAACTTGGTAAGGGAACGCATTGGAGATATCAGGAATAACCTTATAGTCATCGGCCATCAACTTCTGACAAAGAAGAAAGACTGAATGGGAAATTGCATTTAATCTTTTCCAATGATAAAAGTAGTTCTAAGGATTGTGTAGTTCACAGTAACAGGAAGATAAAAGGAGGTAGAAGGGAAACAGTTTTTCACTACAAAACATGCGGCAGAAAACCAGGACTTCATCCGGAAGACTGTTTTCAAAAATATCATACTCTGCAAAACTACAAATAAGATAATAAAATCATGTACATTCAGTATTAGTAAATAAAAATAGCTTAGTTTACTAAAATCATGTAAGAGAAAACAGGGTTTTCCATAAACAATAATGCAACCTGCAGGTGAGGAATTTGTCTCAATTTAATTACAAGTGGGGAAGCAAAGCATGTTACAAAAATCCGAGCGCTAAGGGTTAAAGCCATAACAAATGTTACTATACTTTTTGAAATTACGTACAAAACAAATATTTTTAGTTTGACACAGCTTCATCTATTTGCGTTTAACGACCATGCTCCTTTTTTCAATAGTTTTTTAGGTAAAAACCAACAAAAGTGGTGATAAAAACTAACAAATGTAGATTCACCAATAGGTTTAATTGATATTAAAAAATGCTTCCTATTTTTTAAACTCATATACGCAAATCTTTTTGACTAGTTATTTCAGTGGAGTTTTTAGGATGCAAATCTTTTTGACTGGTTATTTTAGTGGAGTTTTGGAATGTAAGAGACATAAATTCTCAAATTCCAATAGAGCTTGTTCAATATTTCAGAGATTGCGCATATATTTTTGAGATCCTTAGAAATTTACCACAGATCAATGTTTCCAGTAACAAAGATTATTATTATTAGTGTCTATAGACAGGTTGAAAAAATAATTTGTTGCTATCCCTAAAATTTATAAAAAACATATGTTGGATAATTTTACTGTTTCATGACTGAATCAGTTATTGAGACAACATATAGTTTTTTATTCACAAAAGGTTTATATAAAAATATTAACCCAGTTTATCCCTAGCTCCAAATATCAATGTCGAGCCAGTCCCGTATGACCTTAACATATTTCTAGTCTTTCGTTATACACTGTATAGAAGCTGCTGTGTTCATGGCCCTAAACAGGACGTATCTATAGAATGGTTATTGTTTATTACCAGATACAAAACGAAATGGCCATCTTGTAGTAGAGTCTGGGTAACATCCTGTAATTACAGAGAACCTATTCTATTAATTTAACTAAGCGATTTTTGGAAAGAAACAGATATCATTTTTTTAACTAAGTACAATATGTTTTTTTTCAAGAATTAATTTCAGCATATTGTTCAGTTAGCATTTTAAGCCTTTAATTAGCAATGTAATATTTGATAGCATTAAAAACAAAAGTAATTACAGATTTTTTAAAACTTCAAAGTTTAATAATAATTTGGTGAGAGAGGGATGTTAAATAAGTTTTCTCATGAAAAAAATCAAAAACTTAATTTCAAGTAAGCTACTTCACAAATCCACATGTTATGTTAAGTCTATATACAGAATTTCCTAAGCAGGAACTCTTGTTTATTGTATTTATATGTTATGTACAGCAATTTGTTTATATATACTAGGCTTAGTAACTTAGTACTTCATTAGATAACATTACTTACACACTGAACAAAAAAAGCAGCATCATGAATCAATTTCAAAACATCAATAAAAGCTTTAATAAAACTGAAATTATTGTACCCATTTGCTTTGAGTGTATCATTAAGATCTGAACAAATATTTTAAAACTTCCATTTTTGGGTAACTATACATGTAGGCTACTTACTACAACTTGACACTTCATGTACTGTTTAAACCTTATTTTCAAAGTGTCTAACAATAATAAAGGTTATGATCAGTGGCAACAATAAGCCCCCTCCCCACCGGGTGAGCGCCCCCCTAACTGCCCCATCAAAATAAAAATAATCAAGGGGAAATGGAAACAATATAGTAACCTCTAACTGCGATCCTATCGGCTAACAAAAATGGGAACAACATAGTAACCTCCAACCGTGGTTTTATCGGCTACCAACACGCTGCAATTGGCAGTGATGCACATGGCTATTGCACTAAAAGAAAACCATTGCTATTTTAGAATTAGAAAACTATACTAATTTCGACAACCCACCACTGGCTACCGATAGTCTGTAATTGAATCGACTTACCGGTCTAACTTCCAGTAAGTCAGCGGCATGTCACTCCTACGGTTCACCGTACAACATTCATTGTACCACAGTATTGCTACATGTATTGCTTAGTAGTACCAATACTAAGCTCAGCGCGGACTCCTAGCCACCGCTGCACACAGCAAAAATATATCACATATAATTTTGTGACTGCCAGCCAATTCTTGCACAATTTAATCAATGACTAATTTACATTATTATGCTGTTTATTACGTTATTTTGAAATATTAATAGAAAATTAGTCATTTTAAAATAGTTTTTTTGATCATAGACAATAGTTATGTAATAGGCCTAATAAGTGAAATTATTATTAATAAATAGAATATTTATATGCAGTTTGAAGCTAAACCAATTGAAAATATTAGGCTTTGCATTGCATCTTAAAAATTGGTTTTATATGCATTTTATAAAGGGGGGCCCTAATTGCTTACTGCCGCCACTGATTATGATTATAGGAAAACAATAAAACTACATAGGGAAAATTGCCACCCAAACGGAAGGCAATAGCCAAAGTATGCCAAAAATTGTTACTATTTTAGACAATACATTTATTCAACTGTATCAAACACATCAGGGTTTGATATCTATGAACATATTGTAGCTTAATACACCTGAGACACTACAACCTATCTCCCAAATTTACAACTTTTTTGCAAAGTCTACATTTTACATGTTTTTTTTAAAGTTGATAAAGCATTTATATATTTTCTTAAAGTTATTGACACATTTATATTTAGTCACTTCTAACATGCTATTCATAAGATTATGTAAGTTAAAAAATATAAAGATTCTCCTCTTTAAAGTCAACAATTTTTCCCTATCCAGTTACTTTTACCAAATAACTTATTTATTGAATGTGTTTACCTGAAAACATTAGGTTTTTAAAAACCTTATTTTATAGTTTATGAAGGGTGAATATGGATGGGCTGATTTTGATTTGAGAAAACATAAATTTTAATGGTATCAAGCAATTATCGATACTTGATTCTCCATTTCAATTCTTTTCATTCAATTAATATTATTTATGACGCAATAATAAAGACAATTGGAAACCTTTCTGGTAAGTTTGTTTGTCACTTTTATTCGATATTTGTCATGCTTTCAAAAATTCATATTCTTTAATCAAGGTTAAACGTTTTGTGTAGTTTATTTCACTAAACGGAACTTTTAAAAGGCTTTTCCATAAGACCAGGATGTGTACTAAATTCATTATTGGAGAATATCATGTAAGCTTATATAACTTAAAAGAATCGAAATCAGAACGAGAAGATTAGTCGAAAAAATAATTTTAAGAATCGGCCCATCCCTAGTGAATACCACCCATATCCCAGGACATTATTACAGCCCATTACAGTTAACTATTTCTTTATTAAAAAAAAAAATCACAGACCTTGGATCAGGTCCGGCCGGTTGACAGCTTATAATTGATTTCCCATCCTACTACAACTATTTGATATATTTCAAACTACACATTTTTCAACACACCTCATTAGACAATCTTGTTACATATTTCATCCAAACAATTTTGCAAAGGTTATACATGAAAACAATACTTATTTTATTTCTTTGACTTTCTAAAAATAACTCTATAGGAGAGATTTTTTTATCTCAATAACAAAACACAAAATTCTTTCAGTGGAATCTGCTGTATTTCTAGATTAGCTCATGTTAAGATAGACCAAAGTTTCAGTACACTTTCACTGTTGGTAACAGAGGTCTCAACCCTTGTAAGGATTACGGCATTTGTTTTCTGATGAGATAATTACAGATCTCAACTTTCTACTTCAAGACAAGGACTTCTCAAAGATTCTGGATACTTTTATTTATAATATAATTAATATAAAAGGTGTGACTATTAAATAACGAGACTGACACTGTGACGGATCAAGGAGACATGCGTCAACCACCATTGTTCAACAGCTGTTTAGTGTGAACCTTTCTTTTCAGTATGCAGTTAGTATCGCTTCTCTAAACAACACAGTCTAGTTAAACCCTACCTTAATGTTAGTGTCGCTTTTTTGTTTTGCCAGATAAAATGGTTAGTATAATAGTAGAGCAAAACATTATTGTGAAGTTTCACTTTAAACTTGGAAAACCTGCTACTCAAACCTATAATTTATTGAAAGAAGTTTGTGGGCTCGTGTTTTTGAATGGTTTCGGAGTTTCGAAGATTGCAGGGAAGATGTTGAAGATGATTGGAAGCCAGGTCGCTCTTCAACATAAAAAACAGATGAAAAAGTCAGTAATTTGATTCGGGCTGATTGTCGATTAAGTATTCGTGCAATTGGTGAAAACTGTACGTATTGATAAAGAAAAATGTGGGAGGACAAATAAATGGGTTCTCCACCAAAGACAATGCGTCAGCTCATTTGGCATTATCTGTCAAGAGCTTCCTAACCAACTACAGCATCCCAGTTTTAGAACATTCACCAGATCTTGCACCATGTGACTTTTATCTGTTCCCTAAGGTGAAATCTGCATTAAAAGGGATAAGATTTGAGTCTGTGGAAGTTGTAAAAGAAAAAGCAGCACATGTCCTGAAGGAGCTGACAGAAGATGACTTCCGACGCGGTTTCCAACAATGGAAAATTAGCATGGAGGGTTGTGGGGATAGAGGAGTGAATATTTCCTGAAGGTGATAATAAGTAATTATATATAAAATCAAAATAGAATTTTATATGTCAGTCTTGTTAATAATAGCCGTACCTCGTATCTAACAACTATAATTTTGTTATCTGAGGAGCTTTTGTTCCTAGTTTTGTTAAATTGAAGAAAACACAAAATATGTAAAAATCAACTATGCACAGTATAACTATGCAACAAAATTATAGAAAAAATAAGTAACGGAAGGTAGACTTGTAGTAAGAGGTATTTGGTAGTTTCTCATTACTACTTTTTTAATCAAGTATTAACACTTTAGCTGCCGACCACAATATTGGCGTTTTCCCAGAGAATTGCCAAAATATTTGAATAATGTGTACTTATTTTTTGTTGCCCTAGCATATCTAAGTAGGAATATACATTTCTTATCATAATATAAATAAAAACATGGGCTTTTTCATAGCGTAAATGATACTGGCATTGTTTTTGAGGTATTTATATTTTCTTATCTGTGCAACACTGTCTTAATATTTTTTTGTTTTGTGTGTAATAAACAACAAAAACAATTTAATGTTCCGTTTACTCAAATAATAAACCGACTGGCAAGAAAAATGTTTTGGCGCTTTTGTGAGTTTATAAATATTTTGTATATAGAAGGAAGAGTAAACATATTCTCTGTCTCATAAGTAATGTGTCAGGTCCGATAAATACTACACAAGATTCATAACAAGGAGAAGTTTTAAAACTTAGTAATTTACTTTGAAGGAATTGACATTATAATTTACTTCCTAGTGTACCAATGTTTGCACTTAGCTTCAACCAAGACAGTTTTTGTAAAAATTATTATATAACTAAATATTTAGTCAATATTTCTGACAAAACAATATAAAACGTCATTAAAAATTATTTATTTAATTGTGAAAGTATATAAAGATAAACTTATTTCAATGAACCAAATTGTTTGATTGGAATAATCAACTCAACTTCACTAAAATTGTTAAGAAATATGTGTGTCGGACTGTAAATCCTGACAAAAATCTTCTAAAATAATATCATGTTTAAAATACTGTCGAGATTTAGCTATCAAACAAAACCACTGTAATTATATCTGTAAGTAGTGTGAAGCTTGTTGTTTAATACAGTGCATTCATTTTTCCAAAAGTAGCAACACCGGTTAAGTAGTACGAATAGACATATAAAACATTACTAAATAACAATGTCGGGCCTAGTGGCTCCGACGAGGTAGCTAAAGTGTTAAACAATTGTATAGTTTGTTTCGGTATCATTGCAAATTTGGGAGTGGAAAAGAGTAAAAGTTGCACTATAAAAGACTGATAACTTTGCAGAATGAGTACAAAAACATTTGTTAACCGCAGATAATTTGTTAAATGCAAATAATATATATGTATGTATTGAAAAGAAAACTCTTTTTAACATTTTCTGAAATCTATCTCACACTAGTTTAACATTTTAAACACAAACATTTTTGAGTATTTAAAACTCTGGCCCATACAAATATCTTATCATTAAAATTTAGTTTTGTTCTGTAACCCTTGATTTTGTATATGAAAAATACTGAAAAAAATAAATTTGATGAAGTCATTTCCTTTTGACAAAATGGCCTAACAAAAATATTTTTACAAATTTAAAAGGAGCACTTTTGTTGAAAAGATATTTCTAATAAGAAACAGTTTAAAATATTTTATCTGTAAATTAATTAATAAACTTCATAAATTTTTGTTGATTATAAATTACAATGAATTGGTTTTAAACACCAGTAGAAAAGAGAGAGGGAAATTTTGTCATAATTTGCAATACTATTTATAGAACTTTAGAGCAAATTACACTGAGTGGTAATGTCAACTGGCATTTCTTATACAAAAGGATAAAATGGAGATTCGCTTTTCTAATTCAATAATTTCTTCCTAGGTTTATTATTGTATTCCATTCTTGTTTTAGTCGTATTGTTATTGTAGTTCATATATTTGATAATTTAGAAACTAAACTTAATCAAATAGATTATATTTAGCAGACATTTTTCCACTGGGAGTTGGTAGAGGTAATTGAAATGGTTGTTAGTAACATGGTAGTACTTTACTTCATTTGAGAACTGTCTGTCATGTACATGATGATATATATCTTCTTTTGCCACAGATTTGCCATGATCTGAAGAACCACATGGTATATAACGCTTCACAACTTTATTTGATCTGTCAAAATATAAGCATGGTAATTAGGAATTAAGCAGTACTGGAGGAAGACGACTGCTCGGTTAACTATATGTTTTGACCATATAATTCAAATCAATTTTTTTAAAACAGTAAAAAGGTTTACCTATATATCAAAATGTATGTTATAATCTGCCTAGATCTAATCTAAATGACAAGAAAACATGTAGCACAAACAAACCTGTACAAGCAGGATATTAATTTCTCCCAAGAGAGCACAATACAGTATTTTTAGAGGTTTCATCTACGACAAGGCTACACAAACTCAGAAATTGTGACTTGAATAGTATTTGCTCTTCTAAAAACCTTGGAGTTTTTTTTTCAGCAAATAGCTAATATAAGAAATAAATAAAATATATTTATTGAACTATTTCGTTCATCCTAGTGACGAATGACTCTGTAACGTTACTGAAGCCGAAATTCGTTCACTTGTAATGAAATGGAAATCAGTAAAATACATGGTTTAATACCTTTGAAAATTACAAATACAGTGTAAATTATCAAGTAAAACAATATTTCCTTATATGCTTTAATAGTCATCTCATAATAGAAAAAGACAACACAACCTTATGCCTTCTTCAATGGGGAGATATACACCATTCATGAAGCATAGACTCTGAAAGGAAGTCTAATATTGCAGTTTATTTTCTTTGTTGACTCACAAGCGGCAATATTAACACTTGCCTCAAATACCGCCCACAGTGTTCCTCAGAACCATTAATTTTCGTCTGGAAATAAAAACCTCATCAGAGCAGGGTGGCATGTACAACTTCAATCGGTCCCTAGCCCTGTAGGCGTTGCCTACAGCCGACGAACTAGCCAAAAGGGAAGTAGAAGCCGAAGAATCTGAAGTCCAATGCTCCCTAGTTTCAGCCAAAAACATCACTGACATTATGGTGAGCACCTCCAATCGAAGAGATATAGCGGAACTGGCAAAAAAAAAAAAAAATGAGAGTTCCTAGTAACCGAGGGTCCAATATCAAGATTTTTACCTTGGATGGAGGTGGTAGACAGTTTCTAAATAGCAACCGGCCACGACTATCTGCACCAGATCGGCATTGCTGATGATCCGACTTGCCCCCTATGCCAAACAGGAGTAATGGACAGCGACCACCTGCTCTCTTGTCCAGATCTCTCAAGCACTCCTGAGGACCTTGCTCGATGCTACTGGAAGGCGTGGCATCAAATGGTTGATTTACCAAGAATGGGAGTTGGAAATAAGTAAAAATACCTTATGTCTACATCTAAATCAAGCAACCGTTGTGATCAATCTCTCACCTAGACCTGGCTATTTCTTTTTATTGTTGAAGCAGGCTAGCCAACTAAAGAAATTGAATGTATGGACTACAATCCTAGTGAGAATGTATATTTTCGCTATCTATTGGGATATTTGGATAACTACATGAATTACCTCAGTGGATTAAAATATGGTGCGCTGCAGAACTTTATGGCTAACAAGGTGGCCAATATTTGTGAATGAATTCTGATATTTAAATAGAAATATTTCTAAATAGAAAAGCGTATTATTCCAGTAGAGCATACAAAAAGTTTTAAAATTTAAATGCATTTATTTAATTTATACCTAAATTATCTGAATTTGTGGATATCCTGATGTCAGTTACAATTAATGTTGATAAATGGAGTTGTACAGCATTTATGAATTAGGTACATATACACTACACTATTTTATATCTTTTAATTTTGTTGTCATTCACAACTTCAGTTACCCCATTTAATGTATAACCAAGTATTTATATTGTACTTTCATAATTGGTAACCTTTACATTTTTCTCTGAAAAACAAAAAAGTGCCAAACTTGAATAAATATTTATATAGTTATGTTTATAATGCTCCCAAATTAAATTTATCAGGAAGAAAACAAATTTCTATTAATCTATTAACTCTGGGCTACTACTATAGTTTCAGTCAAATGAGCTTTTTCTTTAAATACATACATATACCATAAAAAGTCATACAAAACTAATTATAAAATCCATTAAGTCTATTGGTAAATAATCTTAAAATAGAATTCTTTAGTTTTCTAGTATACTTACATACTATATTATAAATCTACAAAAATATTGAACTAAAAAACAAAAAATATATGTATATAAAATTAATGACTTGCCTTTATACACAACATATGAGGAAAAATAATAAAGACTGCACACAAAACAAGTATGTGTAAACGAAGTGACAAAGATGTCTATATACTTTGAGTATTATACTCCTACATTACGTTTATTTACATTAGTTTGGTAATTATTACCAAGTGGTGAACATACGACTCAACTTTCTAGCTTTGGTATGAATGGCATTATCTCAGGCACAAATTGACATGAATCTAACCTGTCTTCTATACAGCCGCCACCTGTAAACACAATTCGAATGTAAGCAGGAACCAAAGAGAAACAATATTCATTCTGCTATTTAATATATTACTAAATAAATCTTTTTCTATTACTCTTAAAATAATTTATCTTCATTTTTTTTTAAATCAACAAGTTTTTGAAAAGTTTTAATTTAAGTTTCTTAAATTTTGTAAAGGGTTCAAATCAACACCCATTAATTTACAAGGGTTATTCATAAAATTAAGTTCCCATAATTTTTAAACATAGACAACTTTAATTTTGATTTTAATGTAATACATCATTTTAAATCTTAAACTTATGCTATTTTCCCACATAATCACCATATCTGCCCAAACACTTTTGAAAACGATGCTCCAACTTTTCTATCCCCATGTTATAGAATTCTGCCGCCAAACCTTTGAGGAATCGAGTAACCTCTTCCTTGACTTCATATTCGGTACTGAAGCATAAGCCACCCAAGTGTTCCTTTAATATTTGGAATAAATGATAATCACTTGGGTCTAGGTCCGGACTGTAGGGGCACAACAGTCCAGCCAATATCTATCAGCAGTTCTTGAGTTTGATGTGAGACCTGAGGTTGAGCGTTAACATGGATAAGCCTCACCCCACTGGACAATCTTCCTCTCCAGCGGTTCTCTTAAAGTTATCTTAATGTGTCGCAATATCTGTCAGAGTTAACTGTTGTTCCATGAGGCAAAAAGTCGATTAAAAGCAGGCCTTTCCTATCCCAAAACACAGTTGCCATGACTTTTGCAGCAGACTGTGTTTGTTTAAACTTCTTCGGCTTCGGGGAAGTTGAGTGACGCCATTCACGTGATTGCTGCTTGGTTTTGGGGGTGAAGTGAAACTCCCATGATTCATCACCTGTAACAATGGAATCCAAGGATTCATCTTTGTTGTCTCTACATTGTTGCAAAAACATTGAGCACACTCGACACATTGCTGTTTGTGGTTTTCTGAAAATATTCGCAGTACCCTCCGCCCACACACTTTGTGGTAACCTAATTTTTTGGTTAAAATGTTATGAAAATTGTGGTGTTGGAAGTCTCTGGAATACGCAATGCAAGATCCTTAATATCAATCCTCCAATCTTTAAGCAATATTCTTTCAACTTTATCAACAATTCCGTCCGAAACCGAAAGCTTTCTGCTCCAGTCTTCATCATGAATTTTCGTGGGGCCTTCACTGAATTTTCTACACCATTTGCGAACATGTTGAACAGATATACACTTTTCCCCATAACCTTCGATTAACTGACGATAAATGTCAGTAAGTGAAATCTTTTTTGCATTTAAAAAAACATATCACAGCATGAATTTTGCAACTGACTGTATCAGCAATGCGGAGCTCTAACTTCGAAGGCGGCTAGCCTTGGCACAGAGCAATGTAGTGAGGCAGGAGTGGTGAGGATAGAGAAAGGTATGACAGTGTTACAACATTTGTCCTACCACCTCGCATTCCTTTTTAGCAGCATAGGGAACCTTATTTTATGAATTACCCTAGTATGAAAACTTCTGGAAATTACCAAATTATCTGCAAAAATTGTTTAAATAAGTTGAACCAGAAAGAGTCCATATTTAATAGGTTTATTAATTTAAAAAAATAAAAAAAGACAACTGAATTTCAGTTATACAAAACCTTTCACAAACTATTCACCAAAGTTGTTTAGATAAAATATAAATTTTAAGATCCAGAAAGAGGCACTAGCATGTGTTTTATTGGTTTACTAAAATAGATAAGTTACAAAATGAAATGTAAACAATCTGCAACTGTACTTCAATAAATCATATATTGGAATGGTGAAAATTTAAATTATCGGATTTGAAATAGCAAGATTAGATTTAGCGAGGTTGTCATTGGCAAACTTGAATTTATTGAGGGTGCTTATTCAGTGAAATGAAATGACTAAAAACAATTATTATCAACACTTTCATAATCAAGAATTTTTCATTTTAGTTTGCTTCATACATTGAAGCTTTTCGCTGATTGGCAGTATCAGGATTATCAAAATTGTATAAGTACCTTACGACTACATCTGGTCCAGAGAAGAAAACTACATTTGGCTACATTAAAAAATAGGAAAAAGAAAATATAGATTTTGAGTTCATCCTTTCATTAAAACAAGTCAATCGCATTCAGTTTTTGTGGCACAAGAACTTTTCAACTAGCTGGGCCAAACGCTTTGTCCAATATTCAGAAAGAAGGACACAAATAGGAGGAAATGTATCTCTGGTGGTTGTGATCAGCGATAGATAATGACCTACCTTGTGAAAAATACTTATGTTGAAAGTTTAAAGTTGATCGGATGAGAGACAACTTAAATGCCAGTCAATTTGGGATTGGTTGTTTGTGAGTTAAAAACAGGTTATTAGCAATCGCAACAGTGGACATGGTTCAGTGCAGTAACACTTGTCTAACTACAAAACTACTCACATTCAACCCTCATGTGACATTTTTTAAAGTCACTTGTGTTGGATCGGTGGACAAATGGCCTAAAGGACACTTTAAAAAAAAACTAACATTACAGTAGACCAATAAACGGTGGTTTGTGACATATGATAGCTAATGAAATTATTTATGGAAAGAATGAAATAGTACCAAAAACTATACAATAAAACTCCCAACTACTTGAACTTAATCCCTCAAACTGGGCTTGATTTACTGTTTTAATCTGTCTTTCCTAAAATACCAAAGCCATACTATTTTAGGAAGGATAAATTTTATTAGGAACAGGAAATATAGAAATTAATATGTTAATTATCTATGTTGTAAATTAATATAAAAAAAATTAATAATACCTTTCTATACAACTCCTTCCATATAACTCGTGTCAAGGTATTGTATAAGTGTACGCATGAAAGCCATTTCTTTCCGAGCATTATCAAAAATAATTCTTGGATCATGAGAAGTACACCTCAAACAATTAGGCGCCATTACCATAGCCAAGTTACTAGCGTCCATTTTAGTAACCTGTACCACTTCACTTCGGGAAAATATCTGCAAAATGTAAACAAATATTGTTAAACTTATAAAGTGCAATAATCAGTATGTGTTTAAATTAGAGATGGGCCGATAGCTAAAATTTTTTATTCTCAATTCATTTAAGTTACATATTCTTTAAATGATAATCTCTAATAATTAATTTAGTCAACATTTTAGTCACATGATAAAGCCTTTTAAAAGTCCTGTTTTAATATAATAGGTAAAACAAAACGTTCAACCTTGATTTATAAATAGGAATTTCTGGAAGCATGACAAACATATTGGATAAAAGTATTGATTTATTTAAAATTACAAATGTGACTTCAGTTCACAATTACAATATAACTTCAGTAATAGGTATTTCAGTTGGTATAACTGGATAAATTAGAACTATATTTTATTTGTTTTGCTTTGACATCTATGAAGCGAGGGCGGCCAGAGACGGGGAGAGAGAGATGAGTGGTGACAAACAAATGGATCAGATATGCTTTTGATTGTTTTTATTGTCACATCATAATATTTTCATTATCTCAAATTGGCATTTGATTTAATTGTTTAATTCATTCAAAGTTACTAATACATAAATAAGACTTAGTTGATAATTTATTATATTTCCTATAAATTACACTGCACTCATATTTTAACAGCTAAAAAACCAAGATTTGGAATCAACGGAATCAATGGAGAATTGAGAATCGGAATCGGTCCATCCCTAGTTTAAATGCTGTGTAGAATTTTAAAGTAATTTTATTAAATAACATTATAAGTAAAGTATATATAGAACAATAAACTGCTCTTTATGACAAAGAAATTTATCTAATAAAACAAATTTCCAAAAAAATTTAATTGTTTTTTAAATAAGTTTTGTTGAATTATGTACTGGTTTAAACCTAAGCTGACAGTGAATGATCAAAACAATATTAACAAACAACATTTTTCATGAAACAACAATAGTCTCTTGCGACAAATATTTTAATAACTTTGATGTACATTTCGCTAACACAGTTAGCATCATCAGATGATT